>VZRI01008443.1:20785-64210 GCA_013397515.1 Upupa epops | reverse complement strand
AGGAAGGAAGGAAGGAAGGAAGGATGGAAGGCAGGAAGAAGAAAAGGATGGAAGGAAGGAAGGAAGGAAGGAAGGAAGGAAGGAAGGAAGGATGGATGAAGAGAGCGAATGAAAGAAAGAGAGAGACAAGGGGAAAGGGAAAAGGAAAGGGAAAGATAAGGAGAAAGAGAAAGTGAAAGAGAAAGAAAAAGGAATAGAAAAGGACAAAAATTGAGTGAGAGAAAGAGAAAAAGAGAAATAGGAAGAGGAAGAGAAAGAAAGAAAGAGAAAGAGAAAGAGAAAGAGAAAGAGAAAGAGAAAGAGAAAGAGAAAGAGATCCAGCTTTCCCTCAGCTGTCCATCCCTCCCAGGCAGCAGCAATGTGGTGTCCATCACCCCTCAGAAGCACAGGCTATCAGTCTGTTCTCTGACCGGTGTGGGGATCTCCTGTGGGCTGTGCTAAGGCTGTGTGTAAGACAAGAAACCAGCCCAAATTCAAGCTACAATTGTGAGGGCTGCCCAAGAGGGCTGCCCTTCTTCCATCCTCTTCACAGAACCAGGCCACTGCAGGGCTGTATCTTCACCCATCTCCTTTTCCCTAAACAGAAATGGGAGCTCCCAGGACAAAATTAAAACCCGAAGGAAAAAGATCCCAAAGCCCAAAAGGCCACCAAAAGATTTTCCTCTCTCAAATACATTCATTTGCAGAGGTTCTGATCGGCTGATCCAGACAGAGGTGGGTCCTGCCCAGAGCTGGGGGAGTTTCTTTCATGAAACCTCTTATGAGGGCTATGCCAGCACCTACCCCAACTACCAAAACCCCACAAGGCTCAATGAAACAGGTCCCCATGCTCTTGTTTCCTTTGAGTTTGCCTCACTGGCAGCTTTGAACGTTACACAGCTGCACTCCTGCTAATAGCTGCTCTGTAACTGCTGCGTTCTCCTCCCGTACAGCTTTCCCTGTGTGGACTTCAAGCCAGCATGAGATTTGGCCTCAGTGCCTCGGGTGGATTGCACTAGCCTGTTCAGTTTTCATTACCACCTTCCAATAGGGATTAGTTTTTGCCTTTTGTCTCACAGTCTGTTCAAAAGTTGCAGAAAAGCTGCAATAGAATATTAGCTAATTCCTAATGATAGGATGAGAGGGAATGGCCTCAGGCTGCATCAGGGGAGGCTTAAACTGGATCTTAGGAAGAAGTTCTTTCCTGAGAGAGTGGTTGGGGACTGGAACAGGCTGTCTAGGGAGGGGATGGAGTCCCCATCCCTGGAGGGGTTTAAAAACCAGGTACATCTAGCACTTGAGACCATGGTCTAGAGGTTGCGGAGATGCTGGGATGAGGACTGGACTTGGTGATGCTGAAGCTCCTTCCCAACCATGAGGATTCTATGATTCAATGATTCTAACTACTAATCACTGTTTATGAAACCTATTGAAATGACTACACACTATTTCTCAATATTGCAACCTACTTAGATCCTAGTTCTGTGAGGACTGCTGTTTATGCTAATTTATGCTTGGTGGTTTGAAGCTGTAAAGTGAAAAAATCAGGCTGATTTCAAGTATTTGAAGAAGGGCACTGAGAAACAGAGGAACTTCAAGTCATCATTATTCATCTTTCCTTTTTTTCCCTTCTTGAACATTAAAAGAATGAATTCCTGAAAGATCTGTTAAGTACTTACTTAACTCCTGTTAAGTTGCTGTCAGACCTGGCCTTAACACGTGAAGAGGAGAAGCTAAACCAGCAGTGCTGTGTCACATTAAAGGTAGGAGTTTCACGTTTGTCTGCTAGAACCCGAAAGGCTTTTATTGAAACAGCTTTGCAAAATCAAAAGAAAGCTGAAGAATGTGATGTTTGCCTGCCAGAGCCCGGAGGACTTTCGCTGAAACAGTTTTGCAGAGCCAAGAAAGGAGTAAGAGTTTATAAAAGTGAGATGCAATGGATTGGAAATTGTCATTGATACACACACTTGTGGCAGTAGATCCAATCACTAATAGAGAATCACAGAATCATTGGGGATCAGAAGGGACCTCGAAAGATCATCCAGTCCAGTCCCTCTGCCACAGCAGGATCACCCAGACCCAGTGGCACAGGAACACAGCCAGGCGGGGCTGGAAGGTCTGCAGAGAAGGAGACTCCACAACCCCCCTGGGCAGCCCCTTCCAGTGCTCCGGGACCCTCCCTGGGAAGAAGGTCCTGCTGAGATTGAGAGGGAACCTCCTCTGTTCCAGCTGGCCCCCAGTGCCCCTTGTCCTGTCACCAGATGCCCTTGAGAAGAGCCTGGCTCCATCCTCCTGACACCCACCCCTCACAGATTTAGAGACATTCATGAGGTCACCCCAACACAGTGCTCAGGTACAGCAAATCCTCTGCCTCAGATTCAGTGCCTTTTCAGGCAAACACACCATTTGCACTCGTTCTGAGGACACAGTTCCATTTCCCTGGCAATAAGAAGAGCCCCAGGGCCATAGGAGGAGCCTCAGGGCAATGGGCAGGAGCATAGTAAGGCATTCGGAATTGAAACAATATTGTGAATCTTAAAACCATTTAACTGTCTGAACCTATTTTGTCTCCTCTTATCAGTCTGGTGAATTTTGCAATTACTTGATTTCTCCCCAATTTTAGTGAACTAAAAGATAATGAAAAGGACAGTTTTCCCTCAGGCTGCTATGAGGTTATGTCTTCCCACCCCCATGCCTGCTCGTGAAGCTTATCCTAAACCATTACAGTTTATAGCTTGATTTCCTTTGGCATAAAATATCAGGCTTGAGGCTCTGCCTGCGAATGATGGGAGAAGCTCAGATGCCCATTGTGCCAACCAAGAGTGGAAACCTTGGCAGCCCCTTCGGTGTCACTGGCAAGCCTGGAGTTTCTCATGACTTTGTTCTGGAAAACATGAAAGTGCAACCCCAGGGGCTCTAAGAACCTAAACTGGCTCAAAACGTGTAACCCCATGNAGAAGGAGATTGAGGTGTTGGAGTGGGTCCAGAGGAGCAACGAGGCTGGGGAAGGGACTGGAGAGAAAGGCTGATGAGGAGAGGCTGAGGGAGCTGAGAGTGTTTAGACTGGAGAAGAGGAGACTCAGGGGGCACCTTCCCCCTCTCTACAACTCCCTGAAGGGGGTTTGTAGTCAGGTGGGTGTCAGGCTTTCCTCCCAAGCAACCAGTGCCAGGACAAGAGGGCAGGGCTGAAAACTGAGCCAGGGGAGGGTTAGGTTGGATGGTCCTTCCTCATGGAAAGGGTGCTCAGAGCCTGGACTGGACTGCCCAGGGCAGTGGGGGAGTCCCTGTGTCTGAAGGTGTTGAAGGACAGCCTGGCTGTGGCCCTGAGTGCCCTGGTCTGGCTGCTGTGGTGGTGTCAGGTGCCAGGCTGGGCTGGCTGTGCTCAGAGGGCTTTGCCAGCCTCAGTCCTTCTGTGATTTATAAGGTATCCATGTAATTTTATTGTGCATTGTTTTGATTTACAGCACTGGCAGCTGGACCTGGACGGATGCTGCACATGAGACTCAAGCTGACTCCTTCCACCGACACAGAAGACGACACTGATCCTGATTTGTGGCTGATGTGTAGCTGACAGGACCCTGCACAGACACAGTCACCGTTTTCTTTTGGCAGGTGAGGGGTCCTGATGCTTGTTTTTCTGGGACAAGGCTCACAAAGCTATGAGCTTGTTCACAGCGCTTGATTTCCTGATAGGCAGTGACTGCTCCCAGAGCAGAAGCACAGAGGAGAAAGTAGCTCATAAAGGCAGGGTGCAGAGCTGGCAGTGACAGGATTGGAAGCTCCAGGCTGGTGTCATGGGGAAAAGGAGAAGGGTTTTCTTGCAAGCTTATTGTGCTGCCTCTGCTGCTTCCAACTCACAGTGGTGACTTGAGCCTGGGATTGAGCTAAAATACTGCACTCAGGGATGCTAGTGGATCTATATGGAGCAGGAGCTGGGGGAGCATCAGGCTGGCTGCATGCCAGTGCCTCAGGCTCTCAAACACATAGGGTCAGCAGCTTTCCTGGGCAGGGGGCACCCAACAACTGTGAAGGCAGGGCCAAAGAAGTCTCCCAGTGCTAACAAAGCGATGGACTCACTTCCCTGCTTTCCCAGCGGGGTTGTTATCAGCCACTCACACGCTTTGTTTCTGGTACAGATAGCTCCTGGCATCAATGTGAGCACCCTCCAGGGCTGGGTGAGCTGCTGTGCCTCCCTCCTCAGATACTTGCCTGTGTGTGACTGACAGCATGAGTGGCCTGGTGCGAGCTGTATCGGTGTGCCCAGTACCAGTATACCCAGTGACTGTTTTATTTCACAATGTGAGCACTTACCCGTAAATGGAAACAGCAGGGAGAGCAAAGCCAAACATCAACAGACATTGCTGAATATAAGAGAAAGAAAGAGAGAGAGAACCATGGCTAGTGTTATTAAACCTGGCAGAACAAACCCCTTAGAATGAGGATGATTTCATGGAGGAAAACCTACTTTATTTTACCTTCTGGTGAGAGGAGTAGTATTGCACAGCACAGCTTGTTAGTCAGTGAGAGACTAGTAGCCTTTATACACTGCACAGCCAACGGGACTGGAGAAGGAAAGGGCTCTTTTTCCTCAGGTTTAGACCAATAATCAATCACATCTCTCTGAAAAGGATGTGTTCTGGCAGAAAGCCGGCCATCTCGAAGGCTAAAAGAGACCACAAATACGTACGGGTTATATAGATTTACAGCTGAAATATGCAGTGGATCTTGTCCACAGAATTACTAGGTTCTGTTCTGTGGCTTGGTCTGGGTGATCCTGCTGCGGCAGGGGGATTGGACTGGATGATCTTTCAAGGTCCCTTCCAATCCCTGATGATTCTAGGAGGTTTTTTTCCTGGCAACTAAATTTTTAAGCTTTAGTTGCTACCATTCTTTGCCCATAAGGGATCATTAGTCACCTTTCTTAGGGAAATATGACTGAAATCTGTATCCTCCAGTCTCTGTGTCCTTCTCATCCTCCTGAGCAAGACCTTATCCTCTTGGACAAGTTGGCTGGTCCTTGCAGTCAGCAAGAGGACAAAAGATCTTGGAATTACAAAGGTCTAGGGGTTGTGAAAAAACTGGCAGCTGTGGAGGAAAGGAAGCATCATGATGAGGGTGCTGAGACACTGGACCAGGTTGCCCAGGGAGACTGTGGCTGCCCCCCAGCTCCCTGGAAGTGTTCAAGGCCAGATTGGCTGGGGCCTTGAGCAGTCTGGTCTGGTGGGGGGTGTCCCTGCTCATGGCAGGGGGGTTGGAGCTGGGTGATCTTTGAGGTCCCTTCCAACCTGAGAATCTGTGAATGAATTAGATTGACACTGTCACTGAGGTAACCACTCAAGCACAAGAGCTACCAGCATGGGCTGCAATAATAACAGTACTTACCCAGCATACAGTTACAGACTTGAAGCTGGGGGAGACGGGAGGGAGTTAGTAGAGTTGAAGCTGAGATAATTACTGTAGGGGCAGGCAAAAAGAGAAGCAGATGTGGGATGTAAATAACTAGAAACCCAGTCATTATTAGCTCTGCTATTACCCTAACTTGTTTCTTTCTAATGCAAATCAGCATTCCCTAACAGTCACCAACCTCCAGAAGCTGCAAAATGAAGTGAGGCACCAGGTCTCACAGCGCTTCATAGAATCACTAGGGATCGGAAGGGACCTTGAGGGATCATCCAGTCCAATCTAAGTATCAGGACATCTGCTAAAATGACAGAACTAGAACCTATTCTTGCCTTCCCACAGGGTCAACCAGATGCTGAGTGATAGCACTGACCTCGTTCAAAGCACTGTGCTCTAACAGCCCATAGAGCCAGTGCAAGGACCTCATCAGATAAACCACAGTGATGTCAGATTAGTCTGCAAGAGCTGGCCACCTGCCTGTAATTTACAGCCCCAAACACACCCTTTGGAAAGAAGTGGAAGGATTCAAGTGTCAGTGATGTCTGAAAGGCATCTCCGATACTCCCAAAGTTGAGCTCCTGATCTCCAAAACTCTTTAGGACAGAAGGTGTCAGAATGTTTGACTTTCTAAAGCAGATCCTACTTCAGGAGCATTTGTTCCTGCTTTGATTAAAAATTCATACGTTGATAAAAAGGAGCTGTTTCCCCACCATCTAGCAGTCTCACACACCTAACAAATAGTTCTGAACAGCCTGGGAAGAGAGTCAACTCCTTAGAACACAACGGAGATCTCTAAGACATAGTCCTTGCATTGCAGAGGCTCAGTAGAAGTGATCTTTTTACAGTTATACTTTTCATTCTTGTGAAAGGAACTCGTCTGCCAGCACTGTGCTTCACAGCCATAGTGCTGAGCTATGTTGGACCCTGCAGGGGCAATAATGCTCTGCTGCTGGTGCCTACCAGCAACTGCACTTCCAGGGGACTAGAGCTGGACTACAGAAAAAACCTGATCTCTTGTATGAATTCACTTAGCCAGGGTCTGTTCAGTCAGCCTGTACTCTTAACCATGATTTCTTTTGTCCTTAAAGTGCTGCAGACTAGGGGATGACTGGCTGGAGAGTGGCCTGATAGGGAGCTGGCAGGACTGGGGGACAACCAGCTGAACAGGAGCCAGCAGGGTGCACAGGTGGCCGGGAAAGCAAACAGCATCCTGGCTTGGATCAGCAATAGTGTGGCCACAGGACTAGGGATATCATTCTCCCCCTGTTCTTGGCACTGGGGAGGCCTCCCCTTGAGGACTGGGGACTGTTGTGGGTCTCTGTCTTTGAGATTGAGAGGCTGGAGTGTGTGCAGAGGAGCAATGAAGCTGGGGAAGGGACTGGAGGGAAAGGCTCATGGGGAGAGGCTGAGGGGGCTGGGGGTGTTTAGCCTGGAGAAGAGGAGACTCAGGAGAGAGCTTCCCTCTCTCTACAACTCCCTGAAGGAGGTTGCTGTCAGGTAGGGCTTGGGCTCTTCTCCCAAGCAACTAGTGACAGGATGAGAGGGTAGAGCCTGAAGCTGCCAGGGTAGGGTTAGGTTGGATGTTAGGAAGCCCTTCCTCCTGGAAAGGGTGCTCAGAGCCTGGACTGGACTGCCCAGGGCAGTGGGGGAGTCCCCATCCATCCCTGGAGGTGTTGAAGGACAGCCTGGCTGTGGCCCTGAGTGCCCTGGTGTGGCTGCTGTGGTGGGGTCAGGTGCCAGGCTGGGCTGGCTGAGCTCAGAGGGCTTTTCCAGCCTCAGTAATTCTGTGATTCTGTGTTTCCTTATCACAAATGCCTGTTCCTCATCTCTATGACAGCCTTTGGTGCTCTTGCCATGCTCTTTCTCCTGGTCTGCTCTTGTCTTCCATCCCAATTCCCGATGCAAACACTAAAGTTAGCCTGTGTCCCTTCCGGACACTGCTGTTGAGGTACTTCTTCATCTCCAGGCCAGACATCAACTTGCTCACACTTTGTTCCAGCGTCCTAACGTGTCTAGCCTCATCCTGCTTACACCTTCCTAACACCAAGGATGGTGACTGTGTCTGAAAGGAAGGAAAGTCCTCTGCATATGAAGTGTAGCTGATCAGGATGTTACTCTTCCAACCTTTATTCTGCTGTTTATTATTGAATTGCCATCTTGCAGGCAGGATTCCTCTCAGCTCCCTGAGCTATGCCAACAGCCCAGATCATCTTCAGTAAAAATTCAGGCTAAACTCGTTGGGTTTGTACTGAAGCAGAGTATAAACGCTCATACATCCTCAGAACACAGTCTGGTTACAGGGGCAGAAGGCGGCCCATAATGAATAGCTGGTAGGCAGGAAAATCTAAATCTACTATGAGCTACTTCCAAGGGGATTGTATGTCTGTAGTACTCTCTGTGTATGATAGATAGAGAGAGTGAGGCCACATCTACAAGCTATTTCCAAGGGAAGCAAAGCTCCAATCTATCTCTTAAATCTCGACCTCCTTAGAGACTCACAGGGAATCTGTGGTGGAGCAGGAAATTGCATTAAGCTTCCCAGGTAGAAAGTTGAATTAGCTTTTTTTTTTGGTTGTTCAAAGTTGGAAGCCAAGTTTAGAAAAACAATTTGCAAGTGAGCACCGCACACCGCTGGAATAGGAAAGGAAATTTCCAGTTTAGCTCCAAGTATAGAAACTTCCACGAAGTGCAGGTGCTGCAGTTGAACGCGGTAATGGGAGCCAGATGCGCTGCATCCTTTACGTCTGACTCCGACTCAGGTTGAGGAACCAGATTATTTTGACATCTGAGTACAACATCATGTTCTTTCGGAATATAGATCGAGTTGTCCGTGACATGTAAATGAACCTCACCTGAGTAATGTTTTATAAGGAATTACGATCAAAAAGAAGAGGCATAGTTTGTTTTCAGGCTTAACTTCTCTCTGGGAATCAAGTTCTTATCTTGAGTCTCTTTGAATGGACAAAGGCAACGTTTTAAGGTGGGTTTGGTGAAACACTTAGTGTGTGCTTAGGTATGGCTGTCCTCAGAGCAGCTATGAGTGATATCACAGTCATAATGAGGCTGGAAAAGACCTTAAAGATCATTAGGGATCAGAAGGGACCTCAATAGATCATCCAGTCCAATCTCCCTGCCACAGCAGGATCACCGAGACCAAGTCACACAGGAACACAGCCAGGTGGGTCTGGAACGTCTGTAGAGAAGGAGACTCCACAACCCCCCTGGGCAGCCTGGTCCAATGCTCCATCACCCTCTTTTGGAAGAAGTTCCTGCTGATATTGAGAGGGAACCTCCACTGTTCCAGCTGTCACCCAGTGCCCCCTGTCCTATCCCCAGATGACCTTGAGCAGAGCCTGGCTCCATCCTCCTGACACCCACCCCTCACAGATTTACAGACATGAATGAGGTCCCCCCTCAGCCTCCTCTTCTCCAAGCTCAAGAGACCCAGCTCCCTCAGCCTTTCCTCATCAGGGAGCTGCTCTACTCCCTTCATCATCTTCGTTGCTCTACACTGGACACCGTCCAGCAGCTCTGTGTCCTTAGCTCAAACAGAATCAGTGTGCGGATTTGTCCCAATTCCAATTAGACCAGAACATAGATCAGTGTATCTGGCAGGTCCTGAAAAGATTTGAGCTGATATTTTAGGAGGCTGAGCAGCCCCTCTTTCTGTTCAGTTAAATGTCAGCTGAGCATACCTGGCACTTTGTGAGAATTGGTTCTCTAGAGAAGATGAAGGCTGACTCTGACAGAGAAGTGAAAGGTGAGAACGGAGAGACACAAATGGCTAAGTACCTTAAACATTCCTGAGCATCATTAAAAATAAGGGTGTCTGCAGATGTAAAAGACACCTAGGTGAAAACTTCAAGTGCAATTTTGCAGAGGTAAAAGTCCATTTCTTAGTGCAGCATCTCCAGCTACCTTATCTGGATGTAGTCCTAGACAGCAAAATTTGCAACATCCCGAAGATGTTTTGAGATCCATTCATTCGGCTGTTTTACTTTTAGCACCGAGGGGACGAGGGCAGAATAACTTCTGCTTGAACTTTGCTCACTGGAAAAGTGAAATCTGTGCTTTTGCAAAAGAGGAAGAGAACAACTTTGAACACGTTCTGACCAGGTTCGTAGTGAAGGTGCTGAACTCTTCTCTGTGAAGAGATCTTACACAGCGGGGATCATTCTGTACTGCATGCTGATATTTCCTCCAAATTAATTCAAACTGGCATTCTGCCTGAAAAGCTGAAAAATATTCAACATGACACTCTGCTTGTTTGTTCTCAGTTCAGAACGTCTCCATCTACCTCCCTGTTACTGCTGGCTTTCCACTTAGATGTCCTTTCCCACTATTCTCAAAATCTCTGCTGGCCCCCAAGTGACTCCTGCACTGTGACTCATGGGCCTTTTTCATCAGGAGGCAAACTAATGGTCTCCTTGGACGTGTGCTGGATGCGTTCTGCACAGCTCCGGGGTTTCTGCTGCTGCTAATGAGATTTTTCTGGAGGGTTGAGAAAGATCATTAAGAAGTGGTTTCTGAAAGACCAATATTAGGTTTTTTTTTCAGTGTTTAACCAGGGGTGCCTCCTCACTGCTCGATACTAATGACGGCAGAACGGTTGCTTAGCTGGCAGGGTGGTCAAGGAGCAGCTCACTGGTGTCAACGCACGGGTCCACCTGCTAGACTGGGTGTGTTTGAACTCTTGGAATGATGAAAAACGAGCGATACTTGCTGGCTTGTATCAAGGTGAGGTGTGAAGCCGGATGGTAAGCGAAAGCCTTGTCAGGAGATAATGGTGTAACTTGGCTGCACATAGAGGGGGGTTCTGCCTTAGGTGGAAACAGTGGATGGAACAGAGTATTCTACCTGAGAGAGGCGCTTAGAGAGAAATACTTGTCACCCAAGACAAAGTGGATGGTACCTGATCGTAGTGGGGTGGTGAAAATGGAAACTAGTAGCCCTGTAGGCTGATTGTATTGGGGGAGGATAAAACACGGGAAGCATGGAGAAAAGAGCATCCACTCCTGAAATAGAAACTGTGGAGATTGCTAGAAAATCTAAAGAGCAGAGAACACATAACAGCTTGGGGAAACAAAATGAAAAGCTCCCTAAGATGCTGTTTGATAAAGGGTTCAAAAAGATTGTGCGTAAGAACCCTGACCAAAGTGAGAGGTAGGATTAGTCCAGACAGACAGGAAAATGCATGATAAAATGTACTTGAGTAGCTCCAGACAACATCCTTTTATCACAAGACAGAGCTGACAAAGACCTTAGATTTCCCTACTCACTCTTTTGGAATTTACCATGAAACCCCTTCATTCAGGGAACCCAAACCACTGAGATGCAATTTCAAGACTACTGAGCTAGCAGAAAATTGGGAGGAAGTCAGTGGATTGCTGGTCACAGGACTTCCTTTTGTGCAGCAAGGAGAAGGACTGAAAAGCAACAGTGATGGAGAATCATTCTGTTCCCTTAGGGAACAGAAGGGACCTCAAAAGGTCATCTGGTCCAATCCCCCTGCCACAGCAGGATCACCCAGACCAAGTCACACAGGAACAGATCCAGGTGGGTCTGGAACGTCTCCAGAGAAGGAGGGGTATTGGACTGGATGATCTTTCAAGGTCCCTTCCAATCCCTAATGGCTTTATGATTCTATGATAATGATTAGCACCCTGTTGAGACAGTGATTATGTAGTCACAGGTCATAAGCGCATGAATGATCATGCTGGCAAGGGCAGGAGGTCAGAATAGTTACACATGAGGATGTCTTCAGGGCACAAAAACCTCTGAGCATAGGTTCAAGCTGGAGTATCCCAAACGCCTCGTCATTATTGTTTTTGAGACTGTTTTCTCTCCTGCAAATCCAAGTGATGCTGTAAGGGCTTTAAACTCAGGTGAGCAGAAGCACTGACAGAAAAGCTGTCAGAGAAGGGAGGAGAGAGCCTCTTCTTTGGGGTTTCCATCTGCACATAAACCAGAGCAGAACGGAAGTAGTTCCCATCACTCAGAGATCTTTTCTCTTGGTCACATCAGACATTTTCTTGTCTGCTTGCTGTGTCAGCTCTGTTTCTGTCCCAAACTTCTCCGGGCGCTCGTGTTTGCCTACATTTAATCCTTGCCTTAGGGTAGGGTTTTGGCAAACTGACAGTTGGCATGTGTTTGGCACCCAGGGCATTTCCCTGGGAAACAGACTCTCGAATAAAATCTGTTCCACACTGATAACATTTAGATCTGAAAGAAACAGCAGAAAAGTATGGCCAGGAGCCTTTGGCAACTTTGGAGAGAGACGGAGCTCCAGGCTACAGCTGCTCAAAAGAGCCTAAATTAACTAGAAAAGAGAAAGGCTTTCTGCAAACCTTTAGCTTTGGAGGGAAGCTATAGCAGTGAGAGATTTCCAGGTAGTTTGAAATCAGCACTCGCAAGCCTGCAAGAACAGAAAAGTTAGAAAGACCCTTGGGTGAGGCAGTTGCCATGGTGAAATAAATCCGTAGCCCTACGTATGTGACCCAGCCATCTGACAGAGGTTCTGTCCTTATGTGTCCTACGGACTAGGAGTGAAAATGTGCAGAGGAAAAGAGGGGGATTGGGGAGGCTGAATTGTTTGGTGGCTCTATCCCTTGGGAGAGTGGCACCAGTTGTCCATGCTGGCCACCCCTGGGACAAACTCCCTGTAAATGAGCAAGATGCTTGAGAGATGAAACCAAGGACACAGAAGGTTCTCTGAGCTCTTTTGGTTTATGGGCAAAACAGCTCAATTTGGGGAAAAAACAAACTGCATTTCATGTAAACAGTATAAAACCCATGGAAGGGAGATCAGTTATCTGTGAGTGGGGAGATCACCTGAAAGAGGTAGCTCTGACAGGTGGAAATGAACCCCCAACTCACAGACAGTTAGAAGCAGGTATGTTTCTTGCAGTGCTGGGCAACATGCAGGGATCTTTCCATCGAGCACGTGCACCCAAAGAGCAAGTTCATTGTGGGTCTATTGGATCAATCATCCTGCTGTCTACTAGGACCCCCAGGTCCCTTTCTCCTCCGCTGCTCTCCAGCAGGTCAGTCCCCAGTCTATACTGGTACCGACTGTGAATTCACATTACACAGACATGAATGTTCTTATAAATCTCCTGTAACTAGCATGAGAGAACACTTGGGTTGGAAGAGACCTTCAAAGGTCATCTATTCCAACCCCACTGCAATAAGCAGGGACATCATCAACTACAGTGTGTTGTTCAGCTGCTCATCCAGCCTGGCATTGAATATTTAGAGGCATGGGGCATCCACAACCTCCCTGGGTAACCTGTGCCAGTGTTTCACCACTCTCGTTGTAAATTTCTTCTTTATATCTAATGGAAATCTCCTCTCTTTTAGTTTAAAACCATCACCCCTTGTCCTGACACAAGAGGACTTGCTATGAAGGCTGTCCCCACCTTTGTAATAGGTCCTTTTTAAGTACTGGAAGGCCACAGTAAAGTCTCCCTATAGCTTTCTCTTCAGGATTAACAGTGTCAATTCTCTCAGCGTTTCTCCATAGGGAAGGTGTTCCAGTCCTCTAATCACTTTCATGGCTCTCCTCTGGACCCAGTCCAGGACATTCATGTCCTTTTTGTGCTGAGGACACCAGAGCTGAATGCTTCTACAGATAAGGTCTCATGAGAGCAGAGTAGAGCAGCAGAACCACCTCCCTTGACCTGCTGGTTGTTCTTCTCACGCAGTCTATGATGCTATCTGCTGTGAGCACATGTTGGCTCATGTTCAGCCTTGAATCCATCAGTACCCCCAACTCCTTTTCCTTAGGACTGCTTGATCCCTCTGCCCATCTGATGAAGATATTAAACTGCTGAGAAAGTGTCTGGATGATGAACTCCCTCACACGAGTTTGAATTTGCCCAAGGGACCGCAGGCTGACTGATGAACTTGTTTACCCTGCAGGGCTGGTAAGGCTGGCAGCGCTTTACAATCGCCGCAGAGCGACAGCTCCCATCCAGAATGCTCTAATGAGTGTGTCTTGTGTTGAGTGGTTAAGACCTGCATGGATTTCATCTTTTGTTTCCACATCCTTTGCAGCCTTTCATGTGGATTCGAATCTTGCATCTCCAAACCTGCTTAGAATTCAGGTTCATTCATTAGGTTTTTTTTTCCCCTCTTGTAAAGTCATTTTATGGATAAAGTCAGTTCAGGCTGCACAGGAGGTTAAAGAAAGATCCTTCACCTCATAGATTGCTTTAGCTGAGATTAGTCACTGCCTTTCAAATCAAGCGTGTTGCTCTCAGTCCTGTCTGTAAATGTGACCCCATATTCATGCATAGGGTAACCCCATGAATCTTGATGTTCAATATCCTCCTGCAGCCTAGTAAATTAGGATTTCATTTACTGCCTTTGAGCCAATCCCCTATTTACCAGATATTCCCTGGAGAAAGCAATTGCTTTGTCACCAGTCCAGTGACAGAAGTCTCTTCTTGGGAACAAAGATCTTGATCTGAAAGGACAATGTAGAGATGTTGGTGCTGGTCTCTTCTCACAGGTCATTAGTGATAGAACAAGAGGCTCCACACTGCAGCAGGGTAGGTTTAGCCTGCACATTAGAGATTCCTTTTCACTGAAAGAGTAGTCAGACGTTGGAACAGGCTGTCTAGGGAGCTGGTTGGGTTACCATCCCTGGGTGTGCTTAAAGGTCATTTAGATGTGGTGTTAGGGGTGAACTTGTAGAGCACGGTTAATGGTTGGACTCGATGATCCCAAGGGTCTTTCCCAACTTGATTTAAACTTTTCCAAAGACCTGTTCTGACAACAGGGGAAACTGTCTGATACATCACAGAATCACAGAATTGTTCAGGTTAGAAAAGATCCTCTCGATCATCGAGTCCAACCATTAACCCTACTCTAAAAGTTCACCCCTAAACACTATCCTCTAACACCACAGCTCAGTGACTCTTGAACACAGCCAGGGATGGCGACTCAAACCCCTCCCTGGGCAGCTGTTCCAATGTTCAACCACTCTTGCTTTGAAGAACTTTCTCCTGATGTCCGGTCTAACCCTCCCCTGCTGCAGCTTAAAGCCCTTCTCTCTAGTTCTGTTGCTAATGACCTGTGAGAAGAGACCAGCACCAACCTCTCTGCAATGTCTTTTCAGGTAGCTGTAGAGAGGGATGAGGTCTCCCCTCAGCCTCCTCTTCCTCAAACTAAACAGCCCCAGCTCCTTCAGTCGCTCCTCATCAGATCTCTTCTCCAGCCCCTTCCCCAGCTTCATTGCCCTCCCCTGCACTCGCTCCAGCCCCTCGATATCTCTCTTGAACTGGGGTGCCCAAAACTGGATGGAGAACTCAAGGTGTGGCCTTCAGTACAGGAGACTCCTGCGATCCATTTTGCTATGGGAGGGAGAAAGCAAAGCAAAATCAGCTCATTTAATACTTCTGTTGAGAAAGAGGAGACTTTGTAAGGAAGCAGCACAGCTGCTATCTAGTCCTTGCCATTCAGTAGAATCATCCTACATTTTCAACACTCCTGTCCCTTGGCAGGTTCAAAGGTCCATTGGTGTCTTAATCACAGGCACCAGTACCCAGGCACTTGTACGGGAAAGGCAGATGGCACTGCAAAGCCTGTCTTTGCTAGAAGCTATAACACAGCCAAATCCCTGCTCAGAAAAGCTAGTTGTTCCCTGTTTATTATGGGACTGAAACACAAATCTATACCTCTGGGTCCCCGTTGCTGCCTGAAACCAGCGTGTCACCAGGGGAAGTCCCATCTCTCACAACAACTGCCATCTCAATCAGCACACTGCAAATTGAACCGGGGAATTGCTGTGCCTAAAAGCATAAGTTACCACAGCTTGTGTTGGCACATCAGCACCACGCGGGTCTGTGTGCGGAAGGCAGCTGCATGCTCTATAATCCCCCTCTGAGCCAGGGGCTGCAAAACCTATGAGGAAAGGTTTTATTTCACACGGTGTCAGGGAAACTGGGAAAATACTCGGGAAAAGGTCAATAGGCTGTTTGCAAAAAACTCTGTAAAGATGCTTTTAGAGCCTTAGCTTTGCAGAAGGCTGAAAGCTAAGAAGCACTGGAGGTTACGGAGGTACTTTTAAAGGTGCTGGCTCCGTGGGAGGTGTGCATTCGTTTAGCTGGTTACTGCACAGCCTGTGGCATGTTTGAACTCTTGGTCTGAAGTGTCCTGCAGCTATCTGGATAGAGGAACTGCACTGGAAAATGTCAGTCCTTTCTAAAATGGGGAAATGCAGTGCTGAGAAAGAAATGATGATGAAAAATAGAGGATTTTTCCCTCCACGGAACAAAATGCAGGTGAAAACAAGATTCAACACTTCCAGCCTTTCTGTATCACTTGCTGACAGCTGGGTACAAACCCATGACATTTCTCTCCCTGCTGAAGAAGTTCAAACTGAAGAGTATTTCCACATTTATTTTTAGATCACCTGCTTCAGTTCCATCGTTCATTCACAGACTCCTACAACGGTTCAGGTTGGAAGGGACCTCAAAGATCCTCTAGTTCCAACCCCCCTGCCATGAGCAGGGACACCTCCCACTAGATCATCCAGTCCAATCCCCCTGCCACAACAGGATCACCCAGACCAAGTCCAGGCGGGTTTCAAACATCTCCAGAGGCTCCACAAACCCCTCAGGCAGCCCCCTCCAGTGTCCCCTCACTGGGTAGAGTCACAGAATCAGTCAGGGTTGGAAGGGACCACAGGATCATCCAGTTTCAGCCCCCCTGCCAGTGTGTGGGGAAATTCAAAGCAGCTGGGGAATTTTGAACTTGATTTTATTCCCAAAGTTTTGCTGGGAGGACAGGTGCACACACTTCATTAGGAGGAACAGCTCAAGAAGAGAGAGTTCGAGTAAACTCAGGGGAAATGATCAAGCACAGTCCCTTCGTGTGAAAAGGCTAAAGAACAGGCAAAATAAACTCTGATTCTAAAGAAATCCTAAACCTTTCCCTTTTTTCTGGACCCACATTCCTTTCCTTTCCCTTCACTGCCCCCCTGGGTTAGGGTTTGCTTCCTCCTGGGCTAACACAGCAGGTCTGTGATGCATCCTACTGTAGTCACCTGAGTATGTTCACAGGCATTGGCCTCTGTCATCAAACGTTTCTTCTCCTGACAACAACAACAACATGCAAGCTGCTGGTGGTTGGGAGAGGCTGCAGCGTCTGGGAAGTAATGCTGTTGTGTAAGAGGATGATTTAACACTGTGAGGAGAGACAACTGTGCAGAATGAGGGGAAAAATGTTGAATCATAGAATCCTTAGGGATTGGAAGGGACCTTGAAAGATCATCCAGTCCAATACCCCTGCCACAGCAGGATCACCTAGACCAAGTTGCACAGGCCAACAGCACCCTGGGGGGATCAGAAGGTTAGCAGATCGAGAGAAGTTCTTCTCCCCTTCTACTCTGCACTGGTGAGNGGTGGGTGTCAGGAGGATGGAACCAGGCTCTTCTCAAGGTCATCTGGTGATAGGACAGGGACACTGGGTGCCAGCTGGAACAGAGGATGTTCCATCTCAATCTCAGCAGGACCTTCTTCCCAGGGAGGGTCCCAGAGCACTGGAACAGGCTGCTCAGGGGGGTTGTGGAGCCTCCTTCTCTGGAGACTTTTCATAAATAGCAGTGTGTGCTGCCAGATGTAAAGAGGATGGATAAGGTTCAAGATGAGCAAGAGACATTTGGCTTTGAGAGATGCTCTCTGTGACTCCTCAGTCAGCAAATAAACCTATCTAACAGTGTGAGAGCACAGCATCGCAAAGAGCCCAAGCCTGAGAGGTGCCCGCTCAAACATTTTCAAAGTCACTTGGAAGTCTTAAGATTTTAGATCACCTTCTAGCTCTAAAAACATAGACTTTCAAACAGTGAAGGTTTCGTTCTATCTGAAATAAGGCCTTGGTAGCTATTTTTAAGTTACTATGGCTACCTTTACTCATCCAGCATCAAGGGTAGGGTCAACATGACCGTACAGAAAGGGTCTTCTTTGGCTGGGCAGTAAAGCGCATGGGTGTGAAAGCCAAAAGACAGAAGAAAGCACAGGAGGATACATGACCAGTTAGAATAAGAGACTGGGAAGGACATTTAGGAGCATCTTTTTACAGTTACTTAGCTATCTGTCACAGAAGACCTCCCAGTCATGTCTGCAGGATACATGACGTCTAACATCTGCGAAGGAAAAGTAATTATCCCATGTCAGTGGCTCAAACGTTTTACAGAAGCTGGTTAGTTTGAAGCATTTTATGTTCCAAATTAAATTAGAAGCAGGCTTTCCAGAACAGCTCCACTACAGAACATCTCAGTATGCTGCTTCCAAATGCGTGTGTGTGTGTGTGTGTGTTTTGAACACGCAGCTGGCATTATTTCCAGTCTTAGTGAAATCAATGACCTACTTGTAGCTATTTTCCCTTCAAAATCTTGCCTCAAGTCCCTGCAGTGGTTTGAATTTCCAAATGAATTTAATTTTCCTTCTCCTCCCCCTTTTTTTTTGGTGTTTATCTTGTCTTTTTTTTCCAGACTGGTCTCTGAGTTAGCAAAGCTGCCAGGTATTCAAGCAAAACATTCTACGTGCTGAGGGGAGCAGTAGATTGAGCCAGCATGGGATATTGATTTGGAAATTGGGGGATGGCATAATGTAATACAAGAAGCTTCAGTAGGGGTAAGATTCTTCATGCATACCTGCTTTCATCAGGATGTGATGTATGACTAGCAGGAGAAACACACCTAAGGAAGGGCAGAGGAAAGTAGGGGAATACATTACTATCTTTGCTTGTACTTTCCAGCTTTATCTATTGTCTGTTTATCTGTTTATCTGTTTATCTATCTATCTATCTATCTATCTATCTATCTATTTATCTATCCATCCCCCTCTCTATCTATCCATCTACTTATCTATCCATTCACTTCTCTATCTATCTATCTATCTATTTATCTATCCATCCCCCTCTCTATCTATCCATCTACTTATCTATCCATTCACTTCTCTATCTATCTATCTATCTATTTATCTATCCATCCACCTCTCTATCTATCCATCTACTTATCTATCCATTCACTTCTCTATCTATCTATCTATCTATCTATCTATCTATCTATCTATCTATTTATCTATCCATCCATCTATCTATCTATCCATCTATCTATCCATCTATCTATCTACCTATCTATCTACCTATCTATCCATCTATCTATCTATCTATCTATCTATCTATCTATCTACCTACCTACCTACCTACCTACCTACCTACCTATCTATCCATCTACTATTGATTTATGTATTTATCTATCGTGTGGTTCTGTGTCAATTTAACTATCCATCTGCAGGCTCAGGCCTGATTTGACAGAAATACATAGCCTGTAAATCCTTTTCTCCTCTCTTCCCTTGTGGGATGATGGAAGGATTTCAGGTGTGTGAAGGCTTCCTTGAGAAAACGAAACCGAGTGCCAGGGTATTGGTTTTGAAATGTAAATGCAAGCAGCAGCGGGTAGAAATCCAAACTCCATCGCTCTGCAGTTTCTATCACAGGAAAAGAGCTCTGCAGTCAGGAGGTCCTCGTGTTTTAGCCAGGGGCAGGGGGTGTGGGGAGTGTGTCTGATGAATTCCAAGATTCTGATTTTCTCTTTCATTTTTCCATTTCTTTATGCTTTCCCCCTCTTTGTTGGTCAGAGGATGATCCTCTCAGGTTGTGATAGATTCACCCAACCCCCCCTTAACCAAACTAGAACCAGCAGTAGTTCGGTACAGGCTGCAAAGGACGTAACAGTCTGAAGCGTAGCCAGGTCGAGAACTCCTCCAGGAAACCCACACAGGATCAGAACAAAGTGTTGAGGAGAGTCGTCGCTATTCCTCAGAACAGATTCACACGGGTAGAATAAAAATGAGACGTAGCCCTCTCTTCCCTCATTAGTGCTGCCTGATGAAATAGGTGTGCTGCTGACTGCAAGATAGGAGAGGTATCACACTGACACACAGCCAGTGCCCACACATCAGGGCTGCATCTGGTCCAGCTTATGAATGGCTCTCATTAAAACGAACCCTTCATTTCTTAGCTCTTTATTTTTCAGGTGCATCAGTGTAGATGCAAAAAGGCCGATTAAGCCTGGATTTTTGCAGAGGGATTTCCTGTGTTTTACTTTGCTGAGGCAAAGTAGAACTATTTTTCCCCTCTCTTCTCTTGCTCCCAGCCCATACCTCACCTAAAATATGTACTTAACAGAGTGGGGTCATGGTTTCATTGATATTGGGGTTTGTTGACCAAAGAGATTATGAAACATATCATAGAGTCTCAGAACGGTTCAGGTTGGAAGAGACCTCAAAGATCATCATCTGCCATGAGCAGGGACACCTCCCTCTAGGCCAGGGTGCTCAAGGCCTCATCCCATCTGGCCTTGAACATTGCCAGGGAGGGAGCAGCCACAACCTCCCTGGGCAACCTGGTCCAGAGTCTCAGCACCCTCATTGTGAAGAATTTCCTCCTGACTTCCAGTCTCAATCTCCCCTCTTCCAGCTGGAAACCATTCCCCCTGCTCCTACCACTCCAAGCCCTTGGAAACAGCCCCTCCCCAGCTTTCCTGTAGCCCCCTTCAGGGACTGGAAGGCTGCTCTAAGATCTCCCTGCAGTCTCCTCTTCTCTGGGCTGAACAGTCCCAACTCTCTCAGCCTGGAGACACATTCCAACAGCTCAATATCTTTCCTACAGTTCAATATCTTTCCTAATCATGCCTGGATCATAACACTCCACATATTTCTGTAGTCTTTGTGAAAGTTCAGCAACAGATAGTGGAAAAAATTCAGCATATTCATCATTTTAACCTACTGGAATTGAACCAGAAAGAGGAGAGTGAAGGCAGGAACCTTGCTCGTTCCCCATAGGTTTCTAACCCATAATCACTACTGATGCGGGTGGTCACTGGGAGAGTCCTTCCTGCCATCTCCACAAGCAAAGGTAGTAAGAGCAACCACCAGTCCTTGAGGAGATGCCAGTGAGGAATAAGAACTGACATTTGGATTGAAGTCTCACTACATGGTGCGCGTTGTTGAAGACTTTGCATACCCCCCAAGAGGCTGGGAGGGTCTGTCATTCCTTGCAGTAACCAGTGAGCTCTCCAAGTGGATTTCACCATCTTCCTTATGAGGAGAGGCTGGGGGAGCTGGGTCTCTTGAGCTTAGAGAAGAGGAGGCTGAGGGGGGACCTCATTCATGTCTCTAAATCTGTGAGGGGTGGGTGTCAGGAGGATGGAGCCAGGCTCTTCTCAAGCTCATCTGGGGATAGGAAAAGGGGCACTGGATGCCAGCTGGAACAGAGGAGGTTCCCTATCAATATCAGCAGGAGTNTAAGGATTCTATGATAGAATCCAGTATTTCAGGCTAATTTTGACCACATTAGGAAGTTGGAAGCTTTTAAAATCCCCTCTGAAATGGTTAAAGTAAGGCTGCCTGATGATGCCTTTTAGGCTTTCCAAAACAGAATTACATGAGAAATGGCTTTTACAAAAAGTCAACACAAAGGTTTTTGCCCTGCACAGCAGAGGAATATTTATTTCCTCCGAAGAAGAAACAAAAATAGCTTCATAGTTCAGACAGCACACACGGAGAGGGTTTAACTCAGCACCTTCTTTCAAAAGGCACGTCCCTGGAAGTCAGTGCCGCTTTCTAAGCGAGAGTCCCAGACAAAACAGAGTATTTCTGGCCTCAGTGTTGAACTGCCTGTGCTGACTGATAGCTGAGCCAATCCCTAAGCCAGGGACTTAGTCCTGAATTTCTGTAGCAGCTGAGAAGATTGTTTCTTTCAATTTACAGGTTGTATAACTCTTTCTTACGGGGCTCGGGGGAGACCTTATTGCTGTCTACAGCTACCAGAAAGGAGGTTGTGGAAAAGTGGGTGTTGATCTCTTCTCACAAGTAATGAGTGATAGGACAAGAGGAAATGGCCTTAAATTGCACAAGGGGAAGTTTAGGTTTGACATTACAGAAATCTTTATTGAAAGGGTTGTCAGACGTTGGAACAGGCTGCCTAGGGAGGTGGCTGAATCATCATCCCTGGATGTATTTAAAAGTTGTCAAGATTTGTAGCTTAGGGATCTGGTTTAGTGGAGGGCTTCTTAGAGTCAGGTTAACAGTCGGACTTGATCTTAAAGGTCATTTCCAACCTGAATAATTCCATGGTTCTATTATTCATTTCCACCCCTCCTCTGCTCTTTCCAACAATAAATGGTTGATTACTTTCCCAAGTGCTAGGAAATGAAAAAAAAAGAGTCATTAAAGTAGTTTTCCCAAAGAGTTTCTTCTTCTTTGGGATGATACTACATCTGCAACCACCATAGGATCATAGAATCAGTAGGGATTGCAAGGGACTCTGAAAGATCATCCAGTACCCAATCATTCAGCCCACACTGCCTCAGTTTGACTGAGAGGATGCTATGTGAGACTGTGTCAAATGCCAGCTCACAGCCAGCCAGCGCTTGAGTTAGGTGAGAGCACTGGTTGGATGTGGTGAAAGAGCACTACGTGGTGTGACTGTTGCCCTGTGTGGGAGTCACAGTTGGTGCTGACTGTGTGGCAGTAGGGCAGAGTAACAAGAGGTGCAGCCTAAAACCATGTCCAACAAACTCAGCCAGTGCCCCCTGACTGCCAAGCAGGCTTTGGTCAGTGCTGATAGTTGGTCCCTTTCATGAGCATCGAAATAATCCCAGGAATAAACTACAGCACAAACTGAGCCATAAAGAAACCCACAACTTGTTCTCCTTACCTTCTGCATGCTTCTGCCCATGCAGGTCTGACTGTTGGTGGGTGAGACACTTTGCTGGCCTGGAATGACCACAAGGAACAAATAAACACACCTACACTCAATCCATTTGTTCCTGAAAACTAGAAGCTAGAAAGAAACCAGAGAAGTGGCTTTGTGGGCAAGCACTTTCATCCCTTCTCAAGGTGAAAACCCTGACTTTATTAACACACAAGCCATGGTTCAGACTGCCCCAAGCTATCCCTGCTGACCTGGCTCCCTTGGAAGAATTATAGGATGGTGGGTAACGCTTGGCTACAGATGAGCCGGCTTTCTCTCTGCTGTTCCCCCTTTCATGCCTTTTTCTTATGGTTTGGGGTTCTTTGAATTGAATTCCAGGGGGAGGCTGCGTGCCTCTCTGCCTCTTTAATCTTCGACTTTGAATTCATTTGCAACGTGATAGATGGAGTTTGTGTTTCAGGATGTGTCATGATAATGTATCTCAAATGGTAAACGGCTGCCTCTTCATTGATTACCCAGGATTTGCCTCGGCCGCATCCTCTGCTACAGATTCAGTACCAGGGCCACAGAGCGAAGGGTTTGGGGAGGGGGGAAGAAACTGGAGAGTTTTAAAAGGATTTGTGTTAATTCCTCCTAGACGTCCCCATGTGATGTTTCTCAGTCAATAAGAGATTAGATTGAAGAGAGGATAGCCACTGTTAATCCTCTTCTAGCCATTCCCACAATGGGTATTAATACAGGAACAAAGCACTCACAGACTTGCAGAGCAATGTTCTTTTGTTGTTGGTCTTCTTAATTCTCCATGCACATTCAAAGGAGAGAACTGAAGACCACAGTCGTTCTGGTCTCTTTGCCCAGGAAGGAAGTAGTCAAGGGGTAATTTCACATGAGTGCCTGACTCTGAGATTCTCAAGTTCCCTCTGCAACTGCAGACCTCTTGGCCCAGAGCTGTAATCGCAGACAGGCAGATCGAGCCTTTCTCCTTCCTGAAAGGTCGGAAGTAAAGGACAAGGATACAGGGTCTCTACTTCTTTTAAGAGGGACCACACAATTCAAACTTAGCCATTACCATGCATCTTCTGGGGGGTTTTATAGCACATTTTTCTTTGGAAGAAAGCTCCTTTGCATTCACTCAGTGTCAGCAGGAAGACTAAGGGGTCTTTACGATCAGCCAGAGCCAGGTGTGCTATGAACCATTCACAGTTCCAGTTTGCCCATCTGCCCTGTTCTCTCACCTATCACTTTATTAATGCGTAGCTGGCTTACTTACATGCTAGGAAGAAAGGGAAACAGCAGTGATTAATAACTGCTTCCCTCCACGTGCACTCGTCGCGACATTATAGGCATCCTCATTGCTTGCTTGAGGTGAATTTCAAGAGCTCCTGTATTCCTGCTTGAGGTGAATTTCAAGAGCTCCTGTATTCCTGCTGTCTTATGCTTATTTCTGAGTAAGGAGAGATGATATCCAACAGGTCACTGTGCACATCCTTCCTTAGATAGCAGCCTGGCAGTGAAGAGTGGTGCAAGTGAAGAGGGCAGCAAAGCAGGAGGAAAGGAAAGACTTCCTTTCTTCGTTCCTCTAACTCCTATTTTTTCCCTATTGACAAAAGAAATTAAAAATAAAGAAAAATCGATGCAAGGAACAAGCCCGATCTTTTCAGGAGCCTCTGCCTAAATTTGAACATCCTGATTCTTGATGATAAGTTCCTGACATCCTGCAGCTATTAGCCCTTGACGAAGATGGAGGTTATGACAGCAAGCATTTCTGGAGTAACTTCTGTTACTCAGGTGATTCATGAGCAACANCCAATTTTCTGCTAGCTCAGTAGTCTTGAAATTGCATCTCAGTGGTTTGGGTTCCCTGAATGAAGGGGTTTCATGGTAAATTCCAAAAGAGTGAGTAGGGAAATCTAAGGTCTTTGTCAGCTCTGTCTTGTGATAAAAGGATGTTGTCTGGAGCTACTCAAGTACATTTTATCATGCATTTTCCTGCCTGTCTGGACTAATCCTACCTCTTACTTTGGTCGGAATTTTAGGCATAATCCCTTGGCAGGAGGATTGGACTGGATGATCTTTCGAGGCCCCTTCTGATCCCTAATGATTCTGTGATTCTGTAATAACCTTCTGTAGCAGTTAGTCATCAATTCTCCTCTTTCTCATGCAGAAAAGCAGTGTTCCAGAGCAGCTCACACAAAATAATTCAGAACCTGTGGCTTCAGCCACACAGAATCGCAGATTGGTAGGAGGGTTGGAAGAGACCTCTGGGGAATCAGCTAGTGCAACCCTCTGCTAAAGCAGGCTTGCTTAGATGAGATTGGGCAGGAACACATCTTCCAACTCATGACCAAGGCACAGGTCTCCAGGCTCCAGAAGTGGTGCTTTGAGCACAGAGTCACCCTCTACAAGGCAGTCAGAAGAAATCCCAAGTTCTTCCCAGTCAGCACCACAGCAGTGGAGATTCTCTGCTTCCTTTGCTTTTGGTCAAGCCTGTTCCCTTCAGGGATATAAATAATCCATCGCTGTTTCTGTCTGACGCATCATCTAACATGCATGGCTCAGACATCCCAAACGCAGGTGACCAGAAATAGAATCTGTTTTAAATGTGGAATTGTCAATTTCTTTCAAGGTTTTGGACAAATATTCCCTATGAAGCAGAGCAAATGTAAGCAGGCTTCACAGGTACCACCTGTCACTTTCAAGCAGAAGATTGATGAGGCCTGGCATCAACATTATCCACAGGCTCTCTCCTTCCCTCTTTTCTCCTCAAATATGTTATTATCCTTTACCTGAGTATCCGAGGAGATTTCTGACTGTCTCCAGACCAGCCCGTTCAGCACATTTTATGTCAGCTACCAGCAAAGCAGGGACAGGTTCTTCCAGCACAGCATGCAAGTGGTAGCTCAGGGGTTGTTCCTGCCCACTAGCCCTAGGCTTTCTCTGCCTCTGCTGTCTAATAGGGGTTGTGGGGTAGGAAGAGAGCATGGATAGCCTTAACACATCCATCTGTGCTGGCTGGGCTTCAGCTGCCCCTTTGTTTGCATGCAAGCTTGGCTAAACCCAGTGGTTAGCTTAAGCAGATGATAAAAATCCCTCTTGTGCTTGAAACGAAAGGGTTCTAATGGACTTTCTTTCCTGGTGCATCTGCATGGGCCACAGCTGGACCATCCTTCACCACATCCTTCACCATGAAAGCACCTACCAAGTCTTGACAATCAAGTGGTCTCTGTTTTAGGCAGATGTGCATTTTGCAGACTAGGTGGGTAAGGTGTGTTCTGCATAAAAGAAGCAGAGACCAGCACAGAGCATCCAGGGTGCCCTTGAATGAAACAAAATCAGAGCCAAGTCTTCTCCCTTCTTTAACACCTCACCTGCACAGAGCTCACTCCACCTAAATCTGGTTTGTAGAAGTCACAGAGCTCTTGGAAAGATCAGCAGACTAGACTTGCTGCAATTATTTTGGGTTATTCTATCATCTTCCCTTTACCCCGTCAGAGCTTTTATCCCTCCTTGTTTAATCACTTTGCTCCAAAGAGCTCAGATAAATTTCCTTTCAGGTGCAGCTTTAGAGAACAATAATCTCAAGTCATCTATAAAACCCTTAACTGATTTCAGCTCTCTCTTCCCTAAATTCAGGGGCTACTCAAGGAAAAACCCTGCCCCGAATTTCCCCTCCCTCCCAAACCAAGGTCTCTTCCACACTGATTGATTCACCAACACCTCTTACATCCCAGCTGGAGCCAAAAAGCTCCACCTGCTGCTATTACTCAGCAGTAATTGTGCTGCACTTTCATAGAGGCTTCGAGCATTTGTCATCAGGATGGCTCAATAAGGCAGCCCTGTGTTGATGAAAGGCCGTACGGTCTCCATCTCTCTTGTATGTGCAACAGCTACCTTCTGGATAAACTCTGGTGTGGTTTGGGGGGAGAATGTGTTTTATGATGAATAACTCACTTGCCAAAATTTCTCCTCTCCTCCACATTCTCAGGATGCCTGAGAACCAATCAACTAATCCTCACAATCATCCAACACTCCCTAAATATTTCCTGTGAGTGATGCTCTGAGTGTAGCTCATCCTCAGGCAGTGCCCTGGGAAGCATTCGAAATCAAAGCTGTGTGCTAAACGCACCTTGAGTTTGCTGCACAGAGTCCAGTTTGCAAGCTGTGACCTGGGTGCCACCCAGGATGCCCAAATACTCTGGCTCCTTCACTGCTGTCCGGTTGCTGGCTATGCGGGTTGTGACCTTTCAGCTGGGCTTGAGGTCTTGGCATGGTCACGTTTCACCCTGATGTGCTCAAACCCCTTCCCAGCTGCAACCCCATCAGTGGCACAAACACAAACCCCCTCAGCTGCCTTCTTGTTTGTCAAAAACCAGCCTGACACTAAATACCCTTAGGGGCAAATAAGAGGGCAGGAGAGAGCTGGGGATGAAATGCCCACTGGTTTCTCTCCAAAGCCCTTTTCTCCACTGCGGTGGAAGTGACTGTGCATGTGTTGTTCTGAGGGACCCACAGAAGTATTGATTGGTTACTGGAGGGTAGTTCTGTTCCTGTGCTGGGCAAATAGAACTCTGTGAGGAAAGCCTCCAGGGATGTCAAAAATCACTTTTAATAACCATTATGTAATATTCCCTTGCAGCCGTCTGGCAGAACAGTTCTGCTAACTAAATCATCCCCACGTAGCTGGGAAGCAAGCAGAGCATATACCTGCAGGGCCACACAACATTTATTCACCACTTGCAGGGGTTTTTTCATTTTGTTGTAGAATATCATTTGTCCAGGTTTGGGAGGAAGAAACAGCCTTGTCAAGAGAAAAACACGGGGCCAAGAAACAAAGTGCTGCTCTCGGTGCTGCCATGAGCTCTGGCTGTAACATCCCATCAGCTCCTCTGGTGCCTTGAGTCACCCTGGGGAAGGGGAAGGGGTGGTGAGGGTAGGAACACTGGTGAATTAGAAGTCTCAGAAGTTATGATGGAGTTGCTGAAGGAGTGTTCCTCCTTCCCTCCTGTGGGTGAATGAGTGTTCCTCCTTCCTTTCCATGGGCTTCAGTTGATCTCCCCTGTGCAGGCTGTGGAATGCAACCCTGTGTATTTTTAGACATCTGCGTACACACAGACCTAAAAGAGTCTCTCTCCATGCATATATAGATCTATATATAGCCCGATACCGATAATCATTATCGGTACGAAGGAGAGAGCAGGTTACAAATATAGCTGTCTGCAATACAGCAGACTGGAGTGCCTGTGCCAGTGGGATTGCATCAAAGCTGGCTGAGAATATCCACAGATTTCTCCTTCCCCCCCAAGTATCAATACTTTGAAAATCCAGCCCATTCAGCAGCTGCTAAATAATATAAAGAAGAAGAAAGGATAGTTGCCCGATCTCCCAGGTTAAAATCATCATTGAAAATGGGATGAATTCTACTTCCTCTAATGAGGAAACACTGTTCTCTGCTGTTTCTGTTCCAGGCTTTCTCACACTCTTAGAATCATTCACAGAATCACAGCATTATTGAGAGAGGGGTTCTTCTCCCCCTCTACTCTGCACTGGTGAGACTGCATCTGGAGTACTCTGTCCAGTTCTGGGCCCCTCAGTTCCAGAAGGACACAGAGCTGCTGGAGGGTGTCCAGTGTAGAGCAACAAAGATGAGGAAAGAAGTAGAGCACCTTCCTTCTCTGGAGATGTTTCAGACACTCCTGTCTGTGTTCCTGTGTGACTTGGTCTAGGTGAGCCTGCTGTGGCAGGGGGATTGGACTGGATGGTCTTTTGAGGTCCCTTTTGATCTCTAATGATCCCTAATGATTCTATGATTATTGAGGCTGGAATTCATCCTGGGACCTGACACCACCACAGCAGCCAGACCAGGGCACTAGAAGCCACAGCCAGGCTGTCCTTCAACACCTCCAGGGATGGTGACTCCATCACTGCCCTCGGCAGTCCAGTCCAGGCTCTAAACACCTTTTCCATGAGGAAGGACTTCCTAACATCCAACTTAACCCTCCCCTGGTGCAGCTTCAGGCTCTGCCCTCTCATTCCGTCACTAGTTGCCTGGCAGAAGAGCCTGACCCCCAGCTGAGTACAACCTCCCTGCAGGTGTAGAAAGGGAGAAGGTCCCCCCTGAGCCTCCTCTAGGCTGAACAATCCCAGCTCCCTCAACCTCTCATCAGCCTTTCTCTCTAGTCCCTTAGGACTTCTTAGGTGTCTGGAGTTCTAAAGGCGTTGACCCTTACACGTGCCTAAAGACAGAGAAGAACATACACCGTTTTGAAAAATACAACTAGCTTCCCCTGAGCAGTGCAAGGTACCAAAAGCACCTCCACAAACCTGGCCCATTTCTCCTCTGTAGGTGGGTGTCACCAGTGCTAGAATATCTGGTGATTAAATATATCTGCTCACTGGAGCTCGCAATTGCTTGATCTTATCTACTACAGAACTCCACAGAGACCCGGTCCTGATTTCCAGAGAGAGAAAAATAAACCATCCTCCAGTCCTTCAGTTTTCCAATTTTATGCACTTTAATTGCTAAATCAAATAATTAAGCCGAGGCATAACATAAAATAAATACTAACCCAATTTATTTTAATTTACTTCGATATAAACAAAACCAATTAATCTAATTATCAGGTTAATTAAACCATTATAAATAAATCAACAACCTTACGAGCTGTATCTAACGCTCTGGAAGACGGCAGTGATCTGCCAGCCGTAAGCTCAACGTAGCCCTCTCAACACCGGCTGAAACATCTTCTTCCATCTGAAAGCCAGGTGCAGCAAGGTGTCAGTCACTCCCAGATCAAAGGTGATACTGGTGTTCATTCAGATAATCTGTTCACATCAGAGATGGCCTGGTGGTAGCCAGTATCTCTGCTTTGCCAACGGAGGCTACGTAAAAGCATCCCGGTGCGTGTCACGATAACAGGCACAACTCAGACGGAAATGCACAGAGAGGTGCTTCCAGCATTAATCACACAACAGCCCCGATCTGACATTTGGATGCACTCGTGACTGTGGGAGGTGGCTGTGTAGTCTGGGGATGCCTTAGGTGCTCAGAGTCCATTAGTTAGCTGGCATTAATCGGAAAATCCTTGGGTTATCTGCACGCGCACATGTGCACACACGCAGAGCAAGGATCATCAGGGTTCAGAAGTCCTCTTTTTTTATCGAGATTGATGTCAGAACCCCCATTCGAAGAAAAGTATCTCAAAAAGGCAGCCTTTCAAAGCATTTCTGTTTAGGCAGTATGGTCTCTGTGACATTCCTGCCAGAGTCCCTGCAAGTTAACACTTGGTTCAGAAATTACTTAGCGGTGTCTTTGAACTCCTCATTCAGCACTGATGACTTCCTTTAACCGGGTTAACCAGTGTCACATCTGATGATCCTGTGGATTTTAGCGCTTCTGACATGTTTTGTTGCTGCCTGGGAAGGCAGAGGAACCCCAAACTTCTTTCTTTGGTTCTGTGATGGCAGGAGCAGACTCCACAACCCCCCTGGGCAGCCTGGTCCAGTGCTCCGGGACCCTCCCTGGGAAGAAGTCCTTGCTGATATTGATAGGGAACCTCCTCTGTTCCAGCTGGCACCCAGTGCCCCTTGTCCTATCCCCAGGTGACCTTGAGAAGAGCCTGGCTATGTAGAGTTGTCTCTTGACAATTCAGCTCCCATTTCCAGCTATGTTTTGACTAAAGCAAATGTAAGAGGAAATACCCCCTTCAGCCATCACCAAAACACAGGGGCTTCCCTGCTCACACTTTGCTTTATAAGAAACATTTCCTAGGCACAGATTTGGCTCTGCCTTCTAGCACAGCCTCCAGAAGAGCAAGGCCTGCTCCCCGTTAGATCACTCTAACGAAATGTAAATGTGTATTGAAAAATTAAAAATTGATAATCATAATAATTAATGAATGAATGGCTCTGATTTTATGGTAAAGGGGCAGTATTTGCAAAACCTTCTGCAAGTAACAAGACACTCTGCTGGTCTTGGAAATGCTGTTAGGCATCCACTGGGTCCTATTACATTACGGAAAAGCCCATCCTCTCCTTCCCCTTGGAAGTTAAACCTGACCTATGGCAGACAAGAGCTTAGCTGGCTCTTGTAAAAGGCTCCTTGGTCCCTCCTATAGACTTTGATGGAACTGAGGTGCATCAAGAGGTATTAAAATATTCAGAGATGCTTTCGGCAGGGCAGGAAAACACACTGCTGGCAATGTTTTTGGGCACAACGGTGACGGGGCATTGGGAGAGTCTTGTAGAGGGCCAGCAAAGACCACCCAGGTTTCTCCTAGCAGTGCTGCAGGTGGTCACAGTAAACAAAGAGCTGTGGCCTTCAGCAGTGGACTCTAGCAGTGGTCTCCAGGGAGTTTTCTTCTGAGTTATCTCAAGGTTGTTCTTTCTGTTGCTGCCACTGGCACTGCAGTGTCTTGAAGCGATGACTTTCTTGTCAGGTGAAATCATGATTGTGAGGACAGCAGGGTTCTTGCTGTTTCCTGCCACCCTGGAAATGTTTGTTCATCAAGAGCAAGCACCTTCCTATGTGCAATCCAGCTTCTCGTTGACAAGCCAGGCAGAGGGTATCATTTGTAATGTTGAAGTAAGGTTGACAGGAATAAACAGTCTGATTCTTTTTCTTTTTCCTGCTAAAAGATAAATTGATTGGGTTTCGCCGTTGGTTTAGATATTCAAGATCTTGAGTACTGTGCTTGCTTCTGGGCCCCTCATAATAGGAAAGACAGGGAGATGCTGGAACAGGTCCAGAGCAGAGCTACCAAGCTTGTGAGGGGTTTAGAGAACCAGTTGTGTGAGGAGAGGCTGAGGGAGCTGGGCAGGGTGAGTTTGGAGAAGAGGAGGCTGAGGGGGAACCTCGATGCCCTCTACAACTTCCTGAAGGGAGGCTGTGGAGAGGTGGCTGTTGGCCTCTTCTCCTTGGTGCCTGCTGACAGCANTTTTTTTCCATTCCTTGAGTGGAAGTTAGATTAGAAAAATTCCTTCTTCACTATGAGAAGCCTTCAGGAAGATAAGGCCGTGCACTTATGCCATTATCCCTGCGCAAAAGGGGAAGCACTGACAGTAATTTATGATGAGTGTGAAACCTTTATCTGCAGCCTAAAATTATCCTCAAGTTTAAGATGAGAAGGTATTCAGTGATTAAAGGTAAGGACTGGAAATCCATGATACGAGGGTCCTACACTTTTCCACACTGAATTACTTTAATTTAAGGTGTATCTTTTAATTTGCCAACATATCTCTCTTCTGTGTCCCCTCTTCCCCGTCTCCCTGTCTGCCACCATCATCTCGATTACTTGTGCCTTCTGCTGAGGGGCAGACTTAGAAAGATTGAGAAGAGTCCAAGAGAAGGAAAACCTTGATGATAACATGTGGATACACTGCATTACTGAAAAGAATCACACTTGGAATATCAAATCCCACTATCGCTCTGGTAGCCCTTCTGAGTAAGGCATTGGCCACATAGGCTTTGACAACCCAAATGGCCTGTATTGTATGGCACCAGTCGCAGGAGCTGAGTTTCTAGTGGGGCTGCTCTGCCTCAACCTGATGTCTTGAAGGATGAACCATTGCTAAAAGACCACGTCCCCAGCTTCTGCCATCAAAGGAAAGACATCTAGGGGTGGTGGTCTTCCTGCAACCCCATGGAGCTGCCTTCCCCATGGCCTCTTCTTGCAAAGCTGTGGGGCTTTCTAAAGGGATATTTTCACCCTGTAGGATACCAACAGCTTCACCAGATCTTATTGGGTTTGTCCCCTCCCTGAATAAGGGTCTCTCTAAAACATTATGGTTACTTCTCACAGTTGTTTAGAGAGGTTGGTTGGTTTGGTTGGTTTGGTTTATGAATAAACCTTGCTTTCCAGCTACACAAATGCCCCTGGTTCTGGGTGGAGAAGAGAGAGCTGCACTCCCTACTTAACAGGGATTGCCAGTTTACCCCCCTGTGTATAACCCCACAGACAGGGAGGATAATAATTGCATGTGAGGTCAGGCAAAGTAAGCAGTGAAACTGAGGACAGTACTGACTAAATAGAAAGGAAGAGACCAAATAGAAAGGAAGAAACTAAATAGAAGGAAAGACATGTGGAGTGGTGGCTCATGCTCAGTTGAAGAGTGATGAGATAGGGTACATCTCTGCACTCCTCCCTTTTCACAGTCCGCATCTGTAAGTGATGCTCTGACCACTTCTCCTATTATCAACACGTTGAGTTCTGCTTGACAAGGAAATCAGGCATCAGAGTTTAATTGAAAAGGAGTCCTGCTGTTGCCATGGAAATCGGCTATGCCTATCAGATTAACGGAGGGCACACTGCACTCTGCATAAGAGTAAACAAAATAAGACGGCTGCAAAGCCAATGGATTACCTTGTGCATTCAGACTAAACATTCCACAGGCTCTCATCAGGGTCCCTCTAATTTAGCAGAGAGAGCCCTCATCCTACATACAGTGCTTATTGCCTTTGGACCCCACAGAGCATTATTCTCATGGCATAAAACATGGTGAGACAGCTTACTGGACCAATAGCTTAATTTTCTATAACAACTACATGTTTCTTTGGTGATCCAGATTTTCTTGACTAGGTTTTGAGTTTTCCCATAACTCACAATGGATCTTCTCCTCTAGTTACAGACACCATATGCGACTCAGTTAAGATAAACTTTTGACACTACACCTGCCATCCTTCCACTCTCCTAAGGAAATCAGTCTGCTCTTGAAGATGAAATCAGTCAGCTCCTGAAGATGAAATCAGTCTGCTCCCAAAGATGAAACTGTTGGATGTGAAAGAGGAACAACCAAGCAGTAGCTTAGCACGCAGTCCCCACTGCAGCCTGTCAGCGGAAGTCAAAGATTTGTCTCCACTGGGCAGCACAGACCTTTAGGTTTATTATTATTTTTCCATCAGAATGAACAGGCTGTTCATCAGGTTCTAACAGACCAAACAAGAGCAATTTATTAAAGCCCAAGCACTTGAAATAGTTTGCATAAATATTTGTGTAATGCAAGTTTATGATCGCATGAGTTATTTCCTACCTCAAGAGCAGAGACGATGTGCAGCAAGCATTACCCTGCCTGCAGCTCTGTGCTGCCACAGCTGGACCACTTCCAACCTCCAAACAGCTTTGCTATGTCTGTGTTCCGTACTGCACAAGGTAGACATTAGCAGCAACATCTTCTTCCAGCCACACAACAAAGCCTGATGTCCCAGACACAGAAGCCTGGCTTTGCTCTGGCAGTGACAGCAGCCTTCGGATGCTCTTCCTTCCTTCCTTCCTTCCTTCATCTGGCCTAGAACACAAGCAGGGATCACTTTTGTGGTCTCAAGCTCTATTCAAAGTTGCAGAAGAGGAAAAAAAAAAGCAGATTTACTACTTTTTAAGCTTCTACACGTAAGGGAGCTACAAACCTAGTTGTTTCTTTCCCAGCTCTCTTTATCATTTAAGCAGCATCAAGTTGGCTTGCAACCAAACCCCATGATTTTACCACTGTGGTCGTAGATTTCAGTAAATTTGTTTTCCCCAGACAAAGAGAGACAGGCTAATAAATGCAGATGAAAGATAAAATACAGCAGAAAGGGAAGGGATAGGAAGAAAGAATGAGTGCTCTTGTCAGGGTGTGCTGATGAATGTGTAGCTATTATTTTCAGGCTCAGGCACGAACTGGAAATTGTCTTTGGACAAGTTGAAGTTTCAGGTCAAGGTCAGTTCCTGAGTCAGGGTGATGATTCAATGTCTGGATCATGTGTCTTCCTTATTCTTCATATCTGACACCCCAAAAAGTAGGGGCAGTAGGGCAACACTACACAGTAATATTTCAGCTTAGGGTTATTTTTCTAGTGACTAAGAGATATTAAAACAGCAAGAAACAAAGTGAGGATGCACCTTACCAAGCTTAGAGGAGGGTGTCCAGCTGCCCACCAAGGACGTAGCAGGTCTGGTTCCCAAACGTGGGTGTCCTAGGTTATGTTTTACAGCTGGATTAAAAAAGAAAGCTGAAACCAGCAATGAGAGCAAAAGACTCTGCTGTTTGTGACTGGAGCTGCATAGGCATCAAGGACAGGGGGCTGCTGCCTCTGTTCCAGCTGGCACCCAGTGCCCCTTGTCCTGTCCCCAGCTGACCTTGAGAAGAGCCTGGCTCCATCCTCCTAACACCCACCCCTCACAGATTTATCGACATTAAAGAGGTCACCCCTTCTCCAAGCTCAAGAGACCCAGCTCCCTCAGCCTTTCCTCATAAGGCAGCTGTTCTACTTCCTTCATCATCTTGGTTGCTCTACGCTGGACACCCTCCAGCAGCTCTGTGTCTTTCTGGAACTGAGGGCCCCAGAGCTTGACAGAAGACTCCAGATGCAGTCTCACCAGTGCAGAGTAGAGGAGAAGACCTTCTCTTGATCTGCTAACCACCCCCCTTCTGATCCCCTCCAGGATGCTGTTAGCCCTTTTGGCCACAAGAGCACATTGGCTCAGAGTCACCTCGCTGGCCACTAGGACCCCCAGGTCCCTTTCTCCTCCCCTGCTCTCTATCAGGTCAGTCCCCAACCTATACAAGCAAAGGAAATAGGAATTTGTGTTCGTGAACTCCCAAAAGCACTGAATGAAAGCCAAATAAACTCCCAAAGGGAAGAGGAAAAGAAAAGATGTTAATGCAATTACTGCTGATAACGTTTTGAAAGAGTGTGTGAGGAAGAGAAATTAGTACATCATCTCAAAATCCTTAATTACGAGCATGTTAATTACACAACAAAGCTATCCTCTTTTACTGAAAGAAATGAATAAGTATCAGCAGTGTTGTTCCATTTAATCCAGAAAATGAGTGCTGAGATACAAAACGGGGTGATGTACATCTGGAAGAACTCCAGAGAATCAAGGGAGTTACCCAACCTCCAGCCTCAGAGGACAGAGATGTGATGCACTGAGGAAACCCACAAAGTACTGCTTCATCTCTCCAGCTATGGATGATCATCGGCTGATGTGCTCAGGTGGCCAAGAAGGCCAATGGCATCCTGGCTTGCATAAGAAATAGAGCATCCAGCAGGAGTGGGGAAGTGATTGTCACCCTGTACTGGGCACTGGTGAGGCCACATCTTGAGTACTGGGTTCAGTTTTGGGCACCTCAATACAAGAAGGACTTTGAAGTGTTGGAGTGGGTCCAAACAAGGGCAATAAGGTTGATGAAGGGTCTGGACAACAAGCCTGATGAGGAGTGGTTGAGGGACATGGGAGAGATGGGACTATTTAGCCTGAAGGAAGGTGAGGGGAGACCTTATTGCTGCCTACAACTGCCTGAAAGGAGGTTGTAGAGAGGTGGATGTAGATCTCTTCTCACAAGTAACAAGTGATAGGACATGACTGGCTACACTGGGGCACTTTATTCTGGCTATAGCAGAGGGGAAGTCGCTGTCTGGGTGAAGGAAAACAGAGTCACACACAGAGAGCCTACTAGGATAAGAGCGACGGGTGGTTCAGATGAGAAGTTCAGCTGTTACTTAAATTTCTCAGTAAAAATTCCCCAGAATTAGGATGAAATAGGGTGATGTTTTTAGTCTGTCTGCAGGTTTTAGCAGGAGTGGGATAAGGTTGCCAATTTGCTCAGTATTGCCTGTAAGCAAGCCTTATCTGGAGTTTTCATCACATAATAAACCAACAGAGTTCAAAGGACATTTCTGTACTTCAGAGCTGTTCTTGGGCAAATACGCCTTCATTTCCTTTAGATCCAACTGCTCAGAACCCATCCAGAGCTCTAGCATGGGGGGGCTGGATTTTGTCAAAGGTTTCTTTCCTTAAGGGTTTGTTCCTCCCCTGATGGGCTCTTGCGTCTCCCACTGACACTAATGGGGAATAATGCATGCCTGAGGACAGCTCTGGTTCCCCTCAGAGAGAAAGGAGACAGTGGGTTTATCAGGGAGGGGTGGGAAAGGACAGGAGGAAAGTCAAGGCTTTGAAAGCTGGCTAATTATAGGTTGGCGAGTTAACTGCTCCACCAGCCAGTGTGTGGTCCTGAAGCATTTGGCACAGTACAGCTTTGTTTTCCTTGATGAGAGAGAAGCATTTGAAGGAGTTGTGGATGAGTGGGGAACACAGCAAAGTTAAAAGCCCTCCCCACTGGTAAAAGGTAGATGTGGCTGCTGAACGGATTCCAGCGGTGCATTAGCACCAGTGAGGCTGATGCTGCAGCTCTTTCTGTGAGCGGGGGCACAGCACTTTCCCAGGCAGCACTCCTGATTTCCATTAAACCGAGTGAGTACAAGGCTGTTCATAAAGGAACCCGAAGGAATTGGTCCCTGAGGTGGTGTTACCACCCAGGGAAGATCTTTGCCTTTCTCCCCGGGAGATCTAAACAGGAGATGAATGTTAACCCCAGCAGCACACTAGCTCCTACTCAATAATTGATTCACTCCTGAAGTTGTTTGGTGGGAGATCCCAATTCAGCCTTCAAGGGCAGCTCACTAGGAGGAGGCAGGGGACTGTATGTGAAAACAGAAGAAGAAAGACATGAACAAGAGTGAAATGTGCACAGCACAAAGCACCACTGCATGATGCACCCTCATGCTCATGTGTGCCTACAGGACTGTGGTGGTTCTTGCTCCCAGGTCATGCCTGAGTGGTGGAGACGGTCCTGTTTCCCAAGGAATTAGATTGTAGACACAACCCCCACGTGGCAGAATGCAGTCAGAAAACCCTGTAGATAGGTACTTTTCTTTCATTTAAGTAAATGAATCTTTCTCCCTGCTTCTGTACAACTTTATAGCCAATTTCAGCTTGACTGAAATGCAAACCGGTTCATACAACAGCTGTTCAGATTCTTAAATATAATTTCATTTTCACGTCAGTCCAGGTGTAGATCTCCTATCCCACAACAGTGGGGATTGCTGTGTTGAACCTCATCTTGGATCTTCTAAGTGACCTCATTCCTGTCTCTAAATCTGTGAGGGGTGGGTGTCAGGAGGATGGAGCCAGGCTCTGCTCAAGGGCATCTGGTGAAAAGACAAGAGGCACTGGGTGCCAGCTGGAACAGAGGAGGTTCCCTCTCAATCTCAGCAGGAACTTCTTCCCAGAGAGGGAACAGGCTGCCCAGAGGGGTCGTGGAGTCTCCTTCTCTGCAGACATTCCAGACCCGCCTGGCTGTGTTCCTGTGTGACTTGGTCTAGGTGATCCTGCTGTGGCAGGGGGATTGGACTGGATGATCCCTTCCAATCCTTAATTATTCTATGATTCTATGATTCTATGATTCTAAGTGCTGGATAAAGAGCCACCAACTCTTTGCATGCAGTGAAGCAGTTATGGAATATTTGACTTCCAGCAGCCAATTTTCCACTTTTAGAATTTATTCAAAGAACTTTCTGCTTGTTTAGCTCAGTGACAAAACGTTCTATACTGAGTTTCCATTGCCTGCCTTAATGAGATACTACCTCTGAGTAGCAGATGCCCTATAAATAGCAACTACTACATACAGATAGCAGGTGTCAGCCTGGAGGCATCTACCTCTACTCTGAAAGTCTGAAGGCTCTAAAACCTCCTCAAATGCTGTTGGGGTTGGGTTTTATTTTCCAGTAAGGACACCTATTCTTCCTTCTTTCCATTTATTTCTCCCATCCTTTTGTTTTCTAGGGGGGAAGGTTATGCTCTCTGGATGGACAAACTCAAAGAACCCCTTCCTAAACACTCTCTGAGGGCAACAGGGGTCAGTTTGCCCTGTCTGCAGCTTGTTTTTCCTTAGAAAGGCTTTCCAAGAAGAGGAGTTGGAAATTTGAGGGAGTTGCTAGAACAGATGTCAAAGCAACGCCTGAAGAGTTTTTCTCTATAAGGAATCTGTCTTCAGGACTTGAAATAGTCCTTCAAGACTTCAAGAATACTTTTAGTCTGTCCTCATATCAGTCTCTTATTGTGTGCCAGGAAGGCAATTTAATGTTATCCAAGGGCCTGAGGGACTTCAACTGTTCACAGGGGTAAATACAGGGAACTGCTGTAAAGAGAGCAACTGAGCAGTCTGTCCTTGTACCTGCCTCTGGTGGCACAGAAAGTGTGTCCTGAAGAGTCCTTCTTCTTCTTGATCTCTGCCCGAAGTCCACACATCTTTGGCTCAGTGCTGACCACCACCCCATCTTCCACTGGGGTTTCAAAGAAACCAAGTGGACAGGTGGAGAATAGCCAAGGGGTTGGCATTAAAGATCAAGACACTTGGCAAGTGAATCATAGAATCATAGGATCCTCATGGCTGGAAAGCACATCCAGGATCCCTAAGTCCTGCTCTCACCCCAGTATCTCCCCAGCCCCTAGCCCATGGCCTCAAGTGCTCTATGTCCTCACCTTTTAAACACCTCCAGGGATGGTGACTCCACCACCTCCCAATGGACATACTTCACTCAGAATGCACCTCCAGCTGCAAAAATGCCTGAGAGCAGCTATCTGGCAGCTATCCCAGTCCTGGGTCTAACAGTATCTTCATTCCTGCTCTGTCTTTACCTGCGATGGAATGGAATTCTGCTATTAAGGCGCTCTTGATTTTGCCCTGTAGGTTGCAACAGTGTGATTGAGCTGTGCCTATGCAGTTTCTCATCCTTGCTCTTTGCCAAGGTGAGATCTGCACATGAATCTAATACAAGGGCCATAGAAAGTACTTTGGGAGACTAATAATGGGTTGATTTCCTTTAAGACAAGAAGTCATTTTCAGAATCTATATAGTAAAAATTGGACTGGTTTCACCAAAGTCAATGATATCACAGCAGGTTAAAGCACTTGGAGAGGTGATTCTGTAAAGTCAAGAGGTTAAAGAAGAACCTGATCTGTTCAAGCAGCTTGTGAATGACAGGTGTGAGAGACTAAATAAATACCCAGCACATCTTCCTAATGCAAGATTGTTCTTGGTTCATTAACTGATACTTGATTCAGCTAGTCTCAAATGATAGGGGCTTCTACTGTTTTCCTCATCATTTCCTCACTATTGAAAAAAAATTAATAACTAAATGTTCCTGGTCTTCAGTGCGTGTGCAATTTCCTCCCGGTGTCTGCTAGGGCACACTACTGACAGAGACCTTGAGCTTCATGTGTGATTTTCCATCTCAGGTATTTTCACAGAGCTGCTGGAGGGTGTCCAGCGTAGAGCAACGAAGAGGATGAAGGAAGGAGAGCAGCTCCCTGATGAGGAAAGGCTGAGGGAGCTGGGGCTCTTGAGCTGGGAGAAGAGGAGGCTGACGGGAGACCTCATTCATGTCTATAAATAGGTGAGGGGTGGGTGTCAGGAGGATGGAGCCAGGCTCTTCTCAAGGTCATCTGGTGGTAAGACAAGGGGCACTGGGTGCCAGCTGGAACAGAAGAGGTTCCCTATCAACATCAGCAGGAACTTCTTCCCAGGGAGGGTCCCAGAGCACTGGAAGGGGCTGTCCAGGGGGGGTTGTGGAGTCTCCTTCTCTGGAGGCGTTCCAGACCTGCCTGGCTGTGTTCCTGTGTGACTAGTGTGTCCTGTTGTGGCAGGGGGATTGGACTGGATGATCTTTTAAAGTCCCTTCTCACCCCTAATGATTCTATGATTCTACTTTTAAGATGTTTTGAAGATTTCCTTCCCACTATCACTGCATCACACAGTTCTTTCATTGTCAGGACAGACTTTCCAACTCTACTATTACGTGAACAACCTATCTCTAGCATCCCACGGTTGAAAGAGTTATTATAAACAGAGAACAAATGGTAGATCATCTTCTGAGGTACAAGGTACCCAGCTAACCTGGGGAACAGCAAAAGTCATCCACTAACAGCACCACATCTGGTCTCACCACAGAGTTCTTAACCATTTCATCCTTAAGCACCTCTATGTCCCTCAGCCCTCTTGAATGCCCTCCTCTCCAGCATGCTGAATGCACTCATAGCCCACTGTCCCTTCTAAGCTTCACTCGGCATTATTGTTCCCCTGATTTCTTGTCTTTAATACTTTTCCAGCATCCCAGATGAACCCCTGACCTCCCGTCATCACCTGAGTGTCCCCAAGCCAGATCCAGTAGTGTTTGATTATTCTCATTCTTCCTCAGCAAATACTGAGGCCCCTCATACCACAGCAATAATTAAAAAGCAATACAAAACCACCTCAAATGAAGCTTTTTTTCCCCCAAAGCCAAGGGACATGCTTGGAGATGACTCAATTCCCTTCTCCAGCTCTACAAACTGCTAGACATAGTCATTATCATCTCACAGCTAAATCTATTGTGAAGCACAGAGGACTTTTACAGTTTGCCCTGGCTGTGCTCCCCTGCCTCCCTTCTTTCCCCAGTGCTTCACACCTACCAGGAGCTGAAGAAGGAGGTGATGATGGGTGCTGAACATGGGGAAAACTATCACTGACTCTTTGCCAGCTGCTCTTCAGAAAGCACTGCCAACTCCTGCCACCGGTTCCTCCTGTCATTGCTTGCCCTCTCTAGCGGTTACCACAGGGGCTTTGCTATCAGCTGTACATGTCACCGGTGTGTTGGCATTAATTCCCTCTCATACCAGAGGCTGCTGTGAAGCAAACCTGGGAACTGAGGGCAATTCAGAAAGCTGAGAAATCTCACTGACAAGCAGGTGGCAACAGAGGTGGGTGAACTGGCGAGAAAAATAGTTAACAGGTACTGGAGCTGGCAACTGGAGGTCTCCTCTCCCTTTGCTCATTGCCTGCAGGGTCTCTCCCACCTCTTCATGGAAATGAAAGGTGAGGAACAGTGTGGGGCTGACTTTAAAGAGCAAGTATAGGTGAGCTGGGGACACAGTCCACCAGAGCACACTGATTCCTGCCATTCAGGTGATAGTTGCTGCAGTCCGAAATGAGAGTAAAAGAACAGATTAGACTCTATAACAAAAATTAGACTCTACTACACAACCCCTGGAGGTGTTGAAGAGCAGGGTAGCTGTTGCATTGGGGGACAGGGTTTCATGGTGCTGATAGGGCTGGGAAAAGGATGAACTCAATGATTTTGAGGGTCTCTTCCAGCTAAAACTGTTCTCTGACTCTATGATTCAATGAACCTTGCTGAGCTAGTGATGCTTGCTCAGATCCATTTGAATAGTTATTTGAATGTAGTTTAATTTTATTATAATTATTTCCATGTAGCTAGGCTAATAGACACCAAGTGGCTGCTCCTTGTCCCAATCACCAGAAGCACCTTTGCTCCCCTGTGCTGTTCAGCTTCAGTGGGCTGCAAGCATGAGGCTACAACTTCAACAAGGCAACAAAACATCCAAACCATCACGTAACAGGGCAGAGTTCAGAAGTGTCTGCATTGGCTTTGATGCTCATTCCAACAGGAGCTCTACTTGACCTGATTTTCCCTTCTCTTCCAGCACGAGCACAGCTAACGCCCCTGAAATGCTTCCAACATTGGCATTCCGTGATTCTATGCACTGTGCAGCGCAGTGCCGTTGGCATTTCCTGAGCAAAGCAGATGCTCAGCAGCTCTGAATGGCTATATTTACACTGTATTTTCTTCCTAGGCTTGAGCCCTGGGCTTTGGCTCCACACGTCCCACTATTTCATCCAAGCTGATCTCAGCTGCTGGGAAATGGTTCAGAGCATCCTGCCTCAGTGTGGCCAGAGCCTGGCCTTGCTGCCCTCTCTTTGTCCTTCTCCATGCAACCTTATTTGCTGAAGCAGGGATGATCTGAGAGCTTTAGGCTGACTGTGCACGGGCACTCAGGCCTGGACTGGAATCGGGAATGGGAGACATCAACGTTCTGTCCACGCACTGCAGTGCGGGATAGCTGACGCTGCATGACTCATTCTGGCAGCTGCTACACAGAAGGGACTGGTCAAGTGTAGGGCTTCATCCAGGCAGAATTACTCCCACACACATATGGACTCCCAAAACATTCATATAAGGCTGAAAGGTGGCTTGGGGAAATGCTTTCCTTCCTCCACACCGTGTGCCTCTGCCTCTCTCAGGTGACTGCTATTTCTCCTCGCAATGCCATGCAAGAGCAGCCCCCGTGCTGGGCATCAAACGCAGATTATACAGCTTCACATCTCAGCAATTGTGTCTTTTGCTGACTTGTTTGAAATTCAAAGTACCAATCTGGCTGTTAATACCTTGGGTCCTACTAAATTTGAAGCGACTCTGAGGGATAGCTTCGTGTATGCAGAAAGCTTTTCGCATAGCTTCGGTATCGATGGATGTGTTGCTTGCTTTCTTTATTCCTCCCTGTAAGAAAATCTTCGAGTATGTAGGTGGGCAGCTAGTCAGACTCTCGGGTTGTCTGGCTAGAATCTGTCACACTCCTCAGAGGTCTGGCATCCGCGGAGAAGTAAACACGATTTGCTATGGATTTTGTACACAGTCTTAAAGCTATTGGGCAAACAAAAATAAATTCCAAGGCTTCGCATTACCAAGCTTGATTTTCACTTCAGCTGAGGTTATTATAAGAAGTCCAGAGATAAACAATACAGTTTCAATCATTTCATCATCCCATTTGTGCAGTCACCAAGCAAGCACTATCCATAAAACTGCTGGATAGAGGAGGGGAGGTGAGGGGGGGTGATGCTGGTGTGATTGTCTGGGGACACCAGAAAAAAAGCACGTAATGCAGACTAAACTTCAAGAGCTGGTGAAAGATGGTGATGCCAGAACTACGATCATTTGGAGTCTGAATCACCTACCTAGACGCAGACGTATGTCTGCACACACGCCTTGTGGAGGCGGCTGCTCTCCCACTGCTGCAACCGAGGCCTGAGCGGGGCACACGGGGAAAGTGAAATTTCATTACCCTTGTTTGACAGGCTGTAGCTGATGGCTTTAAACAGCTCTAAATCCTGTCATATAAAAATACTCTTTAAAGAGGGCTGGAGAGCGTGAGGAAACTAAAATGTTGTGGGTTTTGCTTTCCCAAGCTGGCTCTTTCCCAGCAGCAGCAGTTATAGGGACTGGGGGTACAGGCAGGCTCTCCCATTAAAAAGATGAAATAAAAAAGTTTGGGAAGGTCTCCCAGAGCATACAAATGTTAAAAACAAGTGGAAAAAAGCCCCGCAAGCTCAAAGAACCCGAAGCAGCAAACAAACAAACCCCAGAAACTAAAACACTTAGAACAGCAGCAGGGTAGCAGGGCTGGTTCTTCACTGCTTGCAGCTGGGCTCCAGTGAACGGGGTGGAGGCTGGAGAAGAGGAGGCTCCCAGGTGACCTTAGTGTGGCCTCCAGGATCTGAAGGGGGCTACAAAAAAAGCAGGGGAGGGGCTTTTTAGGATCTCAGGTAGTGACAGGACTAAAGGGAATGGAGCAAAGCTGGAGATGGGGAGATTTAGGCTTGATGTGAGGAGGAAGCTCTTCACCAGGAGAGTGGGGAGAGCCTGGACTGGGTTGCCCAGGGAAGTGGTTG
>VZRI01008443.1:0-20719 GCA_013397515.1 Upupa epops | reverse complement strand
TCCCTGCTAATTCTATGATTCTATGATTCTAGATACTGAAACAACTGCCAAGGGATCCGGCAAAGCTCTTCCAGCTTTATTGGGGTGGGGGTGGATGGCACAGGGGTAGCTTTGCCTGAACTCACATCCCTCCATTTCATGTGCTGCAAGCAACCAGCCTTCCGTACTGGGATGATGTATGGACCAAGAACACTGGAGATGAGGGATGTCTCTCTGTTACCAGGCTGTCTTTGCTTGTTGTACCTCCTCCCAAACAGACAGCCCGTTTTTTGGGTTGTCTGTTTTTGGGTTGTCTGTTTTTGGGTGTGAACTGTGGCTTAAACTGGAGAAGGAGAGATTTAAGTGTGTGCTTGGTTCTTTCTCTAGTTAGAGCTGGAACAACTAGCAGATTACCCTCTGCAATGCAATAGTACCTGAAAGGAGTTACTCCCTAGATCCTTAGTTATTGGTGTTCCAGGGGGAAATAGAACGGATTAGCAGCTGTCTATCAGCACTTAGACTATCAGGAACACTATTCTCATCCCACATGTGCTGCTAGTTCAGGAAAGAATGTCCACATTCCCACCATGGCCACAACCAGGAGCTGAATGCTTTCAGTTGCACAGCTACTACGGAGAAGCTGCTCCAACCTTAGACCCTTAACTGGGTTATCACAGTTATCCTTCTGGATATGATGGATTAAAACTGTGGCGCCGTGGATATCTTCTTTCATCTCGCAGAGGTAATCATCCTCAGAGCAAGGTTCAACAGACTTAGCCTAACCCCCTCATTCCATTCCCCAACACACTTCACTGGCAGATGTGGCTAAAAGTGCCAAATCTGAAAAACAAGGCGCTGCAGCAGGGTCTCACACTGCATCCTGTCGCTCGGTCTGGTGCAGTCACCTGCGGCAGGAGAAGAGAGCAAAAACCCGGAGTCAAAGCATTGGAGTTGATCTTGGAAGCTCATCTGGCTCCACCTGGTAGTCTGCATCCCTTAGCCACCAGCAGCTGCAGGCAGTTCTCCTGCCTTTGTCTTCATTTCCCCTTCTGTGAAGAATGTAAGTAATAATACTGCTACCTCCCTCAGAGGAAATCAGGAATTAATTAATGTTAGTAAAGTGCTTTGAAGATAAGATCTAAGGATTATTATTAATAATTTACCTGCAATTTGCTCTGTGCCTTAAAAGACAGAAAGAATTTACCATGAAGAGATGTGATACTACCTAGGGCTATATTAAGGTCCTGAATGGATGTGAAGGGCTTACATTACTGTTAATGTAAACTGCTATGTAGAGGTGCCAAAAGGCAGAGCTGGGCTTTGTGTAAATACCCAGTCAGGACCTTATTATCTCACACGGAATTAGTATTTATAGGATACAAAGATCTTATGAATTATAAGTTACCCATTTCCTGCAATAGGCACGGAGGTTCAGGCTTTCAAAGGAGAACCTAAGAAAGGTATAAATTAATTCAGGGTATGCATTTAAATGGAGGAGAGGAAGAGACTTGAAGATCTATGAGTCTGAAAGGCAATGCTGTTGAGGTTTTCCTTGGTTTTCTCAGCCTGACACAATGACCCCCTCTGTATAAATTCGCTCTCACTGTTTATCCCATTCATTATTCCAAGGAGACCCTAAGCATCGGAACTACTTGATCTGCCACAGAAGTAAAGTCGTAAGCTTCAAGGGAATCAGACTCAGCACTGTAAAGATAAGAGACCCTTGAGAGGTGGAGAGACCAGAGACACACGGTGGCTTCTACTATCAGAATGATCAGAGAGAGGAGACACANGACCAGCTCCCTGCCGAGGAAAGGCTGAGGCAGCTGGGTCTCTTGAGCTTGGAGAAGAGGAGGCTGAGGGGGGACTTCATTCCTGTCTCGCAATCTGTGAGGGGTGGGTGTCAGGAGGATGGAGCCAGGCTCTGCTCAAGGGCATCTGGTGACAGGAGAAGGGGCACTGGGTGCCAGCTGGAACAGAGGAGGTTCCCTATCAATATCAGCAGGACCTTCTTCCCAGGGAGGGTCCCGGAGCACTGGACCAGGCTGCCCAGGGGGGTTGTGGAGTCTCCTTCTCTGGAGATGTTCCAGCCCCACCTGGCTGTGTTCCTGTGCGACTTGGTCTGGGTGATCCTGCTGTGGCAGGGGGCCTGGAGTGGATGATTGAGGTCCCTTCCAATCCCTAATGATTCTATGCTCACTTGACATCTTTGTTTTTTAGAAGAGAAATTGAGGCAGCACCAGCAATGGTCCAGTCCTTCCTGTACCTGGAGAGCAGAGGGCTTCTCATGAGAAGGCCAATGCACAGCTCATGAAGCACAGCTCAGCTGCAATAGTTTCCTACGGAGTCAACTTTTCTTCACGTGATAAATGAAGAGAAGGCACCAGCAACACTTCATGAATCTCCCCTTTAAACCTTTTCCAAGGGTGGTGACACGCTTTACTTCGATAGTTTATGAAGATGGCACAGCCCAGAGGTAGCAAATCGGAGAGAAATATACCTGCCTGAATAAAGGATTCTTGGCAGCTGCCACAGCCATGCGATGGAACAGGTGCGGATAATATCTTCACTCCAGTCTGAGGGCCAAGTTATGGGCGCGTTTTATGCGCAGAGCATAGCAAGCAGCATGAGGAAGACAATATTTTTAATAACTGATAAGCTTTCTCTGAGGTTTTATCCGATCTGTGACATAGCATCTTCCTGAAGCCTTATCAAATTTATATCTCCAAGGTTAATGAAAGGTAATACTAACGAGGATGAAACGGCGGAGATGATGAACTCTGGCTGCTGAAGAGAATGTAAATCATGTGTCTGGGAGCAAGTCTCCACAGAGGGAAACGGTAGTGTTGGTGTAACAGTCCTCAGAGAGCAGTACCAAGGAGCTGGAACAGCCCCCCTAAGGCTCCATGATGTGAACCAAGAATCGCCAGTCCTTGGTGACAACAGGGACCTGAATTTTGCCCGTCTGGAGTCTGAGATGTAGGTATTCTCTCTCATTCTTCATTTAACAAGCCAAAGCAGCATAAAAACCTTCTGTTACTCTGCGGATTTCTGTATCTGAGCAAATGATTCATGACAGAGGATTTAGGTCGAACTAAGCAGATTTAATTTAAGGACCTGACCACTGTTCTTCAACCATATCTGCTCATTTGCATGTGAGTGGTAGCTCGAGTCCCCCTCTCACAGCAGTACAGCTTACGAGACAGGAGAGAAGGCAGAAGTAGCATGTTGTTTCTTAAAATAAGAATAGTATTATAGCTGTTTCACCTAATAATTAGCTAACAGTTACAGGGATTATGAAGCAAGCTTTCTACTGAGGAATTACAAATCGTCATTACACCGAGCTTCTCAGCGCCTTGCTAGCTCACCTTTGGGATGTGCACAGATCAAAGGGCTCAGGGGAAAGTTAATTTGCTGTTAGTAATCCTATGTAAATGTCATTTGTGCAGTTCTCATTCGATCCAGGAGAAAGTGGTCAGGTTCAAAGCAGTCTGTGACTGCTTTGCTGCTCGTCAGATAGACTTGTGAGAAATAGAACTTCATCAAAACACTGAGAACCAGAAGACCAACAGTCAAGTCCTCTTACTGTCACCCAATTCAGAAGAAGGATGTGAAACTGGGCTAACACCCCGTTGTGTGGTGGAGCCAGGCTTGTTAATGGCAAATAGACTTTTCAGGGTCTCGTCCAAGGGTTTTTCCTTTCTTTCTTCTCCCCTGTGGTCAGGAAGTTGCCTGGGAGAAGGGGCCAACCCCCACCTTTCTACCTCTTCTCTTCAGGTAGTTGTGGAAAGAGAGAAGCCCCCCCTTTATATGAGTATGTCTATATCTATGTGCATGCCCATTCAGCTGACAGTGCAGACATCTTTTTAGATGCCTCTTGTGGTACTAAACTACCCTGTACTGGCATCTGTGATTTGTTATCGGTATCTCTGCCTCGGTAGCAGAATCTGTGTGGTCCTCGTGGTCAATGAGCCGTCCTCAGTCATTCATACTTGCATTATACTGCAGCTGGGGCTAAGCCATATCCTATATCAAGATCTTAGCTGCAGAGGCTGCTGTCAGCCCCTCAAACTGGTCTTCAGCCTTTCCAGTTTACGGAGTCAGATGAATCAACTCTCTTCAGGCTAACAGACACCAGATGCTAACACACACCAGACAACAGAGCACAGTGCAGACATCTCTATCTTAAAAGAGGGCAGTAAGCCTCTACATAGTAGTATATTGCCTTCTTAAATGACAAAGGTGATGTGGCCGTGGAAAAAAGCTTAGGTAGAGATGAAAACATGAAGAATTAAATATCAGACTGAAAGATCTGTTATTCCAGGGCAAAACCTCAAGGGAAGGGAAATTTTCTTTAAATGAAGAAGAGACTGTAAAGTAAAATTGTTCCCAGACTCAGAAGAAGGACTTGTTGAAGCTTCTCTGTTCTTACTGTACCAACATTTCTAATGTCTCACATCTGATGTGCAATTTGCTTGCTTTATAAACCTTTACTGTCAGCCCTACGTTCAAAGTCAGTCTGCTCAAATGATTCGTTAATTCTCACTCTCCTACACTGAAGCATTTGCTGTCAGGTCGTAACTTGGGTTGTCACTACATGATCGGTATTGATGGCAGCCCAGCTCTGGAAAGATCTGTAGCAATCAACTTCATGTAAGCTGTGATGTTGTCCAGGATGGAATTCCTGAGTTGTCCATGGATCCAGGTGTCTTAGGGGCTACTGGAATGTAATGGAATAGAAATAACAAAGCCTTTCTTGTCTCGGCTGTTTTACAGCGCCTGTATTGGTGTTGCATGTCAAGTTGGTTGGGGTTTTTAAAGTGCAGATATTTTCTTGGGATACATTAATGTCTTGAGAATGGAGTTTTCATTGCAGAACAAACGTGTTCTACAAGAGGGACACTGAAGGGCTGCAGAGGAGACAGAGGTGCCTACCAAGCTATGAAAGGGTTTGGAACCTGGGTTGTGAGAGGAACACCTGAGGCAGCTGGGGCTGTTTAGCCTGGAGAGGGGGAGATGGAGGGGAGACCTTGCTCTCTACAACTGCTTGAAAGGAGGGTGTAGAGAGGCATGAGTTGCTCTGCTCTCCCTAGTGGCCAGTGAGAGGATGAGGGGAAATGGCCTGAAGCTGCCAAGGGAGGTTCAGGTTGGCTGTCAGGAGGGATTTCTATGCTGAAAGGGCTGTCAGGCACTGGAACAGCTGCCCAGGGAGGGGGTTGAGTCCCCATCCCTGGAAGTGTTGGAGAGAAGGGTAGCTGTTGCACTGGGGGACAGGGTTTGGTGGTGCTGATAGGGCTGGGAAAAGTTTGGACTGGATGATCCTGAAAGTCTCTTCCAGCCCAAACTGTTCTATGTTTCTGCAGAAGAGAGATGATCCTATAACATCTTTCAAGCAAGGCAATCCTTGCTCGGGTTGCATGTTTTTACCTCTGATCCTCTTGATTTTCACATCAGGGCATTGTTTTTGGTAGACAAGGTAAAATACTCTCCAGACACATCTGACCTGGCTGCTATTCTTAACTGACCTTGTGGAGAGGAGTGTTGCTTAAGCTGTAATAACACTCTATTTGTGACAGCAAAGGAAAAACAATTCAGATAAAATAAAATAAGCTTTTAAGTCATTTTGTGCCTTGACAAAGTAATGTCTTTGCAGGACACAAAAAGGGTCGGGTTTGGGGAAGATGGATGTGAGTTCTGTGTCTTCTTTAGAGAGATTATTATGATTATTGCTATTACTATTGTTACTCAGGTACTGTAATACTCCTAACAACAACCTCTGCAATGTTGGAGACTTCTTCCCAAGAGGAGCTCCTGGAGTTTAAATTCTTGTGTGGTTTGGTACTGTTGTAGGGTACTGGTGCATAGAGCTCTACAGAGAAATGATGTCAGGGGACAGATGCTGGTTTGAATGCTGTTTTCATTCTAAATGTAGAATGTGTAAGGGTTTAAAAGTTGCAGATAAGTGGATCGGGAACAAGAATGATCGGACTTCCACTAGAATGTGGCAGGGGGATTAGACTAGATGGTCTTTCAAGGTCCCTTCTGATCCCTAAGGATTCTATGATTCTGCTGGGGAGAAGCAATAAAAAAACCCCATTCCTAGCATCTACTCAATAAGGAGCCTCAGAGATTGGAAAGTGCTGGTTTCAGGGCTCAGCTTGTCAGCTCCACTGCTGAGCTGCAGCACAGCATGCATTAAGCCCAGGAGCAATGAAAGCCTAAATGCCTTGTGACAGGCAGGAGCTGGGGACCTGGAGACTTGGAAGCTTGGAAGTTTGGTATCCGGCAGGGTCTGGGCTCTTCATCGCTCATCAACCTGCCGTGACAGTGAACTGTCAAGCAGGGGGGAGTCTGAAAAGTAGGGCTTCTTGACCTCCAGCTGGAAAGGGGAGCTGGTAGGAAGCCAGGTGAAGTTTCCAGGCAGGCTTTGAAGTCTATTAGTGTTTTCACAGCAATTTCATTGCAATTAAACTCTCTCAAAGAAGAATTCTGGTTGTGATGAATAGGCAGTTCTTCTGCAGGAAGGAAAAAGTTACCTAAGCAAGGAATTTCCAGTTAGCTATAACAATAGGTCTGTTGCTCCCTGACTGTGGCACTTGAAGTCGCTTCCAATCCGTAATGTTCTGCTCTGTGACTTGATCTAGGTGATCCTGCTGTGTCGGGGGGATTGGACTGGATGATCTTTTGAGGTCCCTTCCCATCCCTAAGGATTCTAGGATTCTATGAAGTAATTATTTTAAAGTAAGCACCATGGTGGGTGTGAGACAATAAGTTTGTCTGTTGATAGGCTGCACCCACAAGTTACTGAGGGGTGTCATTGGAGGTGCTTTGGTATCCCTCCTGACTTCCAGTCTAAACCTCCCCCTTCCAACTTGAAACCATTCCCCCTGCTCCTACCACTCCGAGCCCTTGGAAACAGCCCCTCCCCAGCTTTCCTGTAGCCCCCTTCAGGTACTGGAAGGCCGCTCTAAGATCTCCCCAGAGTGATCTTTGAACTTCTCTCTTTCAATCTATTCACCACATTCCAAGGGCAAGCTGGCTGCCCTGTTCAGTCCAGTGCCATGTGTTGAACAACGGAAGGAACAGCATGCTGACCAACTGATGACAAGTGAAAACAAGAGGAAGAAGCAGCTGGAAACCCCAAACCAGTATCTCCAGTCCCGTTGCTCCTGTTTGTCATAAAAACTCAGCTTGGAATTGCAAGTCAAACATCTTGCAGTCCAAGAAACCTCAAATTTCAAACTACAACAACTTTCTAAACCAATCTTCAGGTTTCCACTTGGAAATGAATCTTCCTTTGTCAGTTCTTGTAAACAGACTGTGTCTGTTAAGCCTGTCCTCATCATTGCTGGAAAAGCATTTAGGGTAGAAGTTAAACACAGGTCTGTAATGCAGATGTTACAGGCAAGTCCTGTTTTCACGTCTCAGGTCTGTTGGTGGATTCACTTGGGTACCTTTGTTGACTCTGGTAGAATCACTTGGTTATAACAGGCAGAAGAACAGCACACAAAGCACAGTCCTACTGCAGGCTGCTAACAGCAACGAGAGGTAAGTCGGTAGGAAAGCAATGGGCTTTCTGTGAGACCTTCAACACAGAAAACACACGAGTTACAGAGTGTTCTCCTTAGTCTCATTTTCTAGGACACAGATAATTTAGTGCATCACAGCTCAGACAGAAAGATTCCACTTCCCTCTACTAGCATAAATCTTGAGTAAAGCTGAGTTATTATGTGACTGCGATCAAACCAACCCCCTCACTATTTTATTCTTTTCTTTTTCTCTGTGACCATGAAGCTGACTATATAACATATGACATCAAAGCAGAGCTGGAAAAGATTTTGTTAAGTCAGTCTCTCCCTGAGAGCTGTTTGATTGAGTTTGGGGCTGTAGCTAACAGACCCTGCACTGCACATCTGTTTAGGTGTTATTACTTTTTTCTCTATTAGTAACCTTGGGATGGTTTTTTTTTTCCAATGCTGCAGTATTTCAACTCCCCTTCTCTAGTGGATTCTGTTTGCTTCAAATCTGGTTAGACCTTAGTGTCTTAAGAAATTGGGACTGTCAGTGCTGGCAGAGTTGAGAACGGCTTGGAATAACCAGTGTGTGTGACATCCTTTATAGGAAAAGGACGGGGAAATGAACATTTTTAAAACCATGAGGAAAAATATTGTTCTCACTGCAGCTGGAGAGCTGCCTTGTGTGGAGATTCTGCCCTGGCACACGTGTAACCACAAGAGATAGTAGTGCATTCTCTAGGATGCTCCAAGGCACAATAACACAGCGTCTACGAGCATAAATCCTGTATGAACAAAAGATTCCTGAGGAAGGAAGCTCTGTGTGCTGCATAGGTAGCACTAAATACATCTTGAAGAAACAGAAGGGAGTCACAGAATCACAAACTGGTGGAGAATGGAGCAGACTTATAGAGGTCACCCCTAGTTAAACCCCACGTTCAAGGACAGCCATCTAGAGTAGGCTACACAGGACTGCATCCAGATGGATATTTCCATGAATGGAGACTCCACACCCTCCCTGGGCAGCCTGAAAGATGCTTCTGTCCCTTAATCATCTCTGTGGCTCAAGCATCATTGGCCTCACTCCTTTATGTCCCTGTCACTCCTGTACTGAACAACTCGCAGAGTAGAATCATAGAATCATTAGGGATTGGCAGGGACCTTGAAAGATCACCCAGTCCAATCCCCCTGCCACAGCAGGATCACCCAGACCAAGTCCAGGTGGGCTTCAGATGTGTCCAGAGAAGGATACCCCACAAAACCCCCCAGCAGCACCCCCCAGTGTCCCTGCACTCTCACTGGGAAGGAGTTATAGAATCAGTAAGGGTTGGAAGGGACCACAGGATCCAGTACTGGACCCAGCACTGTGTGGCCTCAGCAGTGCTGAGTAGAGGGGAAGGATCACCTCCATCAGTCTGCTGTCAAAACTTGTTAAATGAGAGAGCAGCGACAGCTTTTGGGAAAACCTATTGGTTTTCCTCAAACCCTCGCTCCTAGGGCTGTCATGTTACATGTGGATCCCTGCTACAACACAAACAGCTGCCATGTATGTTGAGATAAACCCTGAAGAGCTCAAGAACCCGCCTGGGCTTGGTCTGGATGATCCTGCTTTGGTGGGGTGATTGGACTGGATTGTCTTTTGAGGTCACTTCCAATCCGTAATGTTCTGTTCTGTGATGTTCTGTGACTCGGCCTGGGTGATCCTGCTGTGGCAGGGGGGTTGGGCTAAATTATCTTTTGGGTTCCCTTCTGCNGCCTGGGTGATCCTGCTGTGGCAGGGGGATTGGACTGGATGATCTTTCAAGGTCCCTTCCAATCCCTTGTGATTCTATGACTCTTTGATTCTAAATCATTTATCTCTTTAAAAATCTCAGGTCGTTGTTAATAACCCATGATGTCGAGGCTTCCTGAGGTCACTTAAATTCACTTATACCACCTTCAGAACAATGCAGCAACCGTTTCTCTTGGAGGTATCAGAAATCCTACCTCACCCTCACCCAATTTCATTCATAAGAAGATTTTATGATGTTAGGAATACGACTGCAGCATGCAGGATGGAGGAGTCGGGTTCTTTCACCAGGCACTTCACGAAGCGAAGGTGATCGCCTGTAATAAGTGTTGATTTGGAGTTAGCAAGTGAGTTTTTACTAATTCCTGAAGTCTCGGGAGAACAGTGAATTTTATGCTAAATTTATTCATAGACTGGATGTACCTTTTCATAAAGTGCATAATAATTCTGATTTGTAAGTTCTGATAGCACCATCTGCTCAGACTCGCTAAGGAAACGGCAGGCTTTACTCCTCTATCTCCAGGGGGAACCTCTGCCTCCTGCGTTTATGGGTTTGGTTTTTGTATTTCATTAATTTTAGGGGGGTGATTTGGGGAAAAAAAGGGGTTATCACTTTGTAGAGCAGTTTGAAAAACATAGAGGAAAATCCAGTTGGCTTGGGGTCATTGCAGCTGTTAGGCTGTTCAGTTAAAGTAACCCTCCACACCAACCATAAAAGCAACAAACCCAACCCAGATTGCCAACAACTGTCTCACAGACTCTGAAATCCAGTGTAATTATTTAATTTATATATTTTTTAAAATTACTACAGGCATTCCCAAGCTTTGGCAGAGATAGAGGCCATTTAGCAGTGACAAGAAGTGTTGTTGAAATCCCTGAATCCCAGTGTCAGCTCAGCATTCCAGACTGCTGGCCTGCTTTTTGAGTGGGATTGCTCATGGAATCACAGAGTGATGGAGACTGGAAAAGCCCTCTGAGCTCAGCCAGCCCAGCCTGGCACCTGACACCACCACAGCAGCCACACCAGGGCACTCAGGGCCACAGCCAGGCTGTCCTTCAACACCTCCAGGGATGAGGACTCCCCCACTGCCCTTATAANCAGGTCCCTTTCTCCTCCCCTGCTCTCCAACAGGTCAGTCCCCAAGACTCCTGGTCCCTGGGGTTGTTCTTGCCCAGATGCCAGACTCTCCCCTGACCCTTGCTGTCCCTCATTCCCTTTCTCTCTGCCCAGCTCTCCAGCCTGTCCAGGTCTCACTGAGTGGCAGCAGTCTGCTGGGGGGTCAGCAACACCACTCAGCTTTGTGTCATCAGCAAACTTGCTGACAGTGCCCCCTAATCCCTCATCCAAGTCTCAGTTCTGATTCCAGACTCTACCTGATGGAAAAACGCAGAGATGAAGGAAAATAGCACAAACAAGCGAGTAGGCAGAAGTGAGACACACGGGGCCATCTCTCATCTGGCTGGAAAAGAAGGAAGCATTACCTGTATTCCCCATGGGATAGCTGCAAGGGCACATCTGTGGCTGTGCCTGGAGGTGTGTGTGCACACTAGTTTCTGTGTTGAAACTACATGTTTGTATTAATGAGGTTCTGGGATTGACTGGATGTAGTCTTGAGTACATGTATACATCTGCCTCTGCAGATGTAGTGTAAACACAGATGTTAACTGAGACGTGGGGGATCAACTGAGCACTGGCAGAAAATTGGGTACCAAATCCCCTTCTCAGTCTTTTACAGAATCAGAATCACTGAGGCTGGCAAAGCCCTCTGAGCTCCTCCAGCCCAGCCTGGGACCTGACACCACCACAGCAGCCAGACCAGGGCACTAATGACCACAGCCAGGCTGTCCTTCAACACCTCCAGGGATGGGGACTCAACTACCTCCCTGGGATTCAATCCACTTACAGATTTGCTCAGCATCATCCACTCCAAACAGGACTGTCAGCTGTTTATTTCGTTAAATGGTCATCTCATGGTTTGGGGGAGACTGATGTGATTATTCCAGATGTTTTCTACTGACAATATTGCCTCTACATTAGCCTTTCCTACTCTGCAGTTCCTAGCTTAAAAGCCATGAGGACCTCAATCCAGATCACCCAGAGAGATAACCTGAACACTGTGTAGAGAATCTTTCTGAGGAAACTTCATCAGTAATCAGATTCTCCTTTTAAATCCCTCCCAACAGACACACTTCTGCTTGGCTCACTTCATGGGGGCCCGAATGGTGCTACTGCCTGTCCCAGCATGAGTACTGGCATCTGGGCTGCTTTTGGCATGAGCTTCGGGGTATGTTAGCAGTCTCTCCCTGCTCGATGAGAAATAGGTGTTCAGAGCAGTAGGATCAGCCCTACTGATGGCAATGGTGAAAGAAGTAGTGCTTTCCATGAGTTCTCCCACCATCTACAAGATAGGTATCAGTAGGTGTGAAAGAGTAGGTATAGGAGAAGGGAAAGAAACAGAACCAGGTGGAGGAAAACAGAAGAATAGGGAAAAAGATCCAAAGAAAAAGGGAGCTTGTGAAACACAGAGACCCCAGGGCAATTGGGGTCTCTCTAGAGAGGTGAGTTTCAGCTGTTTTGCATATTTTCTGTTGTCTGTAGATTGTTCCACAGGCATTGATGTGAGGGCGATCTGGCTGCGACATCTGTCACCCCATTGATCGCCAGGGTTGATTCGCCTGCTCTGGCTGGCTAGATGGGTGTCCCCTTCCTCCCTCACTGCTCCATGTGCATCCCTCCCGAAGCTGGGTGCTCAGTTGAAGAGGACGACCTTCTCTGATAGATCTATCCTTCATGGGTCAAGGGTACAGGGTAACTGCACTCCCCTGCTGGAACCTCTGAACAACCATGCTATAAGATGTGGAGGAAATGCATATTAATGGCCTTTCTAAAGCAATTTGCATATCTACTGGAGAACTGCTAGGGTTCCCTGAGCCAAAGAGCTGCAAATTGCTGCTCTAGATATTGGGCATCGAAAGAGTTCTCTTGCTGGCCATGCAGCTCTAGAAGTGATAAAGGAAAATTGCAAAGGCATCTCTAGAAGAATGCAGATTATCTCTGCCAGGGAAGAGACAATGTACTGGCAACTCATTAACAGCTGAAGTAAATGACAGGCAGAGACAAAGAGACAAAATAGGTCTTAAAGGACGGAGAAATTGCTCAGCACAATGATTTTTCTTGATCTGTGGCTTTCATAACGGTGCAGTAGGCAACTCAGCCATCTCGGAGAGCCTAAAAAAAGAGTTCAATAATGAGACAGCCCTGGCTCTGGCAGCAGTCAGCAGCTGGCAGCTGGGGATGGCAGAGCGATCATTTGTTGTCACCTGAAGCCCAGATCAATGCATGCTGCACAGGGTGAACAACAGAGTGATGGGGGAGACAGGGACCTTAATTGGAGCTCGTGGCACAGCGAAGTACCTACCCTGGCTAGATTTATGAGTTTTCCCCATTGCTGTTAAAAGTTCAAACAGCAAAGAACCTGCATCCTGCCCTTGGTCTCTTTACCTGTGGGAGAAGTCCCCTCTGGGGTGTCCCTCAGCTCCTTGTGTCACTTCCTGAGCTCAAGCCCTTAGCATACATCTCCACTGGTACAGTTACATCTCTCCTGAGTATTTATTTCTGCTGCTGTTTTGTTCAATACAAAATGACTCCTGAACCGCCGCAACGTCTCTACCCGCAGAGCTGAAGGAGGGATTTAACAGCTTTAACATCTTTTCAGTTTGGGTGAGTTCGTGCTAATTTGCATCCTGATTCCCTTACCTTCACATTTAACTAATTCAATAGAAAATGAGATCTGATCTCTTTTCCCACCCCCACCTCCCTTTTTCTTTTTAAAGGAGAAAGACATGAAAAAAGTGAGGGAAGGTACACAGATACCACAGCAGCTCCCATACAACGACTGCCTGCAGCTCCCTCTTGAACTGGCTGAACACAATGGTAAAGAGACATACTGCATCTCCCCCAGTGTCCTGAGCCACCCAGCACAGCTTGCAAGGGCTTGCGTCTGGAGCCTTGCCTCTTGGAAAAATACAGCGTGTGTGAGATGTGAGCTACGAGGTGATGTCATGGGGGTGAACGCTCTCGTGGCTCTCAGGAAAGGTTTGGCCCTCAAATCTGCCAGGTCAGTCCTGCTCCAGCTCTGCTTCACCTGTTGCTTTGTAGATGTGGGAGCGTATTCAGGAAAGAGTTAAATCGTGCACACTTGCCCAGGGTTTGCTCTCATCTCTTGTCTCCTGCCCAAGCACGGGGTGTATAAAGGCTGGGGAAAACATCGTGGTTGTCTGCTGTCCCAGCATGGAAAAGGCTGGATGTGTGGGAGGCTTCTTCAGGAGGAAAGGCTGAGGGAGCTGGGGAAAAGGAGCCTGGGGGGTGACCCCATGACAGCTGTTCAAGATGGAAAGGGTGGCTGTCAGGAGGAAGGAGCCAGGCTTTGCTTAGGGACACCCAATGCTAGGATAAGGGGCACTGGGTATCAGCTGGAACAGAGGAGGTTCCACATCAAGACAAGAATCTTGTTCACAGTGAGGGTGCCAGAGCCCTGGAAGGGGCTGTCCAGGGGAGTTGCGGAGTCTCCTTCTCTGGAGACATTTCAAAACCACCTGGAATGTTCCCGTGCAACTGGATCTAGGGCCTCCTGCTGTGGCAGGGGATTGGACTGGATGATCTTTCGAGGTCCCTTCCATCACTCCATGATTCTGAGGAGCCGCCCTCCACCACCTGGGGAGACAATTTGCCATGCACCTCGTGTATCTGAACTCAGAGATGGTTTGGATGCCAGCAGGGCGAAGGCTCTATGCAAATTCTGTGCCACTAATGCCAGTGGAGTGCAAACTAAACAAAGCAAAGCTGCTGTTTGCTGAGCATTAACACTCTGGTGTGCACGAGTCCCACTTGGAGGAGTAACGGGGGAGTTGCCCGTGACCCCAGGCAACTACAGCGCTGCACGTAGGTTAAGCCAGGCACAAATCTCTGCCTCTGAATCAAATCCTCCCTGCGTGTGCCACCCCTCCATGCCGAGTCCAGCCGTCACGCCAGTGAAACAGAGCCCTGTTCAAAAACGCAGCTGCAGCCATCAGCAGGGTTTTTCCATGAGTATAAATATTCCTTTGACAGAGTGTCTGTATCGAGTTAACTGGCAACAGAACTGCTGTTCCCTCCAATTTAAGGGAAACATGTGAGTCCCTTCATTGAGAACTTTAAGCCACAGAAGCATCCCTGCTTCCTCACAGTTCCCAGCCTGAATCCCCATCCCCAGGGTTTCTGTTTTCCCCCCCCAAGCAGGCATAGGTCACTCTTTCCCTTCCCGAGCACCCTAGGTTTTACCTCTTTCTTGCACCTTCCCAGATCAATCCCAGTGACCTTGCACAGCATCAGCCACTGCCCTTGATTAGTTTTGTGGCTAATAAGAGAAATTACCTGACTGCCTCTGCTACCTATTGAAAACCTAGCATTGGAGTCACAATCAGTTGTGGGGCTTCCATGCCTGGTTGGGTGATCTGGGTTATTTTTTTTATCTATTTTGGTTTTCTCTTTTTAATCTAATTTTAATATCAGAAGGACCTGGAGGACTGTGTCCAGTGCTGGGCCCCTCAGTTCCAGAAGGACACAGAGCTGCTAGAAGGTGTCCAGCATAGAGTAATGAAGATGATGAAGGAAGGAGAGCAGCGCCCTGCTGAGGAAAGGCTGAGGGAGCTGGGTCTCTTGAGCTTGGAGAAGAGGAGGCTGAAGGGGGGACCTCATTCATGTCCCTAAATCCGTGAGGGGTGGGTGTCAGGAGGATGGAGCCAGGCTCTTCTCAGGGTCATCTGGGGATAGGACAAGGGGCACTGGGTGCCAGCTGGAAGAGAGGAGGTTCCATCTCAGTATCAGCAGGAACTTCTTCTTGGTTAGGGGAAGGAGCAAGGTCTCATCCAAGGATGAGAACACACTGGTGCCTGGGAAAAAATAAACCTCCCTGGTTTGTCTCTGCTGGCTGATGCTCCGTTTGCATGTTTCAAAAATGAACTTGCATTTGTTGTCTGGTGGATTTGGGGAAGCTTTTCTGAGCTAACTCTAGAGCCACTAAAAGCCCACAGTACAGCAGTGCTTGAATCCCACAGATGGTGGTTAGGGATCAGTGAAAGAAGAGCTCCAAACCCCATGAATCCAGCTGGCAGCAACCAGCTTAGGGGAGGTGGTAGACTTGGTCTGGAAGAGCAGGTGGGAGCTGTCTTCTATCCTGTGAAGGACTGGGGTCACTGCAGCAGATAGTCAACTGCTCATTTCATAATGCTTGATTTTCTTTCAGATGGCGGTTGACACACCAGATGTCTTTGCTTGGGTTGTGTTTCTGCTCTGCCTGAGTGTCTTGCAAATGAGCTCAGCGCTCCTGGCCCATAATTTTCCACTTTATGACACTGTACAACTCAAAAGCATTTTTCTGCCTGAGGAAGACGTACCCGCTCGTTGAAGTCATGAAATGCTACTCTCCAGTTAGGCAGAAAGATTGATCTAAATGTTGGCAACAGCTGCCTTCTTTGTGGACTAACACGACCCTCCCATTGTGACTCCTCCTGTTCTCCTGGGAGCAAGAGACTGGGACCAGTAACCGAAACTTGTGTTCCCTCCTGGCGGTGCAGCGTGCTGAACCCCTCGCCCACTGCTTGGCTCAGGGGATGCTTTCGACTACATGCTCTGTCATTAATAATTCATTTGTCATGTCGTGTAAAGACTTTCTTGATCATTATGAATTCATCTGGGGCTAATGCGTGTGTCATATGCACCGCGACAGGAGACAGTAAAGCCAAAGGAGCCATCCAACCGCAGCGTATCTCTGTCTCTGCTTTATCCACTCGTTTGGCGTTGATTTGCAGGTGGTTGATTTTTCAATTTGGGTTTTCGAGGTTGGTTTGCAATTCTTAAGATAATTTGTTGGAGTTTGGGGGTTTTTTAACAGAAAAAAACTGAAAAAGAAGAATGTCTGCATCTTTCTGTGACTCCCTGCTGGCCATTCCCCTGCACAAGATGATTTTTTCCTTTATTTTTGATGATTTTTTGTCTTATTTACAGATATTTCCAAAAGCCAGAATCAGACAGTCAAAGGGTGAAGCACATAGCACCAGGTATTTCTCCAAAATAGATTATAGGGAGGGTGTCCAGCGTAGAGTAACAAAGATGATGGAGGAAGTAGAGCAGCTCCCTTGTGAGGAAAGGCTGAGGGAGCTGGGTCTCTTGAGCTTGGAGAAGAGGAGACTGAGGGGGACCTAATTCATGTCTCTAAATCTGTGAGGGGTGGGTGTCAGGAGGATGGAGCCAGGCTCTTCTTAAGGGCATCTGGTGCTAGGACAAGGGGCACTGGGTGCCAGCTGGAACAGAGGAGGTTCCCTATCAGCAGGGGCTTCTTCCCAGGGAGGGTCCCGGAGCACTGGACCAGGCTGCCCAGGGGGGTTGTGGAGTCTCCTTGTCTGGAGGCGTTCCAGACCCTCCTGAATGTGTTCTTGTGCAACATAGTCTAGGTGATCCTGTTGTGGCAGAGGGATTGGACTGGATGATCTTTCGAGGTCCCTTCCGATCCCTAATTATTCTATGATTCATCTTGATCTGCTGTTGACATTCCCCCTGATGACTGGAGGTAAGGGAGCTGCTCTCCTTCCTCCATCATCTTGGTTGCTCTACACTGGACACCCTCCAGCAGCTCTGTGTCCTTCTGGAACTGAGGAGCCCAGAACTGGACACAGTACTCCAGATGCAGTCTCACCAGTGCAGAGTGGAGGGGGAGAAGAACCTCTCTTGATCTGCTAACCCCCCCTTTTCTGATCCCCCCCAAGGATGCTGTTGGCCCTCCTGGCCACCAGAGCACATTGCTGGCTCAGAGTCACCCTGCTGGCCACCTCGATGAAATACGTATATCCTATGATTCAGCTGCACAGCAGGCTACACGGTGATGAGTGTGATGGGTGTTTCAACCAGGGAAGCCTAAATGGCTCCCCCAGTATTAAAAAAACCCCTTTTTGCTCCAAATTCCTGCTTGCCAGAGATTAGGAATCATTGCCAAAGACAACTGCTAGGCTGAACAGGGCGAGCAGAAAGAAGGGTAAGAGGCACAGACCTACACAGGCTCTGTAACATGGAATTGGTTCTTGTGTTGTTGTGGTGGTGGTGGTGTAAAGAAATCCCAACGGAGTAGCTAAAGTTTCTGCAAAAATACTCTTAGCTGCTGGTGAAGAGCTTTCTGTGATATATAGGGTGTGAGCGGCTGCAGCACCGTGATCGTAAGTCACTACTTCTGCTTGAAAATAAATCTTACTACAAGTGGTGTGAAATGAAGGTAGGAAAATGCAGACAGAGTGGAGATATTTCAAGGAACAGAAATGAGATAATCACATTTCAGGACGGATTTTGTCTTAATTCAACTTATATTTTACAGACTCAGACTTAGCCCTCCATCACCAGCCCTGCTGGGTCATAAGGACATAGATTCCTTGCAGACAAGATAATGCAGATATTGCAAAAGAGCTTAACAAAAGGATGGGATGGACTGGATGGGTGTTGTCTGGATTCATAGAATCATCAGGGATCGGAAAGGACCTCAAAAGATCATCCAGTCCAATCCCTCTGCCACAGCAGGATCACCCAGACCACGTGCAGGTGGGTTTCAAACGCCTCCACAAAAGGAGACTCCACAAACCCTCCAGGCAGCCCCCTCCAGTGCCCCATCACCCTCCCTGAGGAGAAGTCATAGAATCAGTCAGGGTTGGAAGGGACCACAGGATCATCCAGTTCCAACCCCCCTGCCATGGGCAGAGACATCCCACCCTAGAGCAGGCTGTCCAGAGCCTCATCCAGCCCTGCCTTAAACACCTCCACTCCCATTAACACCTCCACATTCACATTCAGAAGATGTGAATTTGATTCTTTTTCCTACGAGACATCCCTGGCGTTAGCTCGGGCACCCTGCTAGGAACCATTCCTCATTCACTTTGTGCAGAGCTCCTGGCACACACAGGCTCTGATGCTGGTGCAGGTCCTTAGCAAACAACACAACACCAGGGATGAGAAGGACATCCAGATCACTCCAGTCACTGTCATGAGTGCATATCATGACAGATACTGAACACTTAATCCACTCCCCCTGAGCAGAAGCATCCAGGAACATCTGAAACGCTCCAGGAGTATCTGAAACATTCACAGAGGACTGGCAGACATGGTTCTGGCCCTTTGGGACACCCTGAAGCAGCAGCTGGAAGCGAGGCAGAATACTGTAAGGCATCCCAGGAGATGGTTTTAGATGTCTGCTGTGAGAGAAATAAGCAGAGCCCTGGAGTCTTTCCTCCTTAAACTAGCTTGGAGGCCTCTGCGTGATGAACTGGCATACAGTATTTTGCCTCCACACTCTGCTTTCTACACGTGGCAACTAATTTGTCCCTAACTACCTCCAAACCAAAGGAGTGATAGACTCTAGCTGACTGAAAGGAAGGGAATTCAAAACTCCTTTATCAGGTGGTATCATTCCAGCCCATACGGCCACACTCTAAACAAGGGTGCAACTTGCAGCATCAAGCTGATCCTTCCCTGTAAATGACTGCTGCAGTCTAGAGCCAGGGTAAAGGGGAGTGCAATGGTTTAGCAGAGCATAGGAGGGATCGTTAACAGAGAGGAACTGTGGGCTGAGCAACAGTGGGAGGGTTGGGGGACAGGGTTCCGTGGTGCTGATAGGGCTGGGAAAAGGTTGGACTCAATGATCTTGAAGGTCTCTTCCAGCTGAAACTGTTCTGTGATTCCATGACTGTGTACACAGTGTGCTGGCCACAAACCCAGAGGTGCTGTTAACAGGGATATCCTCATTTTCCCATGAGCTGAATCAAATGAAAAGGCACTGTAATTATAGCTCAACCTCCAGAAGGGAAGATGCATGAAAAAACCTGGTCCTCTTCCTTATTCCCTAAAAACAACTAATCCAGACTTCCCATCACCTCATTGTGACTGGATAACCTTCCCAGGCTCCGTAAGGAACAACAACAGCTTAGTGGGGTTGAATAAAACGTGGAACGTATTTTCCATGCATTTTACACGTGGATGTAGTTTTAGACGTTGAGTTAATTAACGATCAATAATCCTTGAGGGATGGAAATGAAGAGAGAAGGAGAGTTAAGAAACGACACGTGGCTCGAAGGAAAACTGAAGGGAATAATTACATACAAAATCTATCATACTTTCGTAGCTCAAGGATGTCTTCTATAACTGTAAGCTAAGCTGTATATAGTCCCCGAGGACCTGTTCCCTCACCACGTGGGTTAAATAAGTGTCTAACAGCTTGTCAGCTAGATACAAGGGAAGAGACCAACCTTTAGATTTAATCTCGTGATAAGCAGATTAAATGTATTTTCCGTCCCGTTTTGTCATCGGTGTCTTTATAAATCTCTGTAACAGCAGTATGTACTTTGGATTTTGTAAATATAAATACTCACTCACTTGCTTCTGCTGGCAAGGTCTGCGTTGAGCTGAGGGTTACTTCAAGGTAACTGCATAGTACCAGTGTGGACTGCTCCAAGAGATCATGTCAGGCTTACAGGCTGATTCATAAAGTCATAGAATCCTTAGGGATTGGAAGGGACCTTGAAAGATCATCCAGTCCAATCCCCCTGCCACAGCAGGATCACCCAGACCAAGTCACACAGGAACACAGCCAGGTGGGATCCTCCTGATCCCTAAGGATTCTGTGATTCTATGTTTTCTCCTCTGATTCACACCGGAGGAGGGTAGGAGTAAGCAAGCAGCCGCATAGTGTTTAGTGCCAGCTGAGTGGGCTTAAACCACAATACTAGCACACTTGTTTGCATCTCCTATCTACTCACCTACTTCTGCTGCTGTGATGAGCCGGCACTTGTTTGTTGGTAACGGCTCGAGAGCCTTAAAATGTCACTGCAAGTGCAGCTAGCACAGTGCTGGCCTCACTGCAGCAGTCACCATTTTATGGTGACTAAACTATCCAGAGGAAGGTCCTGCTGATACTGAGAGGGAACCTCCTCTGTTCCAGCTGGCACCCAGTGCCCCTTGTCCTATCCCCAGATGCCCCTGAGCAGAGCCTGGCTCCATCCTCCTGACACCCACCCCTCACAGATTTAGAGACAGGAATGAGGTCACCTCTCAGCCTCCTCTTCTCCAAACTCAAGAGACCCAGCTCCCTCAGCCTCTCCTCATCAGGGAGGTGCTCTACTCCCTTCATCATCTTCGTTGCTCTGTGCTGGACACCCTCCAGCAGCTCTGTGTCCTTCTGGAACTGAGGAGTCCAGAACTGGATATAGTACTCCAGTACTATATACTCCGGTCTCACTACTGCGNTGCAGAGTAGAGTGGTAGAAGAGCTTTTCTAATTCCTTAATTAACATATTTTTAATATTTATTCCTTAATAAATATATAACTATTTAGGATATTTGGATTCCTGGACGATTACTGGGCAG
>VZRI01008442.1:207163-269665 GCA_013397515.1 Upupa epops | reverse complement strand
CCCGCGGCTGCAGCGGGACGGCGTGTATCGCTGGTTCTCCGAGCTGCCCTCCCCGCAGCGTGTGGAGTTCCTGTGCGGCCTCCTGGACCTCTGCATCCCGCTGGAGCTGCGCTTCCTGGGCGCCTGCCTGGAAGACCTGGCCCGCAAGGACTACCACTCCCTGCGCGACTCCGAGATCAAGGCTAACAACCCCGCTGACCTAGGCAGCCTCACCAACCTGACGGACGAGGTGGTACGCAGCAAACTTTTGGTCTCGCTCGCCCTGCTCGGGTCTGCCCACCGAGAGGCGGCCGGGGTCCTCTTCCGTACTCTCACCCACATCGATTCGGTTATCAATAACTATGGGCTACAACTCAACGAGGGCCGCACAGGGGACGAGTTCCTGTTGCTGTTCACGATGGCATCCAACCACCCAGCTTTCAGCTTCCACCAGAAACAGGTGCTGAGGCAAGAGCTAACCCAGATCCAGAATATCATGGCCAGCACCAGCAAGAATCCTAGCACCTCTACCCTCAACACCATGGCAACCTATCCTGGCTGCCATAAGGTGGGTATCCTGATTTTGCACACCATAATGGCCCTGCGGCGGGACACTGGACTGTCTTCAGATCACTGATTTTAAACCTTTCTGTTAGTACAGGCATTCTAGTGATAAATGGCAGCCTGGCAGGGATTAGGTGCTTGGCTTCTGATGGGGATGGTTAACTGAGGGTAAGCAGAGGGAAAGTGTGGATTTTTTATCGGTGCACAACATGCTAATGAGAATGGGTTCACAAGCTGATCAACAGACAGTTCTTTAAACCTTAATGAATTGTCAGTACATCTGCTAAGGGGACAGTCCTGCAAGTTGCATGGAAGATCTTTGATTTGATAGGAGAAACAAGCATGTAATACCTCTAGATTTAGGAAGAAGCTTCTGTGTAAAAGTTTCCCTGGAAGAAGCTGAGAAGGAGGATCAGCTTTTGGAGTAGCTGTCCAGTGGCAAAGGCATTTCAGTGAGTCTAGGTCTTGTTTAGGTGAATGTGATGGTGAAACCCACGTTCAGTTTCTGGTCCTAAACTTAAATGTAGTAGTTGCCTGGCAATCTGAATATCTCTGGGTATTGATCCTGGTGGCAGTGGCTCGCTGTCATTAACTTGCTCTTTCTTCATTCCATTGTCAGCAATTAAGCTAGACAGTAACATTTTAAGAGGTGCGGTTAGTAATTAGGTATGCTGCTGACTGCTTAAGTGCTCTTAGCCTGCTACAAATGAGGGAGTCAAACTGTGTCTTCCTGACGAATTTAACCTGCTTTAAAGTTCAAACAAAGTAGCAGCTAAGTGGGTGGCTGTGATCAGTTAACAGGCTGCTGCTATTGAGAATGTAGGGATTCAGTTGGCAAATAACTATGTTGCCCTTCTCTTGGGAAAGATGGTGTATACCCAAGCCCTCTGTTGAAGTGGTTTCCAAAATCTGTTTCTGGAGGCTTGGTACAGATTCTGTGAAGTTGAACATGGAATTTCAGACCAAAATAGAAATCTGTTGTCCCAAATACAGATTTCCTTCTGATTTAGTGTTTCTCTTGAGTACTGCTTCTTTAAATGTAAAATTAAATGAGTATTATTAAACTTTACGTTTCTCTTAATCTTCCCTTCCTATGTCTTTAACAGTGCTTGTTCCTGACATTTTAAGGGGAGAGAATGGGGTCTGGGAATGCCTCTTTATTCGTTTACAACCTCTACCTGAACAAAAGATAGATGGAAAGAATATTTTGCACTGAATGTAGAAGGGTATAATTAAAACTACAGAAAGCTTAACTTTAGTGCTTGTAACTTCCTTTATTTGAAAGACGCATGGGCACTGGATTTGAAAGGGAAGACTGTAGGAGATGTACTAGCTTTCTCAACATAAAATGAACAAAGAAAATACAAAATTACGCAGGCAAAAAGAGTTTTTGGAGGGTGTTTTCAGAGCCGCACAAACAGTGCATGATTTATGTCGCTCAAGAACTCGACACTACTTATGTCACTCTAAGATGGATGGGGAATCCATCCTACCATTTTTTGTGCGAGCGATAAGGCATACAGGACAGTTAGTTGATTATGGTTAATTTTGTTTCTTCTGAACTCATTGAAGGCTTGGCTCATTCAAAATACATTTTTTTTGAGAAGTGTCCCTTGATGAATCCTGGGTGCTAAGCACAGGATAGTTGAGAAGGAACAGAAAAAAATGACTTAGCTTTCAATCTCTGGAATATGCATTTGTTTGAGAATATGCAGAATTTAAGATTGATAATTCTTTTCAATGCTGGCTAATTGTGCTACTTTTAGAGTAAGCAGTTGGCTTAAGACAGGCATTGGATGAAGCAAGTGGAAAAAAACCAATGTCTCTCCATTCAGCCCTGTTTAAATATGCACAAATAAATTCCAACACTGTGGATTTAGATCTTGTGATGTTACCAAGTTATGTTGTTACAATACTGATGTTGTAACATCACCTAGAAAAAAAAAACCAGTGTGGATGTCAGGAGAAAGCAAACTGTGCTGGGCGGCTGTCTGCCAGGAGTCCTGCACTCTTCATCCTCTTCAGAGCTGGAGGAGAATTTCTTCCCCAGTGCCAGCACTTTCTCATAGCTCCTGTTGCTTTACTACAGCTTGAGCTACTCAAAGCTGGGACTTGGAGTCAGTGCTGTGTGTTGAACGCTAAGAATGCTGCTCCTCGATTCTCAAGCACAAATCTCTTTGAGCTCATCCTCAGAAAAGGAGCTGGAGAAGTGGTCACTGTTTGAGGTCCTGAGAAACTTTGGGAAGCTGGGATGGATACAAACAGCATGCAAATGGGGCGCTCTGTGAACCAGTGAATTTGTTACCACTGGAGTCACTGATGGCTAGTTATCACTCTTGCATTGACTACCTGGCTCTCTGTATAACTAGATGTCCGTTACAGTTCCAAATGACCTCATTCTGGGAGGTGTTACCAAAAGGGTGGAATGGTGCTCTTTGTTCTCTGTGCAGAAACAAATGAAAATATGCTGCTTTTCCGTAGTCCTATTAAAATATGGCCAAACTTGATACTAGCTACATTTATTTTCCAGGAGGTTGGAGCTTTTTGTTAGTTCTCTTTCTGTCTTCTGTCACTTTATAATCTTACAGTGAAATGGCTCAAGAATACATGTGCATAGGAGCAAAAACATTGAACAAAATGAAAACGTTTCATGATTCTTCAGGTTGCCTTGGGGCAGGTGAGCCTGTTTAAAGTTGGTTAGTGATTTAAGCCACTGCTTTTTGCTGTTTTTTCCCCTCTGTTGTAATTTCAGGGGTGCTCAAAGCAGCTGCCCATGTGTTTTTGCCTTAATTTGTGCTTGATGAGATTGTTCTTGGATTATGTGAACGTTAACCTTACTGGGAAGCCTGGCTGTGGCTGTCTTTAAGTAGGTCAGTGATTATTAGATTCATGGTTTCTACTTGATAGTACAAAATGAATGTTAAGTATCCTTGCCCTGAGTGGGGAGAATGCTGCCCTGTCTACGGGGACCAACACAATAGCCTGCTGTAAAAATGATAATTTTTGACCTTCCTCTCATCCTGTATTTTCTTCTGCTTTGGAGTGGTGCCTATGCATGTCAATGCAGGACTTGAGCTGGGGTTTCTTCAAACTTCCAGCTTTCGTGTGTAAAATCTAAGTTGGTTGTATGTGTTTTACAAATTTAATCAGTACAAATTGTCTTCAAATGAAGCCAAATTACAGATCTCAAGAATGAGCTCTTTAAAATCTTTTGTACCTGGGAGTTAACTGTGGTTGTAACTGGAAATGATGCCTCTGGGTTTTCAGGCTGGTTTTGCAACTTAGGATGCCTGTTCAGCTGTCTTCTCTACTTTTGCCACAAAGCAGATAGAATGGTTTTCTGGCCAGCACTTAGAGCCTGGCATCTGGAGGCTCATTTCTTGCTGATGTATAGCGCTTAGAGCTGCAAACTGCTGGGGAAGCTGGAAGCATCTGAGCACACGAAAACCAGTAGCCAAATGTCTCCTGTTGTGCCTGTCCTGGTGCTTTGATAGGCAAATTGCCACTGCTTAATTTGTGACCCACTGAGAAGGGGAAAATGTCTGTTGGAAGACCATCTCCCAGCACTTCAGATCACCCATTCTGACTTCTGTTGTTTATGACTTGCAACGACAAGCATCTTCCTTTGCTATAAGTGCAAATGTAATGTTTTTATTCACTCTCAGTTGCTTGAGGCTATAGTGGTGCTGTCATTACAGAGCCCCTTAAGATTATGTCTTGTAGATGATGAGGTAAGTAGGACTGACTTGGATACTAAAACTGATCTAAACGTAATACAGATCTCTGCATGGTGTAAAATTTTTCTTTCAAGAAGTCCACAAGGTTAGTAACACTGAGAATATAACTAGAAATTGTTCATTAATGTCACTTTGGAGTATTTCTTGGAGCGCTTATCTGCCTATTGAGATTGTTCTGTAAAACACGAAAATAAAATGAGCTACTTAGCTCTGCTTAGCAGGCTGATGACCTCTTAAGTGTGGTCAGTATAATGAACTGGTGGTGAACTTCAGCTGTAGAAACGGTGTCATAAACAATAGGTCTGACTACAGTTGGTTTGAACTGAAAGGAAATAAGTCAGTGACACTGTAGTTATGTGGCTGTTTCAGCTTGGTAGCTTGTGAATGGGAAGAAGGGCTCTTGCCTAGTCAGTTTCCAAATACTGCACCCTGGACTATTTCAGGTTCATAGCATAAGATGCTATTTTCCACTGGTGCTAATTCCATAGGCTCATCTAGAACTTAGAAATAACTAAAGACAGTTTATTGGATGCAGTGTGGAACTGATGCTTGGAGCCGTCCATTTTGAATACCTTCACTTTTCTGAGTAGCTTGCTACAGGTGACTGAAGTTACAGGTGCCATCATCAGAAGTATCAGATTCTTTTTCATTGGTGGAATGATGAGTTGGAAAAACTGTTGCTTGTGGGGTCAGTAACTCCTCACAGAGCAAGCAGTCAAGCTATTAAGTACTCAGCTGCCTTTATGGCTTGTGAATGAGCTTTGTAGGGATAGAATAAATCATGCAAAACCTAATTTTTTAGCCTCCTAACCCATGGAAGGTATTTCATAGCTTTACTAGATTACCATGTTAATGGCAGTTGCTAGCTGGATTAGAGGTGTTTGTTCTCGGATATCTGTGGTTGCTATCTCAGAAATGATCTCATTTTCAGAAACACATTAAACCAACCACAAGAGCTGTAGGGGTAGGTTTTGTAGCTTCCAGATGGTGGCACGTGCCAATCTTTGTGGGTTCATTTAGCATTCTAGGTCCTTGAGGCAACAAGCACAGGTACCCACGCCTCTTGATGTTCCAGTTAGAACTGGAGCCTCATGTTTCTTGGCCTGTTTCTTACTGATCTTTTTGTTTGAAAGGGTTTTTTTGTGGCTCTGCTGAAGTGTCTGTCTCAAACCCACTATATTTTCAGAAATTAACTTAATGTTTAAAGTAATCCTTGAAAGACAATGGTCTTGTGGAGTAACAGTATTAATTACCACCAAATTCACTTTGCCTGATCGTAGGTTAGGTGATGGACTTGAATTCAAGAACCTGAGCTAGTTTGCTTGGGGAATGGACTGTACATCCAAACATCAGGCACAGAGCAGCCAAACAAATCATGTTAAGCTAATAATGAGGTTTGTTTCATGAACTGTTTTCCCCAAAAGCTCAATGAAGCTTTTGTTTTCAGTGTTCTACTTCACCTAAACTAAAAGCTAATTCTTTTTTTCTACTCATTACCTTGTATATTGTCAGTGAAGCAGTGTTGAAGTGGGTCTCATCTCTCTTGGAATAGAAATGCCTATTGTAAGGTGTTGGGCATTTTGAACTATACCAGTCTTGAAAACATTTTAATTGAACCTGTGTGCAAGCCCTATGCAGATCCTGTGTGGAGAAGCAGAGCCATCAGTAGTTAACCAAACCTAACAAACATTGCAGTGTTTTAACTTCAAAGGTACTGAATAGCATCCTTGTTTGGAAGTATTTAATCATTTGGCTTAGCTTTTTTTAAATGTTTGAATTGCTAAACCTGACCTCCCCTCATGCTGAAGCTGGGTATTAGATGCAGCACTGCCTCTTCTAGCAGGACAGAAGTCTGGACTTCTCATGGCTGCAGTACCTGTGATCTTCAGTATACATTGGTCAAGGGAAATGTGTAGTCATCATCTGTACTTAATTACTGCAATGTCCATTTTACTACTTGCTCTGGAGTGCTTTTTCTCCTAAAGTTGAATTAGGAGTGTGGTTCCCAAGAATATAGATAAAACTTTCTGCAAATACACAGAAATGCCATATCCAGTTTGCCTGCTGAAATCAGAACTGTTGTCTTGCTTAAACTAAAACAGGTCTTTTTTGCAAAATAATTGAAGTCAGTTGAAATTTTATTGAAAAGGGGAATTAAATCTACCAAGGAGATGTTGATGCTCCAGATTGGTGTTTCTTTACATGGCTTTTGTAATGAGTAAACATCTAAATTCCTCACTCTTCCCTCATGCTAAGGCTGGATTTTACTTTGGTCCTATTGGTGTGATTATCTACTAATAAGCCTTGGAAGGGATAAACTTTTTAACAGGTGTCATGGCCAATATAGGGTTTCAGGATTTTTGTAAATAGCTGAAGTGATCCAGAAATAATAAGATCAATTACTTAAGAGTATGATCTTAATTTTCATTAAAGACCTGCCAAGTTGTTGTGATAAGTAGTGAAAGTGAATGGTTTTTTATGCCTGTGTTGGGTTCTTTTCCAGTTTTGTCTTTTTCCACTTTTATTACACTTCTGTTGTATGTTACTCAAGTGGATATGGAGGAGGGAGAGAGAAATACAATTCAGTGGATTTGTGATGTAACTTCTGCCAACTTCGTGAATTTGAATTGCTGCAGAAGAGACCAGAATCGTTATGAATCCACCTACCAGAGAAAGGCTGATGGTGTTATTTCTGGGGTTGTACTTCAGCAGGTTTTTGACTGCCCTTTTATATCCCAAATGTAGGCACTAGCCCCATTGGGGCAATTTCCTACTCACATGCTGGCCACATAAATATAGTACCTCAAAGTCAAATTAGTGTTTTAAAGGCAGGTGGTGTTAAGGCTCATAAAGGCTTGTACAACAGATAGAACCGGCCATACTCTGAATTCTCTTGGGAAGTGGAAGATTCTCTTCCCTGCTGGTGGCTGTGTTTCAGCTTTGGTGGTGTTCAGATGAAGAAACTGGGACATACTTGTATGTCAGTGCTGGGATATGGAGCCGTGGTATCTCTGTCAAGGTGTGGTTATATGCAGTTACTGGTTTTGATTTTTAGGGTGATTTTTACTGATTGGTTTATAAAACTCAGGTTTTACTTATTTTTCCCATGAAAGCAAAAAAGATGATGTCATCTGTCTTTTTTGAAATATGCCTGATGCACCATAAGTCTAGAATGGAAGTACTTGAAGGATAGTGTGTGTGAACTGCTTCACCCACAGCTAGTCCAGTAAGGGATAAGAAGTTGTTGAAGATCAGCTAGTTGAAAAAAGCTGCTGTTTTGTAGCTTATTTTACTTGATACTCAAGTGTTTTTGGTGCCTTTTAGTTCTAGCTCTTTGGAATTGAAACTTTAACTTGATATATCATTTCAGTGGGAAATCCCATGTTTTCTGCCTGTTTGACAAGCTCATATGGTTGACTGTTGGAGAACTGTGTAGGGGTAGCAGAATATGTTGCACTAGTGAATATTAACTCTGCAAACAAGTTTCAGAATTATTTCAGCTTCATTTCTTTGGTTTATGGGATGAGAGTGTGTCTGCACATGCTGAAGTTGCCAGGTGCTTTCAAATGCTTCTCGTGACTGTATTGAATGGCAAACTCACAGTGCAATGTAATTAAAGTCCCATTACTCTGTAGTAGATTTATATGCCTCGTATTGAAGTATTCATGATTCTTTAAGCAAAGGATTTTTAGTGGAAATTACTTAGTCTATAAAACACAACCCGGACATCCTTGGTCCATCTGCTCTACTGAATTGATAATCGAGCCTTGTCTTATGTGTGTGATTGTCCCACAGTGTTTAAGTACTACATGCCTCATTTCATTCCAGTAATCGTCTCACAGCACAAAAGTGTCTGATTATATTATCCCATTTCACTGCAAATTGCCTCTTCACCCTTTTGTGTTCTAAGATTGATGCCTTTTTGCCACTTTCCTATGGGAATAGATGTGGGACCTTTTGTGGCTGTTGAGAAACACGGACACTCCAGACTAGATGGCACCTGGTGTTCACATTGTTTTGGCACACTCTGTGTGGTTGTTGGATCTGCCCAAATTTCTAGCACAAACCAAGCACTTCCAGTTGCATTCATGTCCCAGTCCAACAACAAAACTAATCTTGTGTCAATTTAAGCATTGAGGACTTCACTAGGTATGTAACATTTGGGTGTGTTTGTGAGTTTTTAAAAGTCACATCCTTATAGAAGAGCCCACATCTTGAAAAGAAGTAGGTTTTAGTGGTTTTTCTTCTAGTGGCATGTATTTGCATACATAAGTAAATGCAGAGCTGGTGCCTGAGGCTATGGTTTCATAAGCAGCTGGGCAGGCTAATGGCTTCTTGCTAGTAAGAGGAAGATGTTTGCTCAGTCTTGATCCTTGTGGTTTTGCAGTTTCAGTAGATGCTGTGATTCAGGTTCGTGCATTGGTTGCCTTTGTTCTGCCTCAGATTTGACCTGCTGAACACTCTCGTGCATTGTTAGACTGACATCAGAGCGCTAGCATTTTTTTTTCATTTGGGAAACAGCAGCTTATCTGCCTAAGCATGAAAATGCTCTATCCTTGCCATCAGGCTTCTGCTGGAGCCGTTTTGCAAACAAGATTGCACTGTGTTAAAGACCTTGGTGTTAACCTCAAAATAAGCTGCTGTTAATACTCACTAATATGGAACTGGCAGGAGTGAATGGAGTTGACTGTTTCCCCACCTCAGACTTCAGTACTCCGATTCCTGAGTGCACTCTTACATGTTATCAGCCTCAAGCACAAAGGTCAGTTTGATTATGAAAAACCTTTTCCAATGGAGACTTCCAAAGCAAGTGTTGACAGCAGCGTTTATCTGTGAGACTTCCCCAGTATATCACTGGCCATCTCTGAACAATTGGATGAAAATGTTTTCTTGAATGTCCATGTGGCTTCTAGCTACAACCCAGTCTCTCTCTTAACTAACTTACTGCTTTTATCTTTTATTCACTTATAATGCATGACCAAAATTTCAAAACTAGGTATAGAAATCAGTATTTTATTTCCTGATATGTGTTGTTGTTTCTTTAAATTATAAGTTATGTTATGCTTTAAGCTATCCTGGTTTTTACTATTGGCTCCTCTTCAAACTAAGTCAGCAAATACTTTGCTATTAAACCATGTCTTTCCTGTGTCCTGTTTAGTTATTTTTTTTAAAGGAACATAATTGCTGTTTTTGTAGAATTCTTCCCACATGAAGTTCTATTGGTCCTGTTATTTTTATGAAAGACTTGGCTGTATTACATGTTAGGCATCACCCCTGGGAAGCACAGCTATGGTTACTGAGCTTCACAGATTTGCCATTTCCATGTTGATTCTCACTGTCCTGGATAGTGGCAGAGCCCCTTTGGGTAGCAGCAGCTGAGAGAAACAGCAGCTGTTGAATTGTTCCCTGTGATTATTTGTGCAATTTTATTTTCCTACGTGAGTTTTGATGGCTCAAAGGTTTGGAGAGCTTTTCAGAAGTTTTCTTGCTGTCCTAAGATATGTGTTCATGAGTGCATCTCTGATGTGAGAAGCAAATTACTGTGCTGTGCTGATAAAGTTGTTGTTGCTTGCTGGTGGGTGTGAAGGAGAAAACAATGGCTAAAATTCTAGCAGTGACTTCTGATACCTTAATGTGTTTGTCCTCAACCCTGATTCAAAGCAATTTTTTCTGTCCCTCATTAATTCCTGGGACTGGAGGGCTTTGCAATGCCCTTGTTGGGAAGAGTGTATTTTTCAGTTGCTGATAACCAGCTTTGATACTATCCTTATTGCTATGGAGAGTGAGACACAGTTCATTCAGACTGAGTCTCAGTCATAAGGAAATGATGAATTTTCTTGGTTACTTTCAGTTAAAGCTCCCTTTTTAACTTGAAATTCAAGAGACAAGCTAGGTTGTAATCTGGAATATTAGCATCTGTGAGCCAGATGCTTTGCTCTGCAGAGAGTAGGCACAACGCTTGAGTGGAGTAAAAAATTTAAGAATTTCCTGCACCCATGTGAGTGGTGTCTTCTAGTCATTGACTAATCTTACAGGCCACTCTGGTGTTCAAACTATGAATAGTCCAAGGAAACTATGGACAGGGGGCTTTAGTTCTCCCTGCCCCTCTACAGAATGCTATGCCAAGGGTAAGGCTGGGCAGTGACGCATGTTTCTGCTGCTTTAACTCCCTGGGGTTGCTATACTGATTAGTCCTTGTGGACCGTTCCTGCTGATGTTCTCAATTTTGGTTGAAAAATTGTAAGTCCTCTCTTAAATGTGTGATGTTGTACTCTCTTAGAACTGGAATGATTCATGAGTTTTTCTGCATTTATAAAATGTCACTCCTGTGGTTTATTAAGTAGATTGAACATGTCTGGTTTCTGAAGCTCATCCACCTTTACTGTAGACTGTGGCTGCTTTAGAAACTGGACCTTTAGCAGTTCCTGAATAGCAGATGCTTATTCCTTAATGGCATCTTGGCCTTCTTCAGGCATGTTACAGATCCCAAAAGGTTCAAAGCAATTTCCTTACCACTTCCCAGAATCTCTCTCACTGGAATGTCTTGTTCTTTATTCAGAATATAATGATGACTTGGTGATTGTTTGTGCTGAACCCAATCTAGGGATTACAGTACTGTTCAGATACAGTGAACATTCCTCCCAGAGTGTACCTGAGGCTGGGTTTCTACACTTGAATTTGGACAATTTCTTCCCAGACACCTACTGTTAAGCTTTTGCTGGTGTCCTCTATTTGACTTGGTCTCCAGTTAAAACACCACAAAATCCCCTCAAAACCTGTAACAGTTTTGGAAGTAAGACTTTGATTTGCAAAACACTTTTCATTATTTTACTTTACCTAAACAAATCCAAAACTTCACAGCGTTGGAATGTTTAAGTGAAAAAAAAAAAAAAAGATTTCAAATCTTGGAGTGGAAGCTTTAAGCAGTCAGATTCACTGGTTATACCACAAGGCAGCTCCATTTGGAACTAATCAGAGCTTTGTGATTTTTTTTTTTTCCTAGGCCAATTTGAAACCGCTTTGATGTGCAACTGAATCAGATACTATATGAGCTCAGTCAGTCAAGACATATGGACTAAATTAGTCTTTACTGAGTACATAAAAATTAAATCTTTATGGAAAGAATTGGAGGTTATATATAAACAAAATGCAAATTTTAAACTGCACGCAATGCTTGTTGTAAGGGTAGTGGAGAGAAGGGAATATAAGATCAGAGGCAGTTTACTGTAACAAATTGTTTAGAGACTCTTCTGAAAAACCAAACAACAAACCCTTGACTATGTTCTTCCTCAATTTCAAGCACTCTTAAGTGTTTATATTTGATGATGGTTCTGACTGTTAGGAACCTGGTTGTTTAAGATAACATATTCTTGCCTGAATCACGTTTTCTAGCGTGCTCTGTTTGTGGTTTGCTCTTCTGAGGTTTCCTATTGCCAGGAGGATGCTGGTGTCATTGCTCAGTCCTCTGGAACTTCCTCTCAGCAGCAATCCGCTGGAGTGAGGATTTAATGAGCTCCAGGAGAGAGATGTGTGAGAGAAGTTTTGATAAAGACTGACTTTAGCAAAGAGATTTTGACTATTCCCTACCCTTCCCCCAAAGTTTAATGGTTAGTCATTCTCATATGAAACACTGATACTCAGGTTTTGTAGTTGGTGGAAAGCTGTGCTGAAGGAGCTTACAAGTAAACTTTAGTTATTGATCAAAAAGTGATTGACAGTGCTGAAAAGGACAGCAGGTACTTGCACTCATGCTTTTTTCTGACACTTACCTGTCTTTCTGGATTGATTTCTTTGCACATAGATGATTTTTTTTGTGGATGTCAAGTATACCATGTCTTTCACTTGTGTTACTGCTTTAAACTGCTTATAAATCTATAAATGTCAGTCTTAAAGTGGAGCTTACAATAGGTAATTGTATAGAGCAGGGCTGTGCTATTTTTGACTTGTATTGTGTATTCTGATAGATATCAATAGGTAAGGCTAATGGCAGGGGGAAGGGAGCAAAGTATTGTTTTAAGAGTAAATTGTCCTAACTCATGGCACTGCCTCAAGTAATCAGGGTGTGAGAGAGCCTTTTCCCTTATGGAGACCTGTAGTTGCTGGGATTCATATCATGAATAAAGAACTGCTTTTGTTATGTAGAGGCTTTTCCCTGTGATTTGTGTGAGGCTAAGATCCATGTTAAATTCTAATTACAGCTCTCCATACCACCATTGATAACAAAATTGGAGTCAGAGTAATGCATTAGTTGAAGTGCTTTGGTTAGTCTTAACCACCCCTTTAAAGCACAATTTACTCTTAAGATACTTAAACCCTTGTGTTCAGTACTGCTAATGTAACTGTTCATCCACCTCTTCTCATTACCTAGAAAACAAGAGTAAGTAATTGCCTCGTTCCTGAGGCAGGCGTTAGATGTAGTACAAGTAATAGATGTTTTTGTGTGTTGCTGCATAATTGTGAATGTTCTTACAGACAGCAGCTGGAGTGGGCACTGTTCGGTTCTGACTTATCTGATGATTGATGTTTGTTTCTGTAGTTTTAAGTAATGGTGAAAATATGTTTTTCTTATGCTAAATGCAGCTCAGAAGGTACATATTAGGCCATGGAGTTTGTTTTGATGATGCAGTCTTGGGCATTTTTAGTGTGCAGTTTTTCATTGGAATATGGTCATGGTAGCAGGCTTTTAAATGGCAAAGACAACATGATTAGCTTTTTGCTAAATTGGAATTTATTCCTTATGTCCTGGTTCTCTATCTGCATAGATAGGTAACATAACAGAAAACTAGTGTTTTCCAAGAGCTCTTTTCCTCTAGCTTTCCTTCAAAAAGCCTAAGAACTGCAGTGTGGAGAGGTTTAGGGTCTTGTGGTATCCCTATGATCAACGGCTGTGTGAATATTGTTTAAAAAATAATTATGCTTTAAGTAGCTTTATAGATTAGCCAAGATAATCTAGATTTGTGAGTAGCTGCTGACTAAAACGACTTCCCTGAACTTGTGGAATATTGGTAGTAGCACTCCTTGGTTTTAAAAGAAGCCAAAGTCTGCAGACTGCCTTCAGAGTGGTTCTGCACACTCTGGAGGAAGGTGTGATGTTTGTGCATTCCCTCCACTTAGTGGATTTCTGTGTGTTTTTCTTTCCAGGTCACTCCAAGGTCTGAGACCCCCATCAACAGTGTCAGTAACAGTTTGGAAAATGTACTGCATACATCAACACATTCCATTGAGGAGTCATTACCCAAGAGGCCTTCAGGGAAACACTCCAAAGGTGTGTCCTTTTTAGCATGCGCTCTTTCACTGGGGGAATGGATTTGTGCCTCTTGATAGCAGTTGTGACTGGAGATGGAGATTTTGCTCTTCTGAGTTAGCGTATCAGAAAAATGCTAAGCAAGAGACAGGTTTGCTTATTTTTCTGTTGGGAAATAAAGTTCCTTATGAGTTGAAATACCAGCTTAGTGCTCAGAAATATTATGTAATCAGAGTATCTCTGACACTTCACCTCTCATTCTTCTAGTAGCGTATTATTTCTTGGATGAAGCATATGATGATGAGTGGTGACTTACTTAGGAGAAGGCATTTAAAACAGCAGCTAGGCTTCCACATCTACCTTGATTGCAAGAATGTATGAGAAACTGAGGGAAAAGGATTGGAGGATAGAGTACTTGCACTTCTCAGCACACATGCACCCTGAATGTTGATACTTATTCTGTATGTTAACCTGGCTAAAAACTTGGATTAGCAAGTTTGAGTGTTCCATTTCCATATGCCAGGCTAAGATTAGAAATATGAAAAGGTAATATGGGAAACACTATTTTTTTTCTTCAATCCATGTAAAAAGCACCATTAAGTGAGGAAAGTCTTTGAACTGAGAGCAGCTATTTGTGAAGCAGCTTTTGTGAACTGTTACTTATAAATAATAGCTTTGTATGGTAGGAGAAATACTTTGTCATGTTAGCAGCGCTAAGATGTTGCCTTCAAATGTCATTAAAAATACTGTCATGGACCATAGAAATTATTTTTGTGCTTGGAATTGCTCTTCAGAGATCTGTTTCCTTCTGCCACTGGCTCGCCCTATAACCTTGCAGAAACAGTTTAATGCCGTCAAGATTTTTGAAGTATCCTCGTTCAGAGGAGCCAATACAGATTGGAAAGGGTTAAATGTCCCAAGGAAATGTTCTTAGCTCGCCTCTACCAGCCCTCCTTTGTGACACACTCAACTATAATCCCAGTAGCTGTAAGTAGCAATAATTTTTACAGCAGAATAGTGCTGTAAGTAGCTATTTCTCCAGCTGTAAAAGCGATCAGGGGAGAAGAAAATGCAGCACTAAGCAGAAGCATGGCTAGGTTTGTGGCTTTCATCTGATTAAAAATAGGACAGGGTTCAACACTGTTTTCATTTGTACTCAGTGATTGCTATTCCAGTACCATATATGCCAAGATTAGTCATGGTACGTGGTGAAAATTAATTAGGTTCTCCTCTGATCTGTGTTTCTCTTATGGAATACCTACTTAATTTTCAGAGGATGTAGCTTTTTAATTTATAGATTGCCTTAGTGATAGCTGGTGAGGAGTTGTGGAACAAATGCAGCTTTCTTACTTTGCTTTCTGGTTCACCAGCAGCAAAGATTGCTGTGTTCTCCTTGATACATGATGATCTGCCTGGTAGGGAGTTCTGCCTCCCAAGGCTGGAGTACAACTGAGTATTATTGCCAGCCTGGAGCCCCTATTGCTCACTTAGTTTTCTGCTTCTCATAACAGACAGACACACAATTCAGAAAGAACTACTAAGTTTTTGACCTGGAACACATGAAATTCAGTAACAAGAGTATGGGATGGACAGGGGACTTGACCAGTTACATAATTGTTGTGTTGATATTTTCTAGTGAGACTTGTTGCAAGCAGCTTAAGAGGACAAGATTTCTTCTCACTTGTGGTCAGGAACAGTGAGCTGCCAGAGTTTTTCCTTTCTTGGCAAAGTACTGGAGCTGAAAGTCTTGGTTAGTAAGGCTGTAGCTGAAACAGAAGAGAAATGAGGAAGCTTACGAGAAGTACAGTATCTGTTGTGCTTAGTTGGATTAGAGATAATTTGTCCTAACCCAGTGAATGGTTTTAATCCTGATTCATAGAAGTGCCAGTAACACGACATACTCTATATACAGTTGAACAGTGAGTGGGTTTGTAGTAGGCTTGGACCTGAAAGCTACCACTGACTGTATTTTTTTTCCCTAATCCACACTCTGAAAAGCTAGCTTTTAGCATAAAATATTTAGCTTCTGCATGGGAGAGAGATGAGGTGAGTGGAGGGTATCACTGAATATTCTTTAAAAAACTCTTGTGAAAGTCTGCAGGCACTTGTGTTTGCATTGAGTGGTTAGCTGGAAACATTCATTGCAGGCATCATGTAGAGACTTGTGAAAAGCATAACTTCTGAATAATCTCACCACCCTGTGTACACAGAATATTGTTGCCTTAGGAAGTGAATTTATAAAATGGGTGTCTGAGTGGTCCATCAACCTTCTTTTTTGTCTCTGGCTCAGTTAAGTGTGATTGCTGTTGGGCATTGGTGTGCTGGATTCGTGCTGTAATACCCAGGTTTTTGGAAGTGATGTTGAGCTGGGACAAATGCATGATTATGTAGCCAAATTCACTGATTTTCCTATACTGATCCTTTAGGCTTAGCTAAAGCTCCTTCCTCTGTCTACATGTATCAGTGCTAAAGCAAGGTAAAACAGATGGACATTTTTGCAAAGCAGAGAGTCGTGACCTTGGGAAGATCGTGAACCTGTTGACATAAGCATTTCAGGTATCTGTCCCTTAGCTGGACTTTTCTTTGGTAGAATAAAGCTCAAAGATTTGGCCAGTGCAAGTTTGAACAGATGTGTGGTTATTGACCTAGAAGGAAGTGGATCTCTTCTGAAGATTAACAGCTGTATCATGCAGTATAAAAATGTGCTTCTTTACCGTCTTTTTGATGGATGTTTTAGGATTGTTTCCAGTCAGTTTTTGCACAAGTGGGGTTAAAATAGCTGGATATAACTTCAGGAAATGGAGACTTTCCCCTGTTCTCAGGGACTGGCTATTGTTGTGCTTGTAAGCTGCTCTGGGGCTTATTTACAGGTTTCAAGGTATTGACAGATCTCCCTGGTCAAGGATAACATTTGAGGCGAATTCGTTGTGCTGCATGTAACTGAAATTCCCAGAGGAATGTGATGCTAGATCTTTGTCTACTGTTTTAAAATGCTTTTAGAATGCCAGGTTTTAACTATGGTTTTCAGACTGAGCAAAACAAATTCAAATGAAGATTGGGCATTTTTTTGCATATGGGGTGAATTGAATGCCACACTGTTTTCCTTGAGTTGCCTGGGGCTTTTTTTTTCCACACTACAGAAACTGAACCTGTGCAAATGCAGCTGCAGAAGGAGTCAATGTCAGAAATGTTGATTCCAGTTTCAAAGATACAATTTCATGCTTCCAAATGCTTCCCGGAGAGGCACATACTTCAATAACAGTGCAGCTGCGTAGTGATGGGCCCTTCTCTAGACAGATTTGTTTCCCAGCATGATGCCAACAAAGTCAGCAAACTTACATGAGGGGATTCTGGTAAAGGTACAGAGGCCGGTTGTCTTAAATTTAGGACTTCACCTCACATTTACTGGGAAGCAACCTCAGAATCTTTTCTTGGCAGCAGGTGACCCAGGTGTGTAAAGGTGGTCACTGGTGAAAGATAGTGTAGCAGCTTTGTTTTGCTGGCAGTCCTGTGCTGGCTGGTGGCTAAGGGAAATGCTGTCCTTATGCCAAAGTCCAGCAGGAGCTATCAGACCCTATGGGAAGTCCCATTCACAGGCTAATCTGTAACAAGCCAATAGGTTTAGAGTTCTGACCTTGTGTGGCAATTTCCAAGAGAGTCATTTTGCTTATAAAAACAGCATGAAAAATGCAGCTTATTTTGTATTTTTAAAAAATGACAGGAGTTTCCCACTCTCTAGAGATGTTGTTAATTGCTCTTACTGTAAGGTTCCAAACAGGATGATTTGGCCATTAGGTTGATTGTGCTGTAGGCAAGTACTACCCAGTGCATGTGATCATATTTTAGCAATGTATTAAACATGGTCAGTGACCGCAGCATATTTTCCAAAAGCACAGCGGAATCGAGTACATTAGACCAGATGTTGAAGTGCAGAACAAAAGAATCTTTATAATAAAAGCTATGTAAGTTGCAAAACGTTACAGTACAAAGGCTGTGCGGTCTTCATACTGTAATTTCTCATAGTACTGAGTAAAATTTAGATTTGTCACAGCCTCTGCTTTAAATTTTCTCCAGTGAAAGTTCTGTGTTGGTATTTATAAGATATTCATTGGGCTTTGCAGGTGGCACTCACCACTGTTTTTCCTCTATAAAGCAGGCTGGAAGATAGTTTCCTTGACTGAACAAGTCTCGTTTTCTGCGAAGTGACAAAAATGTCCCTCATTCTTCTGTTTCCTGTATATTTATCCTGCCTTCCCGCTGTTGCCACACAAAACCTCAGAATTGTCTCTGAGCCAGTCTGGTTTCAAATGAAGCAACTGTAGAAATATGATCCTTATGGAGTGAAGTTGAATCACAATTCTTGCAACACATGCTTCTGATAGGCACAAACTGCTTTCAGTGGACAGAGATGTGAAGCTTTTAGATGTCGAATGGGCACTGCAGGCTCTATTCTACAATCTGTATGTCATTTACTACTGCTGAGCATGCCAAAACTTCTTGTTTAATTGAAGGTATGTAGTTTGTCCATGTACAGAGTCCTGTGAGGCCTCCGTAGTGTCCCAGGTGAGAATAAATACACAGAATAGCACATGATTTACCAGATAAGAGGAGCTGCAGTCGGTGAACATAAAGGGAAACAAACTTTACATTATGGAGACTCATTCTCTCTGATGACATTCTCTCTAATGATTTACATCCAAATGTTTAACCAAAATTACAACATATCCTTGTTTGCATTAATCTTGTTGACCTCTGGTAGGATACAAGTTGCAGGTAGGTTAAGCTGATTGTTATGTGCAACAAGCTTTAGTACCTGCATTGTTTCATCACAATAGTTAGCAGACATGTGGTATAAGCTATCCAGAACTTGTAACCTGGTTTTGCTACCTAATTTTTTTTCTTTCAGCAAAATATGTATGGTCTTGTACCCTTTTTGTCTCCCACTTGACTCATCCTTTTTCCACAAGAAACCAAGCTGTGGGAGTTCTCCTAATGGCAATCAAAAGTCTTTTCTTCCTGAAATGTTTGACACCAGTTGTTCATCCTATTGTAGGCAAAGATAAAATACAGGGAGAGGAAAAAAAGCTCTAAAACCCCTTTGGTTTCAGGTTCCAGACTCTCTAGTGCCTTGTTCTGCATCTGTGTAGCTGGATTATTCTATTTTTAAGTAAATACATTATCTCCAACAATACTGGGTCAACTACTGTTAGGGTAGGGCTTAAAGAAATATTTAGGCTATGATAATCCTTCAGTAAAAATCTCTCTTTAGCAACTGTATATAATATTTCAGCTGTTTGTGCATGTCTTCATCCATTTTATGTCTCAAGCAGAAGTCTGCTTCTATGCTTCAGCAATATGAGGCTGTTAGATCACATGCAAGGCATTGCATTCCCAACTTATGGACTAATACTAGTTGTTTTGAGTATCAGATATTTAGAATTAATTCTAGCAATCAAATCCCAAGGATTAGTGTACTTTAAAAAAAGGTTTTGATGTTGCATATTTTCCCCTGTGCTAAAAGATTATTGTTAAGAAATTTCTTGAAGCTTGTGTGTTGCATAAATCACAGTCTGGTCTTCAGGAGTGTAAGTTGGAGTTCAGTTGAGGTCGGAAGCTTAGCTTTGTAATGAAGGCAGTACTCAGGAGTGTTTTAATTTACTTTAAAAAAGTATTCAAAACCTATTGTGTTCTGTCTCAGCTTTTACTGATCATGCAGCTGCACTCTGTGCTTATGTAGGAAGGCACAGCAGCCCATTCTCTGTCCCCAAAGCTAGAGACTGGGTTAAATGTCAGAGCTGGGAGTAGAGTTCCATGCTCATGCGACTGCACTTGGACTCTGGCAAATTTATGTTGTTAACTGGTTAATAAGTTAACTTTTGTGCTCTCTAGAGGTTTGAGTTGGTATTTCTTCGTCATCCTTGTAACCTCCCTTTCCCTATAATAAGACCTGTCAGGAGAGAGATCTGGGATTACCATGACATGATACAATGTGAGAGAAGGGGTGTCGTGAGGACTCTAACTGAATGAAAAGCAGCCTTCTGAGCTGCCTACTTGTGCAGTAATTGTCATAATCTTTTTGTGCAACTTCTTTGAGATGCTTGCATCTGAAGTTCATAATTCATGGCCTACATTTGTTTGTGAGGGCAGCCCTCTGTAGTTCACAGACAAAACGTCTACCTGTGGCCAAGAGCTGTAGGGAGTTGCCTTCAAGGGAAGGTCATGGTGTCTGTATTGACCAGTGGCTCTTGCTTGATTTCATGAGAAATGAAAGCACATTTAAGCGCATTTGCAATAAGCAGTTTTAATTGAGTGTATACCTTGTTCACATGCTTATCTAGAACAGTGCTTGTATCCAGTATATAACAAAGGGTATTATTTTAAATCTGCTGCATAGTTCTTTCAATCTAGTTTGGACTGCTTGCTTGTTTCACCTCACTAAAAGTGAGGCAATCACTCGGTCCCTACCTTATTAACTGTTCATCTTCCACAGAGGATGTGAACCTACAGGACATAGGACACGAAAGCATAGGTCTGTGGGAAATAAAGCTTCATCTTGCTCTTTACTAATTGATCTTGCTTTTATTTTTCTGCCTTTGTGTGTTAGGCAGCGTAATTTTATTAAACATTAGTTTTCTGCTTATTAAACAGTTCTACTTTCTGCAAGGCTTGACAATGAAGCACTTGATTTTGAGTGCTCTGAAGCCAATTCTGTTTTTGTGGGAGTTGGTTGATATTTCAGTTTATAATGAATTAAAATCAAACTACTTTGAAAAATCAATTCTAAGACTAGTGTGCTGATAAATTCACCTCCTCACGCAGATTCCTGATCTTGAATAATAGCATAGTTGTCCATGTCTTATTAAACTCATATTTAATACTATTTGCCTTTTTCCATGGCTCTGCAGAAGCCCAGGAGGCAACACTCGAGCATGTACATCCCTAGAAGGACTCATTGTGTTGCCAGTTCATGTCTGTGAAGTCCTGTGAGTGCCTGCTATGGCACATTAGTTGTTAATGCAAACAAAATGAGTAGTCATTACCTCCACAGCTATGGAAGCAATAGCATGACCTTCTGCCAGTAATGGAAGCAACATAAGCTACTTGAGTTTTTAATTAAAAGTGCATTAAATGAGCAATACCAGTTTTTCACCAACCTTTAGGTAGTGGCTTAATGCAGGGCATCTGAAAAAATGTAGCAGTCAGAATATAATGGGTTGCAAAAACTGTACCTGGTACCTTGGTAGAACTAATTCTCAGACCTGCGTTTATACTGAAAGCCTTTTATAAGGAGTAGAGGAAATTTGAAATTTAAAAACATATTAAAGGACAGAAAAGGCATCATGTAGAACTTAATGTTCACCTTTCTTTTCCTCTTTAACTACTGATTCTTGCCTCCAGGCAATTCCTGCTGCAGCCTGAGGGCTGATAGCTCACTCAGACTGGACATTTCTGTGTCTGCTTCTTGAATATTGAGCAAGAGATGTATGAAATGTTCAGAAATGCTCAGCTGTTCATTTCATCTCTTTAGAACATAGCACCCTTTAACATCTGGAAATGTCAGTTTTGAAATAACCCTTCTGACAGCCATGTTAAACATAAGGATGCAAGAAGTTAATTTTAACTCCTTGCTTATATCCTATCCAGGCTTATATTTCCTCTGAAATTGGACAAAAATTTATTTCAAAGAAGAAAATGGGAGTGAATCATTTGTATTCCTAGAAAATCATAATGCCCTTGCCTGTTTTTTTACGTGCTCTCACAAGTGTACTAATGACTAAACAGCAATTTTCTTGTGTGTAGCATGCCAAAGCAGCTTTTATAGCTGGTTGGTTGCTAGCTGGTAGATGTTCTTCCCCTTCCCTTATCAGTTTGTTAAATTCTCCATTTTACAAAGTATATTTTTCCTTTTCATGTACCTTTTACATTTAGATTTTTCTCCAAATGGTGACTGCCTGAGAGTAATAGGATTCAAGTACAATAATTATATCAATAGGTGACTCAAGTTTCTACAGGTAGTTGCATATATGAGTTAGAAATATTGTAATTCCTCACAGATTTTTGGGTACAGAGCTTAAAATTAACGAAAACCTAAGTAAATCTTTGCTTTCCTGCTTGACTTCTGCTGTCAGCATTAAGATTCTCCCAGTGGGGCTCTTCTCTGCAGACGTGGGAGGCTGGTAATTTTCAAAAGAATCAGATTACAGCAGGGGAAAAACTATACCAGACATTAGAAAAAATGGTATAACATTAGAGAAATTGGTGATACTGGGAATTGGGAGCAATACATTCTTGTTTCAAGTAGGGCAGTAAGTCACAGGGGGAGATGCCTTATCCTTAACACTGAGCACTGGAATGACATATTGATCTGGTTTGAAAATGAGGAGGTGGGTGGAGAGGAAAAAGTGAAGTTTTATTTGCCAGCAATTTGCTTCCCTTTTTACTACGGCAAATACTTTACTCTGCTTCCCTCCTTCCTAATCTGGAAGTGACCTTACTCAGTAAATGACAACACTTTATTTCCATGGAAGTGGTGATGATTTCTCACATTCAGTATCTGGCACAAGGGAACAGATGGACTGCAAAGAAGAAACGAATGTAATAATCCTTATGCTGGTGAGAGAGACCTTTTGCAAATGGTAGCCCGTGAATCTAGTTGCAGGACGTATGCAGTTACTGGGAGGGAAATTGGTTGTGTTTTTTAAGCAGCACTGTCCTGGACTTGAACTACCAACTGATGCCAGCCTTGATTTACAGGTCAGAATACAACAGCGTGATTCTATTTTTTCAGGCTGCAGATTCAAACTCAGAAGGAATTGTTGCTTCATGTTTCTCTGATGTTATAGTCAGAAAGTCCCTTTGGACACTTTATAAACACAAGCCAGTTCCTCCCCTTTGTTTTGCTGAAATAGATAATATTTAGGTTTTATGTTCCTTCCCTAACTTGCATCTCCTTGTGCTAATAGCCAAATGAGGTGGTGCTGCTAACATTGGCTTTGTTATAAATAGAATCAAAGCAAAGAAACTGTGATGCTGGGAACGGTGAAAGCAGTGCAATTCCGTGTAATTCAATTTTATTTGGGATTGTTGAAATAAATTTGGGGACTTAATGCAGATTTAATGTGGCTTTCATAAACTATCTGTTGAGAAATGCCAGAGCAGATCCCATTGCAGACACCTGCCTTAAGAGATGGAACTGCTGCATGGTCAGTTGAACCATGTAGAGTTTTTTGTGGGTTGATGCTAAGAAGCTGAGAATAAGATTTCATTTGGTGATTACATATAGTGGAAATGGAGAGAAGTTTGGGGGTTGTATTGCCCCAACCCTTTGCTGAGCAGGGTATCTAGTACCTTCCTTTAAAATTTGATGATTACTTTTAACATTGTCAGAGGGGCTCCTGCAGCAGAGGAGTTGTGAGCTCTGGTCCACATGCTGCCTGTTACTGTGTGCTGCGCAAGTAGAGAGGAGACAAATCATCAGCCTTGGCATTGCTGAGGTGCTTTGTCAGGTTTAATTTCTCATTTCATTTTCTCTTTTATGCTAGGAAGTCACAGGCTGTAATTATTCAAAACAAGGACTCTGAAGAAATTTTATTTAGCAGGTGCACAGAAACACTAATCTAAAAGGTTAATGTTTCATTTGCTTTCTGACATGTTCTTTTATATCTCGAGAGGAAAAAAAAAAAGGCAGTGGACTCTCTGCATTACTTCCCTGCCTGGAGTGGATGCATTTCATCAGTGTATGGCGTGGATGCTATTTATAACAGTAACTCAAAGGGGTAGCCCTGCTAAAATTACATCATTAATACACACAGCTGAGAGGAAATGGCAGAAAACAGAGCAGTGCTGTAGAAGATTATCACTATTGTGCTTTCCACTTCTGTGGATGAATTATTCAGTGTGTATCATCCAAGCAGAGACTCAGGTGGAACCACCATGCTTGCAAAGCATTCAGACTTTGTTTTTGTGTAAGCAATCCTGTGGAAGAGTGTACTAAGAGAACTCTGCACAACAGTAGGTATGGAATAGGCATTAGTGGCTTGGCAGGCTTAAAGTTTTTGTTCCTTCCTATTCCTGTAGTTAAATAGTTCAGGGATTTGCTAAATATCCTACTATTGCAAAAAAATAGTGGGGAACTAGAGCTTTAAAACCCAGCTTTTGCTGAGAGCGTGTTTTGTTTCATTCTGTACTACATGCTGGAGAACCTAGTGGCTTTGAATCTCCAGACTTGGAGGGTTTTAGTGGAATGGGTTTGGGTTTGTTTCTGTTCTTTTTATTTCAGTTCCTGGGCATTCTTACTTCCTTGGCGAACACTAATAAAATCTACTTTGATTTTCTCTTCCCTCTTGTCTTTGCTTCATAGATGCGTTACAGAAACAGTTGTCTAGTAGTTGTACAGCATCTCAAAATAAGATTAAATGCTGAATTAGAACTTTTTTCTGTCTCTGTGAATTACTGGTCAGATCTTGTGTGGGATCCAGAATGAAGGAACAAATGATTTATACAAGAGTATAAAAGGGAACAAGAATATTAAAGCCTGAGACCGAGACTTGAAAATGTAAAAGGACATAATTGCCAACAAAAGGAGAGCCTCACAGAAGTGGTTGTGCAGAGGGATATTTGTTTCTTAGTGAGGCAAGCACTTGAATGCATTTGTCGCTCTTGGCAAGACTGTTTGTACTCAAGGTTTTGCCTATCCTAGATTAGTCCCTTAGTCTGGTGTTTCACATACTATGCTAACAAAATATATTTTCACTAACAGGTTTCCTGCTATAATTATTTAGAAGGTGGGAAAAAAAAATAAAGGTGTTTTAAAATGCCTTTGTCCTTGCTGCTCATGCTTGCTTGTGATTGCAGCCTTAGTCATGAGTTTCAAGATGCTGATGCTGTTCTCAAAAATGCAGAAAACAACACGTGCTTATTTACATGAACATTGAACTATGCTGGTTTGGAGTAGCTGCCTTTCAAATAAGAGTAGCTGCATGTTTTCATGTGCCTTTGAGTTTCAAATGCACATTTTTGCTGTATTTTTGCTTTGGAGTTGGAGGCTCTTAACTCCTTTAGGTAGTTGAAGAAATCCTTCAGCCAAGGTTGGAGCAGCAGCCATCTGATCTCAGTACTCTGGTGTTTCATTGCCAGATTGCCCTTCAAGCCAGGGCGTGCTGGCTGAGCAGCTGCTGCCTTATCATCGCACTGACAGGGTCCAGCTATGCCGATATATGGTTACGTGCTGCAACCCACAACTGTGCTTGACTGTGAATAGAAAAAAAGCAAACATATTTTGCTATACTATCTGATACCTGTACATGTAATGTTCAGGTCCTGACTTGAAAACAGTGGATTATAATTATTTAATTAAAGCCTGGAAGACTTGAATACAATTTTGTATGATACAGGAAAATGTGAGGTAACTAACTTTACTCCATTCCTATTTTCCTCATTCCTCCAAAACTGATGGTTCATTGTGGGTTCAAGCTGCAAACTGTTGGTGTAAGAATGTACTTGTCCATCTGTATTGAGGCCATTGCTGAAAATGCCAAAGCAAATGCCAGCTCTGATTCCCAGCTGTGTGACTACCTGAATGTGTCATGTTTTCCCCATCTGGTTTCTTTTCAGGGTGCATGGATGAGGCCTATATTTTCTAAGCTCAGTGTCTGTCTGTGCAGACACATGAACTTAAAATTAAAAGGCTTCTGCTGTATTTGGTTTATTTCTTCTGTTTAGGATTTTCTGGGTTTAGTCCAGTTTAACATAAAACCTGTGGCTAGGGAAGGAGCCTTCGCTAGTAACTGTTTCCCACAGAAAACTGCCCTTGCATTTTTAGTTCTAGGTGAATCTACCATCCAGGTTGAAATTAACTCTCTGGCTTGCCTTACGTTTGCAGGCATTCAGTGAATTACATGCCAGAGAAAATCTTTTCTAGGGAAGCAGAAGCCTTCTCTAGGATGAATGAATCTTCTCTTAAAAATAAGAAATAAAGCCAATATTTTGTTTAAAGTTTATCTAAGAACAGTAAACAAAATAATCACTTGATAAGATTAAACTAGCCTAAATATACAACTGCATGTTACTTACCCAGCAAGTAAGAGTATTTATATACGAAGTCGAGCATCTCTCTTGGTTGCAGAGATATTTTTATTGGCATGGGCTGCGTAATTAGATACAGACAGCCTGTTTCTTTTAATTGCCTATACCAGAATGTATGGTTGTGGTTACTGAAGCCGCCTTCAAGCTGAGCATTGGGGCTTATGGTCACTTTTTCAGGAACACTTTTCAAAAGGAGCTGCACGTTCCTCTTGAGAGAAGTCTGCTCTAGTTAAATCTGAGAAGGAAGATGAGTCACTGAGTTGGATTTCTAAGCAAATTAAGTACACAGCTGCATTCATAACTTACACGTGCTTTTCTCAGTTGTATGAAAATAGCTAATTAGCTGCAGTTACATGTAGAATTACCAGCTTGGGGAATTAGGCAGTAAATATATTGTACAAATTAAATTCTGAAGTTCTTTAAAAAAACAAGCAGTCCCACAGCCCCTGAGCAACAGAGCGGGAGCACATGCTTCATTTCAAGCACTGACTAGTCTCCCTGAATTTGTTGTTGCCTTCAGTGTTGCAAGTGTTTACCTAAAATTGTGCTTGAAAATGCCAAAGTGTTTCCATGGTATTAAAAAACACACTTAAGGATTCCTTTCTGGAGGTGCTCTGCCTGATGTTATAATAAGAAAAATCTGTGTGATCAGAGCAATTGGAATTAAGGAACATATTTTACCTGTTGTTTGGTTGTCCACCGCCAAACGCAAATTTTTGCAGCCTTTCATGGCACTCAGAGCTCTGACTGCCTGAGTGTTACTCTGTATTTCGACAGCACAGCCTGGGTAAGTGTGTTTCAGGGCACAGCACCTGTTAACTGACATGTGTTGGTACTCAGATTTAGTAAGGCAGTGGAGCTGTTAGATAGCCATGTCCAATACAGCAGCCCTTTCTGGTTCATTTATTTAAAAGCTGCTTCTGGTGTTAGAAAAGAAGAAAAGCCACTTGTGCAGCAGTTGTCTCTTCAGCAGCAGTGTCAGGCAGCTCAGCAATAGTCATGACCAAGTTAGTACTCTTGGCCTGAAGTATTTGGTAAGAAAAACCTTGAAGTTACTGCTTGGGCTGTATCTTAATACTTAAAAGCAGCCGATTGATTCTTCTGGATTGTACATTCTTCCTGTGCAGATGAATCTTCTCCAGCCTTCAGCACAGGCAGCTTTTTGATTTATTGAAGATTTGCATACAGTGAAGTTGTGAAACCATTCTTTAGATTGGCTGAAGTGCTGACAGTATCATCCAGTTTGACTTAAAACAATGTATGAAATCAATCAGAATCTTAGTTTTTAAGATATACAGACATCTGTTGGCCTTTTTTTTTTTTTTGTGAAACATAAGAAGGTCACTTAGTTGGCAAGTTAAATAAACCAAACTGAGCAAATAGCAGGATCATGAAAACTACCAGTAAGGGTGGGGGGGTGGGAAGCAATGCAGTCCCAGCGTGTTATTGCTTCCTGTATGCTGCCAGAAGTTAGCTGATGTCCTTGATGTAAAAAAGCTATGCAGTTATTTCCTGTGGAATCTTGTAGTTCATAGTCTCCAGTCCTGCTTTTAAATCAAAGTAGGATTAACTTGTCACTAAAATTTATGTTGTAAGTATGTGTTGTTTCTAACTTAAATATTCTCTAAAATGGAAAAACCCTTATTTCTTACAAAATAAAATGGCAGTGCTTAGAGCACTTCTGTTAAAGTTGCTGTGAACAGAAAATTTTCATTATACCCATGAAGCTTTGATTTCCAGTGTCTTCATGTGTGTTTTTATAGAGGCAACAGCCAGCCAGAAGATTTTCTTGCAAACTAGTAAAACTGTTGGTGATGATTTTTTTCCTAGCTGTAGCTTCCTTTTTAAGCAGACACCATGGAAAAGCCACTGTCTTCTACTTCTTGTCTTAAGATACACCAACAGAAAACTGGATGATGGATCCTGTTATGATGCTGAACTGGCTCCTACCAAGTCCAGCATACCTTAAACTTGTTCTGATTTCTTGTTCTCCACAAAACCATTGTCTTATGATGAAGATCATTAACTCGACTTCTAAGGAGACAAAAATCTTAAGAGAAGTAAAGTCTAGAGATTATGAATGCAGGGAGCCACAAGTGATACAGTGTACTCGGTAACTGCTAGCAAGTAGTTCCTGGGTCAGGTACTATAACAGATCTGATTCACTAGCTTCAGTCACAGGAAAGCTTGAGAATTAAAGGCCCCTTGTTATCCTCTGCTAATTTTTCGCGTTGCTTGTTTTAAAGGAAATCTGTGATAATTCATCCCGTCTCCTGAATTCATGTTAGCTAGGCAGAATTAGTTCCTGCAGGATACTTGATTTAATGAATTTAGTAGTCAGAAAATGACTGCTCTGTTTGGAGCCTCAAATTAACATGCCTTTGAGAGTGTTACAATGATTTTTATATTGCTGTGGTCATTGCAGAGTTTCCAAGGTAATGTTAAATGTAGTAGTCTTTTCCCTGGAATGTCTTCTTGGATGCCCTGGATGGGTTAGGCTTCATAGAGTATTTTGAACATACCTGACATGGGAAAAATAAGCAAAGGTCTTATAGTGCTTTCCCATCAACTGCAGTTTTTTCTGCCCTCCTTTGGAAGGGGGGTGGTTCAGTTAAATTCATAGCAAGCAGCAGATTTATATTTTCATAAAGGTTTTGGGATCACTTAAATATCCCCATTCTGCCTCTTCACACAAAGTTTTTTCAGCCCATAACTGCTGTATTATGTGCAAACAGGTTAATATCTTAAATTACCCTGCTCTGTCTGGAGGGTTCAGAGAATGAGATATCATTTCGCTAGTAATGTAATAGGGACAGGTTATTCCTACGTGACAACTCACTTAAATGAACTGAAGGGAGAATTGCTTCAACCTTTCTAGACTTTTTGTAGAAATAGTAAAATAAGATCATTTTGAAAAAAAAACATTTACTGTTACCCTTTTTCCCTCACTTCTATGAGAAATACTCTAAACACAGCTGTTGGTGCTCTGAGTGGAAGCAATTTTTTCCTATCTAGTATAACTGTAGGTCAACAAGTTCATGGCTGAGTGATGCACACTTGTCACTTAAGTTAAATTCAGCTTTGCTCTTTATCTGATTCACTTACATTTAAAGACAATAATGCCTATGCTGTCCTGCCCTTTCATGTTCTGTCCCTCCTCAGAAGCATAGTTTCTGTAAGTGGGACCATCACATACTAGAGACTCTTGTCTCTATCAGATGTTCTTTCTGGTCCTTTCACCAGCCTCATTGCTCTCTTCTGGAGGGTCAATGTATTTCCTGGTAAGAGAGTATCTTAAGGTAGGCTTACTTATTCTCTACCATAGCTTAGATAAAAAGCTTTAAAAAAATCAGAAGCCTTCCTGGAAAGTTTTGTGTGCTTTCTGGGGGAAAAAACCTGCAAAATAACACCTCTTAAGCTGATACTTGCAAGCAGTTTCTTAGCTGCAAATTGATTGATCAGTTGACCTTTTTATTAAAGGAAATCCAGCCAAACTTTGTAATTTCAGGTGCTTTGTTGCCATAAATATACTTTGAAATAAGCAATAAACTTTCCTCTGTTTTCCTGCTCTTTTGCCTGTATCTGTGGGAACATAAATATTGCTGGGTTTGAGGGTTGCGTGGGTTTTGTTTCCAGTTTTTGGGAAGCCACTTGGGATTGCCTTCCGATGTCTGATGGACAGCAGTAATTGAGTAAAGCTGCTTCTGAAGTATTTCTTCTAGAAAAACAAAGAGGCGATGGCATGTGAAAGCCTTGGTGCAGCATTTTGGGTTAAGACTACTGTGTAAACAAGGATGTGGAAAGTATTTTATGAGTTCCCTTTTCTCAGGTAGACCTCTTCAGCAAAAAATCAGTGACTCCATTTGTGTTTGAATGATTGTTTCCATGAAGGTACAACTTCAGGAATTGAAAGGAATAAATCTTTAAGAAGCATTGAAGCGTTGGTTACGATTCTCTACTTGGCCTTGTGTCTAGCACAAACTAAATTGGTTTCTTTGTCATTTTCCCGCTTTAAAAAAACAGTACCGTTTCTTGTTTTGTCAAGTACCATCTCTCAAGAGCCGTGCAGTCTTGTGACACTCAGATTTTGCCTCCTGAATACTGGAGAACAGTATTTCCATGCTGCATGCCACACAAAGTGACCTACCTGCAGTGATTTAATCAAAAGGAGGATGACTAGCTGGGTACAAATTACTCTTTCAGACTCTGGCAAATTCTTCCTGCTTATTTTAAAGTCATTTGCTTTAACCCAGTTGCCTAGCTCTTGTCTTATGTTCCTGGCTTGCAGCATTATCTGTAGTTTTTCATCTAGTGGTGTGCAAAAACGCTCTAAACTCATGTGTTTTCTTTTGGTAAAGAAAACTGTTAAAAAAGAAGGGCACTGTGTAAAGCTATTCATGAAATCAAAGGACAAACACACTGGTACAAGTTAGACTGATTCAAAATGCACAGTGTAGATTGAGACATCGGTCTGTTTAGTCCTTTTATTGGTTAACGGCAGCTTGACCCAGAAGTTATACATTATTTTTTAAAATCCCACAGCCTATTATGGGATATTAAAGTGGCTTCCAAAACTGATGTCTTTTCTACCAGCAGCGGCTGATCCTAAAGTGTTTCAGTTGCTTTTTCACTTTATGGAGCTGCCCTTTGGGAGGAGGAGATCTAAGATCTTGCTCTTGAAGAGGGAGAAACTGTTCAGGGGCTGGCATTGTGGAAGCTGGAAAGTTCCTGCTCATGAGGAGAGATAAGGATCTGCCTGTGCCTTTGCAAAGAACATAAAGGTCTTTTCCAACCTAAATGATTCTAAAATTGAGTCGGGTGTGATTTCTCACTGCCTGTGTGCCCTAGTATTTCAGATGCAAACTTCTGTACTGCATCCAGTTCTATGTATACTTGAATACTGCCTGAGGAGTGCTTCTATTTTGTGTTTAAAAGAAAGCAAATAAAGTAATAAAATAAAACTTAGAGAACTTGATTATGGAAAATCAAAATCTCTGTCAGTGAATGAAGGTGTTTTTGTACTGTCTGCTGCCCTTTCAAAGTAGAGTTCAGCAAAAGACCAAAGGTTCAGCTAGTACAAAAAACCTGTTTTCTAGTAGCTGCATGCATGTGTGCTTAGGGCTACGTGGATGTGTCCCATTATGTTGCCCTTTTGGAGTCGTCCTACCAAGGTACTTGTAATGCAGAGGGTGCCACAGCTTTATGGAAGCTTCTTTTACAGCACTGAAGTTCAACAACCTTCCCTTGTATTTCTCTACCCTTTTTGTGTGTAATTTGTTCTCTCATCCTACTGTTTACACTTGCCTGCCATAGTTTCCCAGATAATTATGGATAAAACTCCATTGTGAAAACTCTTCTGTACCCCTGTGCCAGTGCAGATTAGAAAAGCTGACAGTAAGGGAGGTGTGTATGCATATACACACAGCACATTACTTGGATCACTTTACAGGGAAGTGCTGGGGAGAGGAGCAGACAGAAAGGTATGTCTCCAGGATCTTGTGCCATGACTGATACTCTGCCAAGCGGTTCTGGTTGGTTCCTGCACTGTGCACAACAAAGCCTGATGTGGAGATTGTAGCTGGGCTCCTTGTGGATGACTTCCCATTGATTAGTTCCAGATTTAAAGCAATGCAACTGTACTTGCTCTGGCTATCCTCCTGAATTAGAAACATTCCCTTTTTTTAAATCCCCTGGGTTGAGGAGCTTGAGTTCTGCTGAATTCAGCATCCTGAAACAACAGTATCATATGTCCTTAATTCTGTACCAAGGTTTTTCTGGCCATGGTGTCATTTGTAGCGATATTGGATGGAGTCAGCTCTTTGAGCAATTTCCCCATGCTTTTCAGCATAAATACAGTTTAAAAGAATCCTTTTTTCTTTTACTGTATAATGGCGAATTTAATATCCACTCAGTGCTGCTTTGTAGGTGGCACCTTTTTCTTCCTGAGTTTTGTATGATTGATGACTCTGAATAAAGTTGAGCTTCAAGGTACATTTAGGGAAACTATTTTAATATAACCAACCACAAGTTAAATATTGCAAAGAGTGTGTGAGAGGCCACTGGACAAAAACCTGCCCCTAGACAGATCAAACAAGAATTTGGGAGTTTTTTAGATGGATGGTATTTTTCATGGTATTAGCTAGTTGGGGGAAAACTACTGGAGCACTTTGTATAATCACACAAGTATTGAGACTGGAAAAGACCTCAGAGATCATCAAGCCCAGCCTGTGATGTTAGAGATGATCCAGTCATCCTTGGAAACCTGTTGCTGCTGCACAATGTATACTTTATGCTCTAGAACAGGCTTAATCTTATCTAGTTTAGAATAAGTGCAGATGTATCTCTCTAATGGTTCACTTTGCTAATAGCAATCATTTTCCAGAGTATAAATTTGCTGCAGGAGATTACATTAACCAGATGAGTTCAGAGCAGAACCTTAGTATGGAAGGTCATGTAACTGTGCACACAACAAAAGCCACTAGGTGATTTAAAGTTTTACATTAACCCACATAGTAAACGAGAACTAGCTGTATTTTGTGTGGATAGTAGTCCTGTTTTGCTGGAATTACTGTAGAGGCGTAACAAATTGACAAAAAAGGTGGCATTTGAGCACTGCAGAAATGCTGATAGTAGTGCAGTAAAATGACACTGGATTTGCTAAAAGGGACAAATGTTAAGGAACACTTGTTCTTTGTCCTGCCCCAAAAACAGATGTTGTAGCAGTTGATGCTAGGCTTTCAATGAGTTAATTTGCTCATCCTTCAGCTGTTCTGCCAACAGTGTGGTGATACCCGCTCACAATATCCACTTTAGAAGTCCTTTCTGAATCTGAAATACATATCGTTCCAAGCAATATTCAGTGTATTTTAACTCTGATCACAATTAAGCGTGCTCTGAATTCTCTTAAATAACTGTACCAAGGTAGGTTTTTCTTCAGATGGCAAGAAAACTGTTGAACCACGTGTATGTGTAAGACTTCCTGCCACTAGATACTGTCTAGATACCTCATCAGTATCTGACACACATAGGGTTTATTCCTGTGTGCTTGGTATGTGATATGGTAGCATAGTAGTGCAGTAAAATCATTGCAGAGGTGTGAGAGGAATCCACGCAAGCGGATCGAGTCTCTACAAAAAGCATAATATCAGGAGAAAGTGCTAAGTAATGAATCAACATTATTCATAAGTTCAGTGGTTTATGTTATTGTAATTGGGCTTTCCATAGAGGAGAAACGGTTGAGACGATTGCAACAGGAATGTTAGTTCTGTAATTTAAAGACAGGCACAAGCATCTGTAGATCTTTTTAAAACTTGCCAATTCTAAAAATAATAAAAATGAGACTCAGAGAGGAGGGCTTTACAACAGCCAGGACCTAGGCTGTAACATCTTTAAGTGGTTACAACAAAGACTTCATGTCACTACAGTTTAAATGAAGAGAACAGTTGAGCTGCAGAGAGGCAGTTGGGTAGCTTTGGCCCAAGTCTCACTGTAGAGAATAGGTTACCTGTTGTGATGTTGTCTCTGTGACTTTTGCACTGCTGCTCTTTTGTTATGCTCTTTGATGTTATACGTGATGAATATAGGTCTGCGTCTTGCAGCGTATAAATAGCCTTGAAAACAGGTAAATGTTTTGCAGCTGGTGATTCCCCAAAAACAAGATAGTAGAGCTCTGGGTTTCTGCTTGTTAGAACCACTGAGTGAAAAGACAGCATACACAGCAGGTGGTGTGTCCCTTCCAGTACCTGTCATTCGGAAGTAGAATTCTAGTGACTTTGTTTTAGTATAATTGCTTTGAAATTTTTAAGCTGATGTAGATTGGCTTTGTATAAGAACAGTTCCATGTGTGAATCTCCATGCGTGCAGCCAGAAGGCAAGAGAAAATTGCAAAAGAATTGGAAAGTAAAATAATGATCATAAAATGTAGTGTGGGGTTTCTCCAGAAATTTAGCATATTGAATATTTGATTCCTAAGATTGTATCCTTGAAGGCTGCATATCATATGCAGAGATGGAAGCAGTGACCTGTACTGTTATTACTCAACCTTTTCCACAATAAGATCCTGTTTTTACTTGCAACTTAGTCCAGTTGCAGTAATTGAGGTTGAAATTTTCCATGAAACCTCAGTCAAGGAGACGTTGTGATACCAACACAGCAATAAAAACACACTAAAGCCCTTGCAAAACCAGCCTCTGAAATCACAGTGACTTTTGCCCGTCTGTGTTTCTCTCAGCACTGGTTTTCCCTTGGAGGAATAGTATTTGCTACTTGATGTTATTAAGATAAACCCGTGCATGTTTGGGTAGTCTTCTGTTACTACACTGATGAGTGCTGTGATAAGGCCATGAGGAGGTAAAGAGCTTTGCATTTAGTGTATGGTTTGGGTGCTGGTTGAAAAGAAACCTTGCTAAGGTTGAAACTGAAAGCACAACAGCAGTGGCATCAAACCTTTCCATCTGTTAAGGAAGGTGAGCCTGAGCTGTGCACCTAAAGCATCACCTCAGATGAAGTCCTGACACTACCAGAGACACACTGCTTTCACATGCATTTAAGAATATCCTCCTCATTCTTCTTATCTTTTTGCTTTTTCATAGTGAGTGTGGAAAAAGTGGAATTAAAGGGACTGGCACACAAGAAGAATGAAAGAAATGTTGAATATTCCTTTGAGGTAAGCTTTGGTGTTGGGTGTTCTTAATACAACAGAAAGGCAGGCAATACTTGAGGATGAGTTAAAGAAATTCTCACGCTTTATCGGTAGATCCAGAAATAGTGCTAGTGGAGCCCCTTTGGGACAGGTTATGGTCATACTTTGTAATCAATGATTTGGAAGTAGTCATAAATGGCTATTGATGAACATTTGTGGATGATACAGTGATTGGTATGTAGGACATAGGCCGAAACAATATGCACTCTAATGCAATGAGCTGTGGCGAAGTATAGTTTCAGGGGGAAAAGCCATGCCACACTTACAGAGTGGTTGCCTGTGTGCTAGAATACAGAAGATAGAAAGAAATTATGTCCTACTCTGGAGAAAGGGGAATGTAGATGCTTAGGGTACTGCCACACATGTGGGAAGAGATGTGGGATGGTCATTTATCTTTGCATTCAGCATTGAAGGGAGCAAAAGACTGTTCAGGAATTGCTGGTTTTATGAGGTGTGTTGAAGAGTACAGAACATAGCTGTGGAGATTATTCCAGGCTTGAGGAAAAGGCCATGTAGAGAGAGACTTGAAGAACTCGACCAAAAGAACTCAAAAGGTGAGTTTCAGTGTCATAGAAAGGCATTTTCGAGAGAAGAGAATATTGTATGGCAAAGAGAGTGTTAATCTAGCAGAGGAAGGCTCAACAGGAACCGTCGTCTGAAAACTGAAGCCAGACTAATGCAAACTGGAAGCGAGAATAGTTTCTTTGGAATGAAAGTGGTTAGCCACAAGCTGCTCAGAGAGGTGGCTTCCACCCGTTTTTACGCAGTTTTTGGAGGTCTGGGCATTGCTCATAATTCCTGTGGAGAGATGAGTTCATTCTGTGAAGCCTTGTGTTAATAGTGGCGACTGGGTTCTGGGCGCGGGCAAGAGAGAATGACAGGCTGCTTTTCTCCCGTCTAGTTGGAACCATGTATTCCAAAACTCAGAATGCAAAGCCCAGAAAATGTCTTTGATTTGCTTAATGAGGCAACGGAGCCAAACAGTTGGTGAGAAAAGGAGAACCCAAAAGAAAATGAACAGTCGAGTTTCAATTGTCTACAGCTTTCACTAAGAAAGAAAAAGTTAGTCTTTCAAACTGCCATCCAAGATAGAGCATCCGTTCAGTATCTTCTCGTGATGTTGACAGCATTAACCTCTGTATGACTCATTTTACAGATAATGTTCTGCATTTTCTGGGTCCCGTGATTGTTCCAAGCGTCACTAATATTAGAAAGGATTTTTTTGAGGAGTTGTAAGAATCTTTGAGATATGCAGTTGTCCAGACTCCAGTTACAAATTAGTATCTTCTGAGACATTTTTTTCTATTACAGATTTTTCTATAAATACTAGAAATTACTTTTACCAGTAATGAAGATGAACAGACTTCAGCTGAGCTAATAAATTGCTGTTTGCTGCATTAGAAACTCAACTATTAGATGGTTTGTTTAGTCGCTTGGGAATAGAAGGTCAGTAGATAGAGCAGTTTAGTGTTTTCAGCATCGCTCTGCACTGCTTTTGTCCCCTGTGTTTACAATTCACAGTATTGACAACAAGTTAGCAAAGAACAAGTCATAGCACATGTCGGGTTGTTAGAAAACTACAAAGAAATTTCTGTATTTTCTAAAATTTCTGAAGAATCTAAAGGAAAAGTACTAATTTATCACAAACTTTTAAAAAAAGAAAGCCAAACCCAAAAAAAGCTTTATAAACCCAGAAACTGCTTCAGTTTTCTGTGTTTTTTTTTCTCTTACTTTTTGTCTAACAGCTCTGCAGAGAGGAAATTCCTCCATTATGTAATATATTTTGAAATACTCTCTTCTCACCAGTCTTTTTGGCAGCATTTCTTATGGCTGGAAAAACTTTGTGTATGTTTTCAGTTGTCATTGAAACTGGTGTCATGTGAGTAGATGATGGACTCTACTCCTTAAACACATAAACTCAGCTTCTCCTCTGTACCAAGTGCTGAAGATCCATATGGCTCCCAGTCTTCAGTCTGAAGGGGCTTATCACTGCCCGGTCTCAGGCTGATAATTCTCTGTGCCAAGAAATCCTGGCTTTCGGTTCCTTCAAACTAATTATCTACCAACCAATAAATGCCTTGGTATCAAAGAATGTAATGACTTAATGCAGAAAGCGTATGGGAGGGGATACCGAGCTCCTTCCTTTTTCTGGGCCCTGTACAAGATGGTGTCGATGGAGCGCGGGGAGAGCAGAACCTGCAGGTTTCACTTGCCAGGTTTTGCCTTTCTTTGCAGCAGGATGATTTGGTGCCATCTTCAGCTTTGTGCAGCATATGGAGATGATTAATTATAAATAGGCAACATGGTGCTGTGGGGACTTGTTCATATTGTACATCAGATGCTACAAACCAGCTGTTTTCTTTAACGACAACAACAATAATAATGAAAAAGTTTCCATTACTTAGTAGTCTGCTCCTTAATCCTGGCTGGCTGCAACATGCAATGGCTGGGGGAGCTCTGTAGAGCTTTCATAAGCATTCGGAACAGTTGTGAAGTACAGTATCAGCAAGAATTGGGCAGCAAGGGAGGACTAATTGTTACTTGCGCACAAAACAAGTCTTTCCGTATGGATGTCGCAGATTACAAACCTTCTCACAGTCTGTGGGCAACATTCAATACCGATTATTGAACTTTTGGAACCAAACTTCAATCCCTGACTACTGGTTACTAAACTGAATGCTTTTTGCCTCCTAAGGTCCTGTGGTCTGATTCTTCAGTGACGTTGGTAACCAAATCTTCTGCTGAAGTGACTGAATTTATTTCCAAGGTAAAGGTGACACAAAAAATACTCTGAAAACAGATGTTTTGTCCCTGTATGTAATTTTAGGCAGTGACATTTTCAGAATGTCCTGAGATGATACAGGCAGACTGAATTTCATAAATGTTTGACTTATAAATTGCTTTACCTCCCATCTCATTACAAGTAACAAGTTGTCTTTTCAATTTATAATATCCTCTGCCTTTAGCTGTCTCAGCTATATCCAGAAGAAAACTTGGAGAAATTCATTCCTTGCCTAGCTGGTCCAGATTCATTTTACCTAGAACGGAACCACATGGACCTGGAATCGGACCTTAGGTATGCTGGGGTTTTTGCTGTGGGTTTTTATCTTAACTCCTGGCTTTTTTTATCAACTGGAAGAAAGAAATAGGAAAAAGAAATATTGTGTTCATACTCTGAATTCCTTTCAGGAAATTAGAGCCCCATCCTAAGTGTTATTTCTTAGTGTTCTACTAATTCCAGTGCATAAGAATTTTTCAGCAATTCTTTCTTCAGAAATACAGATGGTAATAATATTCTGTATTAGGCTCACTGGAGAGTTGACACTTCCTCATTCCTTCTTGAAAACAAATAGAGGAATCATTTGCTTTGCAGAAGCTTGGTTTGGGCTCAAAAACCAGACAAAACTTCTTTAAAAAAACACCCCTAAACTCAGGACCAAGTAGTTGCCTCAATGGTCATCCTTCTGTATTGAGGGGTGGACTGCGTGGACCCTTTTTTCACAGCATTGTTTATTTTCTCCATTGTTTTAGGGTTTTGAGGTGTTTAATTTTTAAAAGGGTGTGTATGTAAGTGTATATTATGCCCATTACATTTTTGGAAGCCATTAACAGCTAAGAAGTTTTAAAAGCTAGCTATAGCACTTTACCAATGATCACTCAGACATTATCTAATCTAAAGCACCATATTAAAACATCATTGATGGCAGCTTTTTCTAAATATTGAAATAATTTTGCTAGAAAGATTTGTAGTATTTAAAATATTTTCAGCTACTGCTGTCTGTAAAGTATTAAATGACATTTCATTAACTACTTATTTTCCCTGAGTCCACGGACAGACTTCTGTCCATCATCAGCAGAGCCACAGTGAGTGTTGTTTTTCCACAGCCAGCAAGTGCATGCCTGGATTATTATCACAGAATTACTGAGGCTGGAAAAGACCTCTAAGATCATCGAGTCCAACCTATGACCTGACATCACCACGTCAGCTAGACCAGGGCATTAAGTGCTACATCCAGTCTTTTCCTAAACACCTCCAGGGATAGGCACTCCACCACATCCCTAGGCACTCCATTCCAATATCTGATGACCCTTTCCATGAGGAAGGGCTTCCTAACATCCAACCTTAACCTCCCCTGGTGCATCCAGGCCACTTCTTCTTGTCCTACCAAGCCTGGGAGAAGAGCTTGACCCCCACCTGCCTGCAACTTCCCTTCAGGTGGTTATAGAGGGTGATAAGGTCTCCCCTTAGTCTCCTCTTCTCCAGCCTAAACAATCCCAGCTCCACCAGCCTCTCCTCATCAGACTATCCCTCCAAGTGAGGGGCCCAGAACTGCACACAGTACTTGACAGGAGGCCTCAACAGTGCCCAGCACAGGGGGAGAATTACATCCCTAGTCCTGCTGGCCACACCGTTGCTGATACAAGCCAGGATGCCATTGGCCTTTTGTGCCACGTGGGCACACAACTGGCTCATACTTAGCTAGTTTTCAACCAGTATTCCCAGGTCCCTCTCTACCAGGCCGCTCTCCAGCCACTCACTCGCCATATGACAAACAGCACTATCATTTCAAGCAGTCTCCTGTGTGCTTTGAGGATCCAGCATACTGACAAGAAATAGGCAGAGAGAAAGCAAGTTGCTGCTGTATAGCAACAGTCTCTACAAATCTAGGTTAATAGAGCAGCAATCTGCATCTACACGACAACGGTTGTAGCTTTGGAGCAGAGACAGAAGCTGTTCTGTTAAGTGCCACGTAGTCAAAAAATTCAGATTTGAATTGAATTGTGACTTGACGTGTGATGTTTCCAGGTGGAAAGCACATTTGTGTGAGTAGCTTAGCTGTGTTTTACTCAAAGGCCCTTTAGGAATGACCAACATAGGTCAAAATGCTGTCATCTTTAAACAATACATACATTTTCAGATCTGTAGAACATTTGGTAAAAAGCAGTTGAGCTTGCATGACAATGAGAAGTTTAGTTCTGTTGATAGAACATGCTTATACATTGCAAATTTTTCAAGATTGCCATTTCTTCCTCAAGAAGAGGCACAGCAATCCCAGGGAAAATGTGACATAAGTTTTACAGCCTTTTTCCCTGCGTTGCCAGACTCTGCATCTGCTGTTTATCTCAAAGAGGAGAAAATTAAGTAACAGATACATCTATATTTTATGGTCTTCAGGTTGGTGAATTTGAAAGGAAATTTTGAAGCTTACATTTGAATATTTTCTGTCTTACAGTGTTCCTAAATTAAGCATCTTTACTCAAACACTAAAAGGAACACAACAGTAACGTGGTTTAGAAGTATTAAGGATAAGAATATCCATGTTTCAAGTCTACTTCGATTCAGAATCATGTGGTGCGATCACTTTGAAAGATCTTTTAGGTTTCAATTTCAAAATTTCAAGTTCAGTTTCCAAATTTCATGTACAGTCTATGATCACGATGGCACAGGCAGCTGCCCATCCAGTCTAACAGAACAGGGGCTTGTTTGTTTTTGTTGCATATGCAGGTATTTGGCACCATTACCTTCCCACGTGGTGAAAAATGACCACGTTAGAAAGTTCTTCAGCACTTCATCTCCTTCGCAGCAACTTCAGAGTTCAAGTAAGTTTATACAAGTTTAAAGAAATCTGGTTTGGTACTGATGTGCATTTCATAAATGCCATTTGTAACTTGTGTTCGCTGTTTTTAGATCCTGGCAACCCCTCCCTTTATAAAGTAGGAACTACGCTGGGAACATCTGGAAGGTGAAATATTTCTTTTGTTTACATTTGTTCTCATTAGTGGTAAAACCCCGTTACATAGGTAATTATCTGTCTCCTTGTGGAGTTATTCGTGTCTACACTTTCATATTCATCTAGAATCCAGCTTCAAAAATAAAGGAGCTAAGTTATAATATCCATCAGACCAAACTTTGTAAGCAAACATGAGAGAACCTCTTGTCATTAGCAGTTATGAGAGTCAGCAGCATCTCTGTTGTCCCAAGAAATGTGCATGTTCAGGGAAGAGATTAGGGAACACTTGACTGGGTTATGTGGGAGATGAGGTCAGACAATTGCAGTGTTCCTGCTGGCAGCAGAATCCGTGAACACCTGTCCTGAGCAGCATTTCTCAAACTGTTTGGAGCGGTAACTAATTGGCATCAATACTTCAGTGTTGAGCAGTGGTGCTGGATGATTCCTTTGTGATCTGCTTTAAGTCCTAATGGTCTCAATCACTTACTTAAAAGGATTAATCATCCAAATTGTAGGCACAGCTCTCTGGTCATCCCTACCACAAGTTTTTGTGGACAAAGAGAGACCAGAGCATCTCTGAAAGGTTTTTTTCTCTCAGCAGCATGTTTGAATGTTTCCTTTTACAGCAGGAGTTTCTCCTTTCAGAAGGAGGAAGGAAACTTCCAAGGGAGGTAGAAGTCAGCCTTGGGAAAAGAAGGGAAGAAATTCTCTTGCGTTCCATTAGGATTTAACAAAATCAGAACTCATTCTTTTGAGAGGTGATTTTAAGTTTCTCCAACAGAACCCAGAGCCCTCTACAGAGCCAATATTGTGGGTTATTTAGCCACTTCCACATCTAACAAAAAAGTCTACAGGATTATTTTGGAGCTTTTTTAGTAGTTTATAATAATGCAAAGCTGAACCGCGGCCACTCTCTCTAGACCTTTTTAAATCACAGAGACATAGCAGAACATACATTATTTGTGATCGTAGAAGGAAACCTCCGCTTTAGCTGAAGATAAGGTTTGTTATTTACTCTGAGTTGCACTGTGGTATTTGATTGTTGAACAGCATAGGCACAGATCTGACAGGTTCTACCAGAAGTCCTGGAAGTGGTAGATTTGTGTGGCTGTAGTAGTTGAACTCCAGGTAACACAGATCGAGCATGTTAAATCAAATGCTGTTATCTTTTGCAGACCCATATGTGGAGTGGCTGGCATTCAGTCTTCTCAGAACCACGTTCAGCACTCAGCTGCTGCTCCCGTTGCACTACCCCATTGTTCCCATGCGGGAGGTACCGGCTCATCGCTGGCCTATCGCACCCAGATGGACACCTCTTCTTCACCCATGTTAATGTCTTCCAGTCCGCAGACCCCTCAGACGCAGGAGCAAAATGGGATCTTAGACTGGCTCAGGAAACTGCGGTTGCACAAATACTACCCTGTCTTCAAACAACTCACCATGGAGAAGGTAGGGCAATAGCTCAAGAAAGGGTAGCCAGCTTTTACATTATCCTTAGGTTCTCTAGTGCAGAGAGAGAGGCTGCAAACATCTGCTTTGAGAATGGCAGAAGTTTTTGGCAAATGCTGTGGGGGTTTGTGCTCTCTTGAAGCAATAATACTCGGATGAAAACCTTCTATTTTTGCTTTGTGCTGTGCCCAGGGCCTGGGCTGTGCAACAGCTGCTGCCTGTTCAAAGATTCTTCACTGAGTACTAGAAGGTCCAACCTGCATGCCGTCCGTGTCAGGAGCTCTGCTCAGACACTCTGTTCATCCCTTTGATATGCAGTAGATGTGATTATTATTTTTTAAATTCGACATTTTTTTCTGCTTCTTGATTTATTTTTCACTAAAAATATTTGATTACCTTTATTTGGAAAAATGCATTCATGCTACATCAGTAAGGAACATTAGTTAGCCTGTGTGAATGCAAGGAGTTAGTTTTCTGCAGAAATTCATGTGGAAAAATAATCACTTACGTGTTTTCATAGTAAGAGTGACACATGATCCTTATGGGTGCTGGAATTTATCTAAATAGACTTCCTACAGCATGCACCCAGCTCCATGTCTTAAAATACACATCCTCTGACTGTCTTTTAGCCTTGAACGCCCTCCAGTGGAGTAAGAGCTGTTGTGCCAGGCCTAAATTGGGATGGCTTTGTGCTTGTTGCAGTATGTTTGTATTTAATTAGAATCTGTTAGCAGAGTCTTCTGATTTGATTTTTTTTGTTATGTCAGGGGAAATATGTGGTGCTTCTTTCTTTAATAAAGTAGCACAACGGTGCATATTATAGCAAGTTTTAGAAAAGCATTATTCTGCATATTTCCCTGGCTTTCATTTTCATTCGTTTATAAATGTCTGTATTTTATTTCTATAGACTATCTATGTTATATCGTAAAATTTAACTTCTGAGGACATCTTCCAGTTAAACCGATGAGATGGCTGCACATTGATCTCTGCGTTATGCAGCTGGGAAAACTAGAGTGATTTTTTTTTTGAGAGACAGACAGATCCTTAAACCACGTCCATTTGTAGCACAAAGTTCTATTTTAATATGCACACGAATTTCTTTATCTTTCTTGTGAATAGTTAATATAAACAGCCCTAAGTAAATTTAATCTGCAGATGTTCTTCCTTTCAGTCCCCCACACTTTTGTTCTGCACATGCTCTCATTAAAACTAGAGACTTTCTTTGAATCAATAAATATTTTTACAGAAGCTTTAATGCTGTTGTTCAGAATGGATATTTACAGGAATAAGTGTATTTCAGGCTGTAAAGCTAAGCATGTGTTTATTCCTTACAAGTTTCTGAGTCTTACTGAGGAAGATCTGAATAAGTTTGAATCCCTCACCATGGGAGCAAAGAAGAAGCTCAAGACCCAGCTAGAGTTGGAGAAGTAAGTTGAGGGGGGAACTGTCTTTTCAAGGTCACAAGACATTTAATCCCAGTTGTACAATGATCTTTGGTTTCCAGACCATAAACCTGCCAGAATTCCCACCTGTAAATAGGGATGGTCCTTATCCCTCTTCACACTTGCATTGTTGGAAATCGCTTGAATCTGGGGCTTACTAGATGATGTTTAGCACTTAGTGGTTTGTCATTGCCTCTTCAGGGTTATGGTTAGGACAGCCAGACGTAAAGAAGTTGTGAACCCTTTTCTAAAAGTATCTGGCAACCCAGTCGTGACATAAGTGGCAGTCACACTGACAGCTCTCCCAAGGAGAGCGACATTTTTTGAATAATGTGCAGAAGACTCATAGATGCTTAGAGATTAGGGCCCTAAGGTCTGTTAAAATGTCCACATACATTTATGAGGTCAGAGGGAGTCAGGCCAGCAAGGCCCAGAGCTGGAAGGTTTGCAAGCTCAGGTGACACACACACAGAGTCTGGATATTCAGTCCAGCTTTTTTTTCCTAAGTCCTGACAATTATTTGGCTTCTAGCACATGTGGAGAGAGCACAGCAACTTTGAGACCCTCCTTGGTGTCCTGCAGTGACCCAAAGCAGCTGCAGCAGCTGCAGTTGCTTTGACCTCTGCTGACCGCTGGAGCAGGGGTGGCCAGATGACACTCATATGGGATCTGGGCTTCTGCCTTTGGTTGGGGACAAACCACTTTGAATGAGGGCTGTTGCAGGTAACCCTGGTCTCAGGAAAATGAAGGCGATAGAGAGAAAGTTCATGCTCCTTGCAGGATTCATAGCCCTATGGGGAAACTGATGCAATAAACAGTCTTATTTTTCACATCTCCTCTTAGAGGGGAATGTTTATTCTGAAGTCACTGCAGCTCCTTAAAAAGCAATTACAAAATCCAAATCCATGCCCATTTATCACAAAGCCCCTTGACAGCGTTTTTCATCAGTCTTAGTTTTTTTCCAGAGTATGTTTGCAAAATGAAATCTTTGGCCTGCGTTTGGCTTCTCTTTGGCTTTGGTGTGCACGGCTGTATTTGAGACGGGCTTACATAGCGTGTGATAGAATGTAGTCACCATCTGGTGATGATTTACCTTGTGCAAATAAGAGCATTAGTTTTGTAATCAGATGGCAAACAGTCCAAATGTAACTGCTGGCAAGATCTATGGTCAGGACTGATGGGGTTTCCAAATGTTTCCATTTGAAATCAGTGCAACAGTTGGTGGATTGTTTAGTGGGCTTTGTCTGTTCCAGTTTCATTGATTTATCTGTTGTTGTGCTCTAGCCATTTTCTGATTCTTCATATGTTCTTCGTCTTTATAGAGAAAAATCGGAGAAACGGTGCCTAAACCCCACAACATCTTCTTCAGTTACCAGCAGCGGCGTGGCGAGGGTTCCTCCCACTACACACGTAGGGCCTATCCAGAGTATTCGTGGCAACCATGCTGCAGGTAAGAAAGGAGAGTAGTTGCGCTCTCGGGGCTGACTGTGTCTGTGGACAACAACAGGCTCATTCTTACACTGATTTTTCCTCCCAACATGTCCTAAGCTATATCTTCCAGTCACTGAGAGAAATCAAAAAGCCCAATTCATATGAAGTGCAATAAAATGTAGTTTCCTCTTCATGGCTTCCTGTCAATGGTTAACTGCACTCATCAGCAACTGTTATGCTCGCCAACTCCTGCTTCTCACCCAGGAGTGTCTCTAAATCTTGAGCATCACTGGATGTTAAATCGTGTCATGATACTGTTGTAATGAGGTTCTGTCAGGTAGTTGTTACCACTCTTGTTGCGTTTCCTTTGTCTGCAGAGCTGCGAGTGGATGTGGATCAGCCAGCCCACCCACTGCCCCGGGAGGGCAGCTCTTCTGAGTACTCCAGCTCTTCTTCCAGCCCCATGGGGATCCAGACAAGGGAAGAGAGCTCAGACAGCGCCGAGGAGAATGAGAGACGTAAGCAGAAATAGCCAAAGAGGGTGCCTATGTTGCCCAGCTCTGCCTAGTGTAGCAGTTGTACTGATGGATGTTTCTCTCCATAGGTTTAGAGATTCACTTAGACGGCTCAGAAAAGGAGAAGCCAGTGATGTTACTGAATCATTTCACTTCGAGCTCTGCCAGGCCCACGGCTCAGGTCTTACCAGTGCAAAACGATGCAGGCTCCAATCCGTCCGGCCACCATGCGCTGCCAATGCAAATGATGTCAGCGGCCTCCACTCATATCACCCCCATTCGGATGCTGAATTCAGTGCATAAATCAGAGCGTGGCAATGCAGACATGAAGCTACTTTCATCGTCTATGCACTCTCTTTTATCTTTAGAGGAAAGAAATAAAGTTTCTCCTGGGCCTAGGGGCAGCATAAAAATGGAGAAGAGTTTTGGAAATGCAGTGGTGGATGTCATGTCTGCACCTTCTCCTCACCAGCCCTTGCAAGTGCTGTCAGGGGCTGCTGAGAACAGCTCACCCACATCTACTATTAACTTTGGTCCTCGAACCAAAGTGGTTCATGCTTCGACTCTGGACAGAGTGATTAAAACAGCTCAGCAGCCGGGATTGATAGTAGAAACGAGTACTGCTGCCACTGTAACATCCAGCACAGTCTTCCATGTGGCTCGTCCACCCATCAAACTCCTGGTGTCTTCGTCTCTTCCTACTGATTCTGCCATTGCTGGTCAGACTTCCTGCTCCAGTAATATGCAAATAACGGTGTCCCCTGCAATAATAAATCCCCGGACTGCTCTGTACACAGCCAACACCAAAGTTGCCTTTTCTGCAATGAGCAGCGTGCCAGTGGCGCCCATGCAAGGCAGCTTCTGCGCCAACAGTAACGCAGCCTCCTCCAGCAGCCACCCCTCCACATCGTTTGCAACCATGGCGAACCTGCCCAGCTGCCCCGCTCCCAGCTCCAGCCCCACGCTCTCCTCTGTTGCTGATAACAACTTCTACAGCAGCAGCAGCAGCAGTAGCAGTAGTAGCAGCAGCAGCAGCAGCAGCGGATCCGCAGGGAGCATCCCAGTCCCAAACCAGAACCATCACCACCATCACCACCAGCAGCAGCAGCCACAGCCGCCCGGGTGCATGGTGTGCAGCTCCTGCGGGTGCAGTGGGAACTGCGGCTCCAGCGGTATGACCGTCAGCTACGCCAACTATTTTCAGCACCCGTTTTCAGGACCGTCTATGTTTACTTTCCCATTTCTGCCCTTCAACCCTTTGTGTAGCAACGGCTACATCAACACGCAGCAGTACAACAGCAGCACGACGTTCCCTGTGGTCCACACCGCTTACAACAGCGGCTTAGCGCCGGACTCCGTAATGACTGGGCAGTCGACGTTTGCGGTACCGCCGATGCAGAACTTTATGGCGGGGACGGCAGGGGTGTATCAGGCACAGGGAATGATGGGCAACACCAATGGTTCGAGTCACAAAAAAAATGGGAATCTCTCCTGTTACAATTGCGGGGCCAGTGGGCATAGAGCTCAGGACTGCAAACAGCCGCCGATGGATTTCAATCGACAAGGTAAAAGCAGGCAGTGGGACCGGTGTGGGATATGGCTTACACCCAGAGGGAATAGCTGTGGACCCCAGTGAGTCTGGTGGCCATCAAATCTTTTCATTTCTGACTTGCTTAAAGAATTCATGTTCTCAAAACCTGATGGGATTGAGCTATATTGGGATAAGTTGGAACTTTTGTGCAGATCCAGCAGGAGAACAGGACCCCGGTGATCTGTGAGGCTTGCACTGGTGTATAGCAGGGGAGGAAGGACCTGCTGTGGGCAGGTTGGAGCAGAATCGTTGCTGCTTGCACCTTATCATCCACAATGGGGTGTTCTCTGGGGCTCAAGATTGTGACTGTTCTCTGTAACATCTTTTCAATGAGGGAATTGGTAAGTTTGCAGATGACACCAAGTTGGATGGGAGCGTTGGTCTGATTGAGGGCCAGGAGGCTCTGCAGAGGGATCTGGACAGGCTGGATCAATGGGGTAAGGCCAGTGGTCTCAGGTTCAAGAAAGCCAAGTGCCACATCCTGCATTTTGGGTCACAACAACCCAATACAATGCTCCAGGCTGTGGGAAGAGTAGCTAGAAGCAGCCTGGGGAAAGGAGCCTGGAGGTGTTGGTTGTAAACAGCTGAAGATGAGCCAGCATGAGCTCAGTTGGCTCAGAAGGCCAGCAAGACCAGGGCAGTGATTGTCCCTTATACTGGGCACTGGTAAGGCCACACCACAAACACTGGGCTCAATTTTGAGTCCTCACTCAAGAAGGACACTTTGATGCTGAAGTGTGTCCAGAGATGAGCAACAATGCTGATGAAGGGTCTGGAGCACTAGTGCTCTGAGGAGCAGCTGAGAGAACTGGGGGTGTTCAGCCTAGAGAAAAGGAGCCTCAGGGGGAGACCTTTCTGTCTACAACTCCCTGAAAGGAGGTTCAAGTGAGGTGAGGGTTGATCTCTTCTGCCAAGTAACAAGCAACAGGATAAGAGGCAACCACCTCAAGTTGTGCTGGGAGAGGTTTAGTTCACAATGGATGTGAACAATTTATTCCTAGTAAGAGTTGTCAAGCCCTGGCCCAGGCTGCCCAGGGCAGTGGTGGGGTCCCCATCCCTGGAGGGTTTGAAAAGCTGTGAAGATGTGGCACTGAGGAACAACAGTTAGTGGTGACCTGGCAGTGCTGGGTTAATGGTTGAGCTTAAAGGCCTTTTCCAACCAAAACGATGCTGTGATCTTTGGTTATAAGTGAAGTTGCCCTGAAAAGTGAGTAACTGAACATCTCTGTTCCTCCTTTCCCTTCCTCTCCAAAACAGACACTTGAATGAAGAATCCCTGTTCAAACACTCTTGAAGGTCCTGTGTTTACTGCTGTATTAGTGTGCAGGGCATGTTGCTTACACAGTTACACCATGGGTTTCTCTGGGAGAGAACTGAAATCCTTCATTCCGAGCTGGAAACAACAAAGAGAGAAATGTGTCCTTTACCAAGAGCACTTTCTCATCTTGATAGCTGTTTTCTTCTGGTGGATGTATTGTTTTGAGTTCATTTGCACATGGTGTAGGTTCAAAAAATTCAATATGAACTTTTAACTGGAGTGAACAGCTCTGAGGTCTGATACTTTACAACATGACTTGCCTACAGCGTCTGTGCCTGTTTCTATGGTCACTATAAATCACCAAGTTAACTAACAATCAAGGCAGCACTTTACAGCGGTGCTAAAACTGTGCTAATTAGAATCACTAATATTTTGACTAGTGGGGAAGAAGTGACACCACCTAGTCAGTCCTAGCTGGGAAAACATCAGAACCATGCTTGGCCTTTGTATGCTGAATTTCATTCAGTAAACTTCCATATCAGCTACCCCAATTGAATTTTTGCCAGCCCTAAAACTACATCTAAGCTGGTAATATTTACTGGGTAAAACTCGGCTTTGATTTTTGCATCTGCAAGCTGCTGGTACCTGCAGTACTGCAGCAAGTTGTTTTAGAACATTCAGAGACATCATGGATGCCACAGAATCATTGAGGCTGGAAAAGACCTCTCAGATCATTAAGCCCAGCCTATGACCTGACATCATCACATCAGCTAGACCAGGGCACTAAGTGCCATGTCCAGTCTTCTTTTAAACACCTCCAGGGATGGGGACTCCACCACCTCCCTGGGCAGTCCATTCCAGTGTCTGATCACCCTTTCCATGAGGAAGGGCTCCCTAACATCCAACCTAACCTTCCCCTGGCACAGCTTCAGGCCCTGCCCTCTTGTCCTGTTGCTGGTTGCCTGGGAAAAGAGCCCGACCCCCACCTGTCTACAACCTCCCTTCAGGTAGTTCTAGAGAGAGTGATAAGGTCCCCGCTGAGTCTCCTCCAGACTAAACAACCCCAGCCTCTCCTCATCAGACTTTGTCTCTAGCCCCTTCCCCAGCTTCGTTGCTCTCCTCTGGACTTGCTCCAGTACCTCAATCTCTTTCTTGAAGCAAGGGGTCCAGAACTAACCCCCAGTACTCGAGGTGAGGCATCACCAGTGCCCAGTACAAGGGGAGAATGACATCCCTAGTCCTGCTGGCCACACTATTCCCGATACAAGCCAGGATGCCAAAGGACTGATGTTTAATTCTTATGTTTCCTCTCTTGCAGGTACATTTAGGCTGAAGTATGCTCCTCCCTCTGAAAGTCTTGACTCTACAGACTGATATTTTATCTGGCAAGAAAATACTGTAAGCCATGGAGATAAAAGGAGATTGAAACACAAAACTGAGACGTCCAGTTGCTGTTAAGCTTAATGTATTTTTTAATCCAAAGGTGCTTTACTTTATTAGACTAGGTAGAAAATCTAGCTTAGGGGTGCATCAAACCTATCTTTGATTGCCAAATTCAAGCTTGGATCTTGTTGGAACTTCTGACCACGCGTCATAGGACCGATGCAGACTGGGTGGATGGCGGAGCTGGCCAGCTGCATTTTCTGTTGCAAGTACAACATCCGATGAACACTTTCTTGCTGGAGAATGTTGCCATCTGTGGACTTTCTAAGGTAAAACATCTCGCTCCAGGGCAGCTACATTCTGGAGGTGGAAGCTGAAGGCTGAAGGTAGGAGCGGCTGTTTGCCAGAAGGACTTTGGCACCCCTGGGCTAGGTAAAATGTCTACTTTTTTTCAAAAGTGATCAGGCACTAATCTCTGGGATTTTTAAGGATTGCACTACAGAAGAATGTAAAACTCTTCAAGCTTTCTGCACTTTGAGCAGACAGTGTCACTCTGAGACCAGTGCAAGAGGCAAAGAAGTTCCAACTTTTAAAAATTGGCACCAGCAGGTTATGGAACTTAAACTCCACAATAAAAATCTTAAGTCAGTCTCTCCTTTCCCTTCCAAAAGAACACGCATGGCAGTTTCAGTTCCTTCTGGAAACAACCTTGTGCTTCGTTGTCTCACTTACTACTAGATAGTGCTGGGTTCCCAGTAGTGGAATAAACTTAGTTTCCAAGGGTCCAAGTCCCAGAGACTCCAGAGTCCTAAAGGCTTCGAGGATATTTTCCTGTAATACACAACCGTTATGTCCTGTTACTGTATATAGGTCTCTTTCACAGAAACCTTATTATTCTGCTTTTGTAAATGGATTTTAAACCATCCTAAAACAACAGAAAAAAAGAAAAAGAACTCTGGCAGCAGAGTTTGTAAGCTTTTGCTTTACTTTATATAAAAGAAAACCCCTTGACTCCTACCCTAAGGCTTTTGCTACAGGATTCAGAAGTGGTAGAAGTCAAACACATGTAAAAGGTAGTAAACTTCATTATTATCAAGACTTTGAAGGATTTCTTGTCAGCCTCCTTCATTGCAATAGATTGTAGATGACTAGCTTTGGTGTTAACTACTTAGCGTACATCATTTGTGGGTGACAAATCTAAGTTAGGACTTGAGAGGAAGCCAAACAAACTTTGAACTGCTAATTTGAAACAGTTTGGTCCTGTCTGGTTGTAAGAAGATGCTAAACCTCATGGCTCACCCGAGGAATCTGACGGCATTAGAGGGGTGAGGCCTTCTCTTTAAAACGTCTGACATAGGGATATTTGCATACTGTAATTTGGAGGACACCTTTAAAGTCTGAAGCCTTGTTTACACTTGGAGGTATTTCTCACACCAGTTTAAACCACACCAGGATGAACAGGATTTGTAGTGGCGCGGCTGACTTTGCCTGCAGAGTGAGGGAAGTCGTACCAGAGGAGGAGGAGGTTTGGAAGTGGCACAGAGCTGCCCCGAGGAGGTCGGGCCTTAGCAGTGAAACCTCAGCGTGAGGGGGTGACACAGTAGCTTGACAGTCAAGACCTTCCTGGACCATCTTCGTAGGAAAGGACTGTCCTGGGCCATCTTTCAGCCCCACTTTCTCAGTGGGCAGTCAGCAACCTTGCTGAGGAGACACAGTGACAGAAGCCAAACTGGGTCCAGGTAGCTGACAGCAAATTTGGCTTTATGGAAACCAGAATCCAAACTTCTGTAACATTTGGGTTGGAAAAAAAAAGCCAACCAAGAAAAATCAATTTTTTATTCCTATGCAATGAAAACTAAATCAGATTTGCGTATTCCCAGCCCAGCTCACACTACCTGCGGTATCACGCACGCCGTCGGCTCTGCCTGCCTCGGAGGAGCTTCCCTGTGCTCTAATGAACAACCTTCAGACCTGCAACACTAAAGCGATGAAAACTGACAATGCAATTAACTTTGCCTTAATGAGCTTGAGACAATGGTAGGAACAATCTGTCATACTGTGTCACGCCGAAGGAAACGTGCAGTTTTCAGTGACGATGTTTACTCCGAGGGTCTCTCCAGTGGCCTGGAACATGTGCTGAAAGCCAAACCTTAACCTTTTTTTTTTTGTTGTTAATTTGTAATTTTTTTGTTGGTCACTTTTTTTAAGCAGTATTTTAAAACTGAATTGTCTTCAAACAAACTGTATCTTGAGATAAACGCGAGAGTTCAAAAGCCTCTCAAAAGAGCAAAAATCAACAGCAAAAAAAAAAAAGGAAAAATGTGTCATTTCCGTAGCGGTTGCGTTTTGTTTGGATGCCCAAGGCTGGGCACGCAGTCTCGTCTGATGTTCATCACAGAGGCGAAACCGTAACAAAAGGACTGTGAAACGGAACTTCTGCCTGGCAAACTGTTCCATTCCTTTCTTCAGAGCTTTCTTTGGGATCGTTTCCTTTGTGTAAAGTTAAGGCTGATGTTTCTTCAAGTGGCTTATGTGTGTTTTTAGGTAACGTTTTTAAATGGTGAAGTCTGGTTTTAGAGTAAGTTCGAGTTCAGAAGCCTTGAGTACCTTAAAGCAACATGAGTGTAACAGAGAAATATTGGATGAGCCGGCAGCAACGGCAGAGCCTTCCCTCAGTCTGAATGAGTCGCGGCTTTGGATCCACTCGTGAGCGCTGCCCACTTTGTACCACGAACAGCCAAAGTTGGTAAGTCCCAACAGAGCACGTCGGCTCCACAAAATAACCCTTAGCCTGTTCTTCAAAGGCACAAACCCATCTTTCCCCACTGAAAACTGAGGCAGCTTGGTTTAGAACAGCGGTTCCAGCTTCACTGGCTGAAAGAACTAGTTCTTGCAACCTGTTTTTAAACACTGAAAGGTGGAGATTTCTAAGTTGCTGTTTATCATAGAATCATAGAATGGTTTGGATTGGAAGGGATCTTAAAAATCACTTAGTTCCAACCCCCCTGTCACAGGAGGGGGACTCAAACACATCCAGTGATTCATCCAGAAAGGCAAAAAAGAATTAGTTCACCAATGAATCTCTGTGCGGCATGGAAGTATTTTTAAGTGTAGGACAGAAGGGAATCCCAGGTCATCTCCCTGCAGGGCACAGAGAAGTTAGTGGTGAGCCTTCCCTTGGGGGAGCGAGCAACGCACGGGGCAGTTTCAGCAGTGTTTTCCATTTGGGAGCGTTGGAGATGAAAGTACTCAAAACAGGAATGGAATTTCCAGCAAACTCCTCCTCGCACTGGCATTCGGCAAATAAAGAGTTAACAAACACACCAGGCTGGAGCTGAACTGCGGGAGAGCGAAGAGGGGAAACCTCCTTTTAGCAAGTGAGGTGCTGATCAGAGGGTTCTACAATTCTTTTCCTTAAATAAACCGTCACGCTCCGCTTCCTGTGAAACTTTCATACCACGGCCATTAAATCCTGGCAAATTAAGCATCAGTCTTCCGAAAACAACGGTCTAACGTGAGACCTCTACTGTTCCCCAAAATTCTGCTTCGTGCTCTTTCTCGCTGGCAAGTTTCAGGGTGAAGGTACTCAAACACTGAGCGTAGCCTGTGGTGTTTGGCAGAGCAGCACTCCTCCCCTGAAATAAAACTGACATCATCCTGAAGCCCCGTCTGTGTATGGGTTAGTTCATTTATAGGAGGACACAGGCAGTCGGAGCTGTCGATTCAGGGTAGTCTGCAACACTTGGTGAATGAGGTGGGTATGGGCAAGTCTGGGCAGAAATCCATGGAACCCGGCACTCCTCGCGGGTGGAGGCCCCCACCGCCATCTCCTGTAATAAACCCTTGGAACTACCCATTTGCTCCCTTGAATTTTCCTTCTGGAAGCAAGAACCGTGTTGGTACTGAAGCAGAAAGCAAATCCTGTGTGTTTTCAAGTGCAGATTAACAGCTTCTCTTGGACATAACTTTCCACTAGGAATGAAGGAAACTCCTGCTCCCATTTGAGCCATTTCTTTTACTTCGGTCAATTCTAGTATTACAAATTGTGCATGTAACTTTATAAATATTTTAAATAGTTTTGTAAATATTTAATATTCAGCTAATTTGATTTTGAATTGTAAATGTCAAGTATTCTGGTATTGGGATTTTTATGTTTTATTATACTTTGTTAAAAGTAAAATTGTACATTTTTAGAATGTTTTTATCTGAGTAAATTTAATGTATGGAAAATAAAGAGTTAAACAGAATCCCTCGGGTTCTTCTAATTCAAAGGGGTGTCTTTACCTATGAGGGGGCTCCTCCAGCTTGGCAGTTACCAGGGACTTGGGTTTTTTTTTATTCCTTGTATTCATGTTGTTGTCTCTCCACCCACAGACATCTGCTCATGAATCATAGATCTAGTGCAGTGCTCCCAGTCGCTGTCCTCTCCTCCACTCAGCTCCCAGCTGAGCCGACCCTGGAGCTGCTCAGGCGGGGTTTGTGCTTGATGCCACTTCAGCTCGCCCTTCACACTGTGCCTCAGGATGAGCATCAGGATGGTGGAGCCATGAGGTTCGTGGAGCAGGAGCAGAAACAGAAACAAAGGCAAGATACAGAAACCCAGTCCATAACCCACCTAGAGATTATTCTATGGGGTGACCACACCCAAAATGACTCCTTCTGGAGTGTGGTGGCTCCCTCCTGAGTTGATGATTTGGTCTCAGAGGGCTCAGTACAAGTGCCCAGCTGTCAGCAGGACCTGGTTCACCACCACCTGTGTCCTGAGGCAGGGGAACAGCCCCTTTGTGCCCTTCCCCACAGAGACTGGGTTTAAAGAAGGTGTGCAGAAATAACCAGAGGAGCCGCAGTGAAGTTGGGATGTAATCCATCCCTATCAGCACTGTATTAATTTTAAAAAAGCAACATTTGTACAGGAATATCAGTCGATCACGTTGTAATTACAAGTATGGTTGTCAGTCATGAGTTAAACGATTTCTTACATGAACAAAACTAAACATAGAACAAGCTGCGTTTAAAAGTTTACGCTGGAGTAAAAACCACAAAGAACAATAAAAAAAATCGGAAGGAAGCAGGGTGAACGAGATGCATGCAAAGAGGCGTAGGCAGGTACAAATCGTACACCTTGCTGAGCTAGAGTGCCAAGATGCGGTAGTATTGCTTCTTCTCCCCCCCGATAGAGTGAGTGAGCTTCCAGTAACAGATGCAGTTAGTTCACAGACACGCAATATACACAAGTAATCTCATCCCGCTATGCTTCACTTAACAATGACTCTAGAGGAAAACACAGGTCCTATAAGATACCTTTCCTCTGCACAGGCTGCCTCCCTCTTGTCACAGGAACACCAGGCATTTCCCAACCCCAACAAGTGGTAGCAGTGATGGAAACAAGGAATAATCATCATTTGTTCGTCAGTGCTTAGACAGCGTCTGCTGGATGTGAGCTGCTTCTCCTTGACCCTCCCCGCAGTGGTAAGGTGCAAAACAAGTGACAGACCAGTTGGACAGTGTGGGTTGGTAATTCCAGTGGCATGTCCGAGTCCAGTGGTTGGTGCGTACAGCAAAGCTATTCACCTGCTCATGCCGGAGGGCTCAATCACATCCGCCCTGCTGAGCAGATGGAGATGGCAAGCGACAGACACGGGCACTGCTTGCCTCTTGGATTGCAGCGGCCCGCTCGGCTCTGCGGATGCAACAGCCCTGACCACAAAGAACAATTCCCTCCGTGACCTTCTCCCAGCAGCCAGGGAAGGCTGCCGCAGCCCTCCAGGCTGAGGGGAGTGATCGTTTGGAAGCGAGCTCAGAGGAACAAGTGTTTCACACAGGGATTGGAAATTCTTAACAGACTGGAGTTTATTTCAACATTACCTGTCCAGGTGTGCATTTTACAGTTAAACACTTCCTAAAACTATAGTAAAGCTGTGGTGTTTGGTACGAGTATTTGAGAAAGCAGCACTGCTCCTAAGGGTACAGTGCCACGAAACAAACGGAGACGGAAAGAGTTGTACTCCCCCAGCTCACCCCAAGCACTCGCCTTAACTCGCTGCAGCACCAACATGAGTCTCATTGAGCTGCAGAAGACAAGGCTCCGCTTTGGAACATGAAAACATCTTTGCTCTCAGGAAAAAGCCTTCCCATTTTATTAAAAAAACAACTAAAAAAACCCCAACAAAAACAACTTTAAGGAATCACAGGGAGATTTTCCAGAAAACTGTCACACAAACCCCACTTTAGCTCCTCCCCGGTGCCTGTTTGCTTGTTAAAAGTCAATCGAGTGCCCCTTCATCTGCAATTGTCACATGCACAACTGGGTTCCTTGTCATGGAGTCCAGAGATGTAAATGTGCCTGTGTGGAACATTACAGCAGGTTTCAAAGCTGGAAGTGCTCGTCTGTACTGTTTAATAGTCACAAACAAGGCAAGGTAAGATGAGACGCCTGCTAAAGCGAGACTATGCTAAGTACTGAGAGCGTAGGTGACATCCGTTTCTTTCCCTGGGGTGTGTGTGGGGAAGAGTGGGGGTGACGGCCAGGGGTAAACCAAAATCCTAGGCTAGAAGCCGTTTGCGTGTCTTAGACGGAAGATTGGGCTCCAAAAGTCTCCTGAGAGGCATACACCATGTACAGGAATCCATCCTCATCCTTCTCGCTCTCATACACCTCGGATATGGGTGTGGAAACGCTCACCATGCTGTGTCCGTTCACCAGCAGGAAGAACGCCTGGTTGGAGTTCAGCTGCAGGCGTCGCCTGTTGGGGGGAAGGTTGGGGGAAAGAGTTTGACAGGGATGACTGCATTCCCACTCACACTCACAAAGGACAGGTAGCAAAACAAAGTCCTCCACCACTGACAGCACTAAGATGTCCCTGCCCAGAGCATCCCTGCCACCGGACAAGGCATTTGGTTCCCACCTCAAGACTGTGTTAAATTCATCTAAGTCCAGCCAGATGCAGCCACTGGCAGAAGCCCTCACTTCACTGGAAAAGCCACACTCCAGGAGGGCATTAAATAGATGCAGATAGAAAGAGGTTCTCCTCACCAGGACGATCCCTGCACAACCAGCACACACAAGAGGTCTGCAGGACCTTAGCCTCTCAACTCCACAAGGTCCCACTGGGAACACAAACCCAGGCTGACTTCAAGAGACCCATGTGAAGGCTGGGAGGGAGGACACAAAGCTGCTGTGCAAAGGCCCCGGGACATGTACACTCACTTCGTCGTCAGCCCTGTGACAGGCTGTGTTCAACCTTTGGAGCATCTTATACCCTCCTCTCCTCCCTCGCAGGAGAAGGGCAGAGACTGACTGACTTCACAGCGTGCATAGCACAGTAATACCTACCTTTGGGGTTGCTCTAGGATCGTTCACTGTGGCTGGGGGGAAGCAGACCAATAAACTGCCTTTTGGGAAGTAGGTTTGCAGAGAGGAACTCTCTGACCACCTCAGACCAAGCTAGCAAGAGCAGCTCAGGCATGTGGAGATGCAACACAAGAAGAAAGGAATTAAACGGATCAGAAGAGATTCCTGCCACTTCCAATCACTGCTGAGAGGCAGCAGCAGCTGGGAACAAGGACTTCTCTAGCCCCCAGCCACAGCTCCGGAAAGAGACCCTTCCAAAACCAACTTCTAATCGCCCTGGAGACAGCAGCAGCTCTTGAGGGTTGGGAAGGACAGGCTTCACTATGGCCAAGAGGAACTGGCTGAGGACTTGAGTTCAGTTGGTACCAAGACACCACTAACAATGAACCCAAAGAAAAACGTGGGAAAACCCTTCAGTTTGCTGTTAACATTTTTGCCCTCAGCTTTTAATGTCCATGAGAAATGGTGGAGAACTTGGGCAATCTAGTTCCTGCTTATAAAACCCTGTCTCACTTTTCTTCTTGTGCGAGAGCCGGGATTTGCTTGCAATAGGTTTTGTACAAGCCCCAGAGGCAGGGAATTGTTTGGACATGCAGGGCAAGTCTCAGGTTTTACTGGTCCCCACAAATCAGCTCCCTGCTACACCGTGACCAACAGAAAGCAAACTCTGGTTGGCTGCTCACTTCCAAGTTTACCACTTGGGAACTCTTCCTCATCAGATATTCCTCCCGAGCCTTGAGAAATGCACTTCTAGCAAAATTTCTGACCACAATTTCAGACCACACAGCTGCCACACAATGGCTACTTCCCCTCTGTCTTTTGTGTGAGCAAAGCTCGAGCACAGGGGTGGAGCAGGACTCAAGCCACAGCCTGTGGGACAAACAGACCCTGGTCTGAACGTGTGGTTTTCAGGCATCACTGAGGGAAACCTCATTTCATGACCAAAGGATGCCAACATCAATCCTAAGCGTCAGCTCAGTGCTCTGACTGCGAGCCCAAACTCGCCCTCTGGTGAGCAGGAAAGGCACTGGGCACTTGGAGAAGGACTCCCTGGTGGAACACTGAGCAGGAATCCTAAAACAGCCAAGCAGGCAGCGCTAGAGACCTTGGCCAGAAGCATCCATGTGGGAGAAGGAGTCACGGCCCCAGAATCCCCACTACACCTCTGTCTGGGAAGCAGCTATTTCTCTTACAGCACACCAAACAGCTCAGCTCCTTACAGAGGGACTTTTATAGCAGCAAAGGAAAAGCATCTTCTCAGGAATCTGTCCTAGTGATGGTACCGAGTGCCTGTTACATTACTTTTCTGTTTGAAGAGTTCTCAAATGCACGCACCAGGTGGGGAACTCACAAAGGACCAGAGTCTGGGGTTGAAGTTACAGCATACTACCTGATAATTTTGATGAGCTCACTCATGTTGACATGATCTGGCACCAGGAACTTGGTCTTATCCAACACTGGAAGCTGCTTCTCTCCCTTGTACCTCTCAATGATCACCTGTAGAAGAGAGACAAAGAGAAAGGAGCAGACATGAAAGGCAGAAGTGGTGCCTGGTGCCCTCCCCTCTCTGTTTAAAACAAAGTACAAGCATTTACACTCAGTTCCACTTGTGACTGCAGGAACCTGCAAAGGAATAATTATTGTTATCTTCATGAGCTCCTCTTCTGTCTGCAAGTCCCTGCACGAAAGGGTAACAAAACAGGGATTTAACAGCTTCAGCGCAGCTTTAGAACAGCTCATTTGTTGGAATCATTTAATCTGGCACTGAATTACCCAGCAACAAGGAAACCCAAGAAAAGATACAGCACATTTCCCTCTAACACATCACAAGGACTGGCGAGGAGCTTGGGCTGCTCTGCAAACTCAAGCAGTTTTCACTAGAATTTCTCCAGTTTCAGGCCATCCCTTTCTAAGAGCGACACCTCCAGGGCACTGAACTGTTCCAGCCACCTTTCGCAATTACCCTAATGCATGGGAGAAAGCTGTTGTTGCAGGGTCTAAAGCCTCAATGGAGAGAATTTGCTCCTCCTTAATCCCAAACCATGCTTAGGAACCAGTAATTCTGTCTAGTTTGTTATGTAGCGACTACGTAATTCATGAGGAAACTGCAGATTGGCCAACTGAAGTAGAACCCTGCCCAGCAACTGTAAATAGTTCCTGCTGTAAGAAGTGATCTCGGAATTGGTGCGCTCCCATCTCCACAGCCACGTGGGTTTTGTTGTTCTTAAAGCCAACCTCAACTATGTGACACCATCGACTTGGATCGTTTCCGTGCTCACAGGGTCTGCCTGGATTGAGAATCACAAGCTGCATAGGTGAAGTGATGCTGAGCTGGTTTAACTCTATCACAGAGAGAACTTCCTACAGCAGTTTAAATAAATACTGACTTGTTCTAGAAAAAAAATACAACACTGTTTTTAAAAGAGCAGATCACAACCAACAGATAATATTCCCAACAGGAAAATGAAGGCTGCTGACAGCATGAGAGCATGACATCGCCATCCTGTCTCACCCAGAACTGCTAATGATAACAAGGCAGTGTTAGGACATGGAAAGACAACCATAGCAGCTTCCAAACTCTTGAGAATTGGCCTCACTGCATCTTGAGTTGCTCAGGTACCTCTGAATTTTCACTGGTACTAAGTCCACAGCTAACTTCAAACGAGAGGTTGGCTGTGGTCACAGAGCCTGGGGACTGAGCTAAGAGTTCTGTGAAAGGTGGGTGATCAAACAGCCTTCTGTCAGCGGAAGGATTTGTTAGGAAAGGGCATTCTAAAGTCAGAAATCTCTGCTATAAAATATTACTGTTCCCACACCCACCAGCATCGTAAAACAGCAGCAGCAGCAGCTTCAAAATAAATAGTCTAAGGCTAAAGAACAACCGAAAACCTTTTGGTTTCTGTTTGGCGTGGAGGAAACAACTGCTGCTAGCAAACTTGCACTGGAGCTGCAGACAGTTTGCAAGCACTTTGTTTACAGCAGAATGTTCCCTCCTAGGGATCACCAACTCTCATCACCAAAAACCAAAGGCTGAGAACTGAGGAATCCGATGAAGCTGTCTCTGAACACAATCCCTGCCTTTCACATCTTAACCGTGGGGGTGCCATAAATAAAACTCAAAAATCAGGCAGCGTTTGGAACTGACCAGATGAAGAAGAGGGGCAGGGTGAGAGCTGATTGACTCGTTACAGTTAGGAGGAGGGTTTTAACAGGCTAGCAGCACCTCTGGAGACCTCAAGCTATTTCTGGGGAGGCAAGTGTTTGTCTTCCTCAGCACAGACTCTTGATGAAAGCCTTATCTACATCTGTATTAGTGCACTAGCACCTATTCTTCTTAGCTAACCTCTTCAGGCCCTTCTTGTGAGAAGCAATACACTGAGATGAGAAGAGCTGAACACTCAGGAGAATCTCAGGGCTCAGCAAGGGTGTGGTTTTCTTGGAGGTTACAACAGCAACTTCTTTCACAGGAAACAGAGTTTCCTCCAGGCCCCAACGGGTACCTTGCTCTGCCACTGACTGCAGGTTACCAGCTCGAGAGCGTTTCTGAGATCCAGGCTGAATGACCCTGATTGGCCAAAGTTTAATGTGGTCTCACCAGGACAGCTATTTTTCAGGTTTCCAACAACTAAAAAGACAGCGAGACTGGAAATTGAAGTAAAAAATTAGAAGATCTAGACTTACTGGTATCTTAGTTGGATGCTGATCTCGGATCAGTCGAACATCTTCCACTCTTTGCTCTGCAAGAGATGATAGAAAAGTCTGTTAAACATCCACACCGAATGATGATAGAAAAGTCTGTTAAACATCCACACCGAGTGCTGTCACTGCCTGACTTCACCTCTGAAGAGAGTGGCTGTGTGTTAGTAAAAGGCAGATCCAGGCAAACAGTTTTCAAATGGGACATCGCTATCACGAGCAAAACCTCTCCTCTGGCAGGCGATCCTCTGCTCTCTAACCCAAGGTGACAAGAGCTGCCGGCATGCCGCCTGACACTCCTAGAAAGTGTTAAAGGGTCCTCCTCACCCACTCCCTCTTCTTCTGCCCACTACAGCAGACGTTTTGTCTCATAAAATTTATGGCATCCAATTCCACTGCTACAGTTAGTGACTAAATATCCTGGACTATTTCTGCACCATCCCAGAAGAGGAAGTTGTCAACAATTACTTGAGACCGAGGAGCAACTGAAGCCTGGCAGCAGCATCGGCTTTCGCCGTGTGTTCTAGCATTACCCAGTTACCGTTTTCTATTTTGATTATGCCGCACCCATTGTTGCGGAGGCTGGTGGTAGGTTCTGGTGTAGCTTGGCATTTCCCCGTGCTCTGTGCCCGTGTGCAGGATAAAGTTCACCTCTCCGCAGACATCAATATTAATAGCACAGATATTATAAACCGGGCTAAAGTACGTGCCTGAGCCAAAGTAAACAGGCGCAGTTGCTTTTGGAGGCAGTTGCATCTGCTTATTTCCTTGCCTACTTTCAGATTCAATGAACTCGATTTTAACCTGTTTCTTTTCAGCCGGGGTTTTCCAGGCCATCTCCACTTCATAAACACCTCTGGGAGAGGAGATTCAGTGTTGCATCATAGCTTTAATAGGCACCTACCCAGGGAGAGATGCTGCTCAAAGAAGAATCGCTCAGATCAGCACTCCTCAGCCCAACTCGCTCCTGGTCTGCTAATGTCCAGGACTCACTCCCTACCCCATCACTCAGCAATAACACCACTCAGCTCCCCATTAGCCCAGTTTGTGCATGTGAGATACATCTGTGAGCCCAGTAAGGAAATGCAACTCATGTGAATCACTGTTTTAAACTGGAGGTGAATCAAAAAGAACTAAGGCAAGAAGTATGCAAAGCCTTCACCTGACCAAGAACCTGAAAGCCACCTTATGTCCCTCAGGCTAAGCCACACTCCCACAGGCCAGCATTAACATTTCAAGGGCAAAGATAGCACCTCATTAAAACACTTCTTAAGATTAACCAGAAACACAAGAGATAGGGAGAGTGAAGGAGACCAACCGTAAACACAGTGAGGTTTGACTAAGTTTCAACTGAAGCAGGTTCGTTCACCCCCTGGAGCACAAGCAGCACAAACAGCACAAACCATTGAGATTATTGTGTATGGTGTGTTCAAAACTAGGCTTCAGCAGCCACAGATAAACACTCTTCTCTGACGACATTAGTCGCAGTGGCAACTGCTTGGCTGCCATCCTAGCTGAACTTAATACCCGCAGCAGAGGCTGCTGACAGGCGATGGGGTCAACAACAGTTTTGGAAGACTCCAAGAAAAGGGGCAGCTTTGACACAGACTCTGTTAGACCCAAATTGTCTCTGCTTCCGTGAGGGAAACAGCTCCCTCCTGGTTAACAGAGCAGCAGAGGCAAGGGTAGGCACACCTGGCAGCTCTCCTAAGCAGCCAGAATTTTAACCCAAAAGGTAGAAGGAGAAGAAAATCTGAATCGAGTACTTCCACCCTGTGTACAGGGTTTTACAGCTCACACACAAATAGGTTACGCTGCCAATTCTCGTTACCCTCCGAGAGTGTCAGCCCACCTCACCCACACACACCGAGCTCTGACCGCCCTGGTCCCATCCCCGGCGCAGAAACAAGCGCTGGCACCGCTGTGCCGAGGCCGCTCCTTCTAGAAGAAGCCTAATCTCATTTCCCAGCATCATTACACAGCCCTTCCCCGTGCCCGGCTGGTTCCCAGCACCGCTCGGCGGCAGGGAACATCCACCCAGCTCGCAGGGTCGCCAATTCCTCCCCCTGCTCAATGCCCCGGCCTGCCCGAGGAGCTCGGCGGTTCCACCCACAGCCGAGGCCAGACCCCGGGCACAGGGACAGGCCCAGCTCTCGCCGCGCCGCCGCGGCTGTCCCCGGGAGCGCTGCGGCCGGTAACGGGTGATGGGGGAGCGATGTTCCCCCCCCCACCCCACCACAGCCCCTCTGTCAAGAGCAACACAGCCAGCACCAGCTGGCCTGGCCTGACCCGGTCCGGCCCGGCCCGGGGATGTCTGCAGCCCCCGTCGAGATCCGCCCGCGCCT
>VZRI01008442.1:163261-198636 GCA_013397515.1 Upupa epops | reverse complement strand
CGGGTGCCGCCGGCGGGGGGCGGCCCGGGAGCAGCGGCGCGGGGGAGCAGCGGACAGCGAACCCGACACTGACACCGACCCTGAGGAGGCCGGAGGCGGCGGTGGCGCCATCGCAGAGGATGATGAAGCGGCAGAGCGCATCGAGGGCGGGCGCCCGCTGCCGAACCCCGCCACGGCCGGGCGAGCCCCGCTATCGCTGCTGGAGCTCCCCCCCGAGCTTCTGGTGCAGATCTTCGGCTCCTTGCCTGGGACCGACCTGCCCAGCCTGGCCCGCGTCTGCACCACCTTCCGCCGCATCCTCCGCACTGACACGATCTGGCGACGGCGCTGCCGGGAAGGTACCACCTGCTCTGGGGGCGGCCTGGGAGGGCTCAGGGGGGTGCAGGAACGGGATGAGGCCGCCGGGGCTTTCAGGCCAGGGGCCAGGACGAGGTGAGAAGGGCTTCAAGGGGCGCAGAAAAGAGATGATGTGGGGGATACTGCACCCTGCAGGAGGGGATTGGTCTCCGGGGCGTGCTGGTTGTGCGCCCCGAGGGTGCATGCAGAGCTCTGTATGTGCAGGATGGGGAAGAGGGCAGGTCTGGGTCCTGTGGGACACGGTTCCTTCTTGGTTGCACTTGCTGCAAAAGGGGTGGTGTGTAAGCAGCTCTAGCAAAAGGCAGTAAGCGAGGGATTCTCCCCGGAGTGACAGCTGGAGGAGAGGAGGGAGGATGGGACCGGGACCACCAGCCCCTAGAAGGTGATGCATCCATGTAGAATGTTTTTTATGTGGATCCTGAGGATGGGTTATCTCAGGCAGTGAGGATAGGGGGTGGGACTGCACTGGAGGAGAAAAGGGTCCTTGGATATGCACGGGCGTGCTGCTGGAGCCACGGAGATGCAGCAGGTAACGTCAGGGTCTGGTCAGTGGATGAAGGGTGGGCAGGGTTGGGTCAGTTCATCTGTTCCTGGTTCTGGTGCCAGGTTTAGAAGGTTTCTGGCTTGCTTGGGCATTTCCTGGGCAGTGCAGATTGCAAGAATGCTGTGCTGCATTAGTGCAAAGGCTGGAGTGTGCTTGTGTGTTGCTGTGGCCCTGTTCCGTGAGGCTGCAGTTCTCTTTACTCCTCGTCCTTTTCCTCATGTCAGTGTGGCTTTCTGTGCCGTGTTTGTTAATCCAGTGTCTGCCCCACAATCCAAGGGCTGTCTGGCTGTGCTCATCGTATCTCTTCATTGTGTGATCCTGCCAGGTGCCTCTGCTGCCAGCACATGAAGTCATGTATATTCTGTTGTTGTTGTTTGTTTTCTGTTTTTAATACCAGCGAGGGCACTGGGATGAAGAATTTCAGTATGTCAGAGTGGCTGCCTGCCATAGGCACCAGGATCTGTTCAGATGCAGTAAACCTTGCAGGAATGAATTCATGCCTTATCAGCGCTATCCAGGAACCCTTAGACAGTGCAAAGGCTCTACCTAGAAAACGTGCACCAACGCATTCTCCTTCCTTAGTTCAGCATGGGATGATCCCAGTGACCCAATAGCTTAACTCTGGGTTTTTTTAACTGGGCTAATAAAGTGGTATTTGTCTTCTCTGCTGACACAGAGACCTCGTAGATGTTTCTGTATTCCATCAGTGGTTTGCAAAAAGTCACTTTAATCCTTTTGATAGGTTGTAACAGTAGGAAAAGGTTCCTGTGGAATTGTATGTAATTTTTAAACATGGGGTAGCTTGTCTCGTAAAGGACCCACTGAATCAGGTTTGCTGGGGAAATCAGTTATTGAAATCATGACTGCTTCTTGAGTTTTCCTCCCACAGGATAAAGCAATATTCAGAAGCCTAGCTGGCATGTAAAGAAACAGTGGGCTTCATATGGCTAAAGCTAAATGGAACAGGAAGGGAAAGTGTTAAGGTTTGACTCTTGTCTCAAGACTATTTACTAGCTACAGGGTACACAAACCCAATTGTTATTCTCTCTTCACACTGTTTCTTATGTTTCCCCAGTATATCCATTCCAGCCACTGTCAGGACTGCTGGTGTGATTGAGGTAGAATCTGAACCAACGGCATGTCATGCAAGTTGTGCTGAACAGATACAGGTTGGGGTCCCATCTGAAAAACTTACTGTACCCTTGAAACTGCAACCACAATCTTAACCAGCCATGGTTCTCTGAGTGGTTCCCAATCTTGGACTTCTTGCAGTGTTCCTAGTGGTTTGTGTCGCTCTGCACAGCATCGTGAGTAATTGCCATGGTGGTAGTACAATAACTTGGAGTATTTGTAATCATGCGTATAACATTGATAGCTGCTGAGTGCGTTCACATGTGAGCACGTTGCCGTATCATGCGTGTATCTACTTGAGGACATATGTGGATGTCTGGTGTATAGACACATGTATAAAATCTAGAGTCTCCTGTGCTGGATTTCAAACATAAATTGTAATAACTCTGTAATCTTTATCAGTGATCTGCTTGCCAGCTGAGAACAGTTCATAAGTATGTGCTGGTGTCTGCCTCAGTCATCTTGTGAAGCCTCGTTTACTAGAGACAGTGCAAGAGCGCATGTGTCTGGCCTAGCGTACTCTTCGTAGTGATGGTTTGTTCACTCTGAAGCGTACTGATGGTATCCAGAGCTGAGAGGTTTGAGGAAGTAACTGATGAACTTTAACTTTGCATCTTCCACAAAACTACTTGCATTCTCAGAAATGCATTACAGTAAAGGGATGAGGAACACAGTCCTAAAATGAAGCAGAACAGTTCTGTGAGGGAAGCCAGTTGTTGCAGTGCTCTGTTTTGGCCATTTTCCACCTTCCTTTCAAACAGGAGCAGCGCTGAACTTAAGGAAATGCTTGGCTTGCCCAAAGCAGCTCTGAGGTACTTGATACACTTTTCTTTTGCACTGCTGTGGGCCCTTTCGGCTGTAGGTTAATGTTGAGAAAGTGGTGTGATTAGTGCAAGCATCCAGAGGACTTGGCTTCCTGTGAGTGTCATTGCTGGCCATTGTGAACTGCAAGTGTGCTGGGTTAACCGGGAGTGTTGTGAAGGGCTGGCAGCGCTGTTAGTGCTGTTGTCCTTTTTATCATTGCAACTGTTTGGGGTAAATAATATCTCTGAATTGCCTTGTTGGCAAGAAGAGGGTTGCAGTCACTTCCGTGTTTCCTATAAAAAGGAGATTGCTGATCTCTGCAGCAGGAGAAGAATTAAAGCTTGTTTCACCCTGGCTGGTGGCCTGACATACCTTGATTAACACCCCATAGTCTATTAAATGGTAACCACTTTCATCTTAAAATAAAATGGTGCAAGTGCAGCAGAGCGCTTGGAAATGGACCAGTAATTCAGAATAATCAGATCTAGAACTCGAGTGAAAGGCTTTTGTCTGTGCAAATAACCTCCAAGCACTTCAGGACCCGTTGACAAATGATAGCCGTGTTGATAAAGGTGCTACTGACCTTCAGCAGGTTCTGCAGAAAGAGGAATCTGTGGAGAAGACTGGGAAATCTGATTTATACCCTCAGCAAGGAGATGGATGGAGTTTAGCTCTGACAAGACTCTGAAGAGTCTTAACAGTTTCATGTACAGTTCCTCCCACAACAGAAGGGTGTTTGTAGTGCTGCATCCTAGTAAACGTGAAGGTAGTTTTAATAAGTCACAAGGCTGTAAGTTCCCTTTATGCGAGGTTAAACCTCTTTGGTGAACCACAGTGAGCTTTTCTTCATCTCTCACCATGGTCTCTGTGAAGATGCCATCTCAAAGGCAGTGACTGTTACTTGCTGCTGGTGGCAGGGGCTCACTAGCTATAGCCATCCTTCACAGGGTCTTCCTTAGATCTGTTTTTGAGCTGGAGAACTGAAGGTTCCTGTCTTTTGCATCAGGCTTTCTGCAAACCCTTTCATTTGTTGCAGATCAAATCTCCTTTTGCTCAGCTCTCTGTTTGTGGTAACCAATCCTTCCCCTGGGAGATGTGTTTGGAAAGCATTTGGTGTATTTTAACCTGATACCACTCAGCCTTTGGAAACAAGAAGCTGGTTCCAAACTTGCCCTCCTGGTACTTTGGAGATTCTAGCCTGTGACTCTCCTGGTTTAGTGGCCTTTGAAATAACCCAGTGACATTTTTGTACCTTCCCTTCCACGTACAGCCTTGTAAGCACTCATTTATGCAGGAATAATTGGAAGACTCAATTAGACAGGGTGGAGTGGGAAATGGCATTGGTGAAGTGTGTCAGGCTCGTCCAGACCTCCTCAGTTCCTGTGAAGTGCAGGTGCTGTTGTACATTTCCTAGAGCTGCTTGGTGGCAGTGCTGTGCTGAGAGAGAAGCAGCAGTAATTTGGTCTTTGATGTGAGCACAGGGGTTCTTCCCTACCTTATTTATTCATTTTTCTTAAATGTCAGTGTAGAGAGCAATGTGATGTGGGGGTTGGACTAGATGATCTCCAGAGGTCGGTTCCAACCCCAGCCATTGTGTGCTCCTATGATTTCTGTGACTTCTTACAGAAAGGAGACAGAAGCATGAGGGTGAGAAGAGCAGGGCAGGGGAGTAAATTATTACACTTGCTGATAAAGGCAGACTGTCTTTCCAAGCCCTTCAAATTCCAGTGCATAGACCCATGGAAACGGCTCTGTGTCACTGTGTGTTTGGTAAATCCTTCAAGGGCTCCTTACAAACCTAATAAAACAGAATTTCCAGCTGGTCCAGAGCTCTGCAGCTAATTCCCTTCCTCGCCTTTGAAACAGGATTAAGTGGCTGTTTTCTAACGGTATGAATTTCACATGTGAATTTCTGTGACTATTAACTCCTTAAAATACTTCACTCAGTGAGCTGTTGCACTGAGATAGGTTTCCTTAAAATAGAATTAATTGCACCCCAGTGGAATTTCCCAGGAAGCTTGAGCCCTGCAGAGCTCTCTTGGAAAATACTTCACAGTCTGTCAAAGAAAACCTGATTGCTTTAATTTTTCTGTAACTCTCTTGAACCCCTACCTGCTGCTAATTTTATCTCCCTCTTGTCTCTGGATTAAAAAAAGGATGTCCAGCTTTTTTCTTACTTAAGATGTTTGGAGGGTTTATAGGTATCATGATTTTTTTCCCCAGCAAGTGGCTGTTGTGGTGGTAACAGCTCATGGGTCAGAAGAGTGTAAGTGATGCACATACCCACAGTGAAGCCATCGCTCTGGGTTTTTGACTCTGTCGTTGCTGAATAAAAAAAGGATGAGGAGTGGTTATGAGACGAGTGTTAGAGCACACTGAAATGAGATGGGTTTGTTTCCTCGATAATGCTTTTAAGCCTTGATGTTTAATATCTGATTCTCAATGTTTGACCTTGCTATGACATGGGAGAACTTTGGATCTTTTCAGGAAAGCTTTGGACTCCAGCACTTAGGTTATGGAACTTTCGTAACTCTTCAGTGCAGATTACCCAGGGCACTTGGCATGAAACTCTGAACAGAGCTTTACTATCACATTCCTTCCCACCCCACCATACCTACTGGTGGTGGATGTGCCACAGCACTGCATTGAGCCCAAAGTGATTTACAGGGCAAAACCCCTTTGTGCTGTCTGAAGGACGAGAGAACGGCACTGTGCCGGTACTGCTGTCAGAGATCAACACAGAGAAGTGCCTCTGGGCAGGATCCTCTGCATGTCTCCTCCCTTTTTGATGCAGTAAGTATATCTTCAGTGACACTGAATTTAGTCTGGCTGCAGTGCCTGCAGCACACAGTGTGTATCTTGGTGGCTCTCTCAGCAGGTGAGTATTTGTTTACACGGAAAGAGTCAGCTGTTTACAGACAACAGGCGATGACCATGCTGTTTCTGTCATAAAGATGCCAAACTTTGTGATCCTCTACAGAGACACGCTGTTCCCTCCATCCCTTTGATGTCATTACCAAACATGCCCCCACCTTGTGTATGAGCACAGAGTGGTTGTTGAAAGCCCTGTCAGGAGGGATGGACATGAGGGCAGCTGCAGGGTGGGTCTCAGTTTGCCTCTGGCCGAGCTCTGGTTTCACAGGTCTGCAGGATGGCTCTGTGGGGTCAGTTGGCTGGAGCCCAGCACTAAATAGCTTGTTTGTGCTGGGCTGGATGTGCTTCCCTGCAAGCTTCCCTGCAAATTCACGTGTTTGATCTTTGGGTCGTTGTGCTTCCATATCCCACCATGTGTTTGGTAACTCATAGAGCTTCCTTCCTCTGGTTTCTGCTATAGAAGTCAGCAGGGACTTTGCCGCTGACCTCTGCGTCTTTTAGTGACAGGCAGTGTGTTTGCACCTTCAGCCCACTCTTACATTTACTGAACTCACTGCTTACCCAAGCGATGTTATCCACAACGTGTATTCCCTGTGGGCAGACTGACAGTAAACGCTGTGTGTGCTTTATCATCCTGTACATCTACCGCAAGGGTATTTATAGAACAGAGAACGCTGAACTCATTCAGGGAAGCTTCTGCTTTTCTCCTGTAGGAATCGAACTCTCAGTTTGCAGCAGGTTACTGGCAGGGAGTGGGATTTGGCAGCCACGGCAGGTAGTTGATTCAAGGATAAGCTTGACCAAGGATAAGTTTTATATTTAATGAGGGTCCTCACAGATGGGCTTTCGCAACAGCCATCTGGCAGATGTTCGGTGTTGCTGAGGGAAGCTGGTGTTTGATCTGTGGTGAAGCTGCCTTTGATGTCAAGGAGGGTAGTTTTCTGTACTGAGATCTGTCAGAGTCACTGTGACAGGGTGTTTTTTGTTGCTGATGGGTTTTTTGGGATCTCCCTGCACTCATTTCCTCCTCTGGTCTTCTAAGGATTTCTTGCATTGAGACATTAGTGCCGGCTTTCATTTTTTTTGATGTTTCTTAGAAGTTTGGCATTGACTTACTGAGAGAATCTCATTTTCTGCTTCAAAGCTGCCTTTAAGATCTCTGAGTTGCTTTGTTTTCAGGGTGTTCTGTAAGCAATCAAAGGCATCAGAGTGTACAACAGACCCGCCTCGATCTGATCTGCTTTCAAGTGTAACCGTATTTGTACATGCTGATGCCTGTTTTATGTCTTCATTTCATTCTTTTTAAAGTCTGTGACCTTTTCTTTAGGATCCTAATAAGCAGTTTTCCCCGTTGGATGCCTCAGTGGGAGTAGATAATTAGTACACACAATCATGATTTGATCTAAACGGGCGTTCCAGTCCCAGCTGGAACGAGGACGTCTTCCACATTTCACGCTCTTTCTGGTCTGGGCGTAAGTGTCTGTAACTCTACTGTTTGTGTGTTCCTTATGGTGTGTTCGTTGCAAGCATCGCTTGTAAAATGTGTTGGATTCCCAAACCACAATGGAATCACAGCCAGTTTTCTGTTTCCTCTCAGAACTGAAATTCTAGGGCTAACGTGGAAGCTTGCAAGAGGCACCTAACAAGCTCTCATTGTGGCCCAAGCAGCAGATCCCAGGATCCTGGGTAACCCCTTTGTGCCAGAGTTGACGTTGTTATCTGTGTCGTTGCAGAATACGGTGTCTGTGAAAACCTTCGCAAATTGGAGATCACAGGAGTGTCCTGTCGAGACGTTTACGCCAAACGTAAGTGCTATGGCTGGCAGAGATCTGGGTAGCCTGGCCTAGTACGGGTTCTGAAAGCCTGTACATCTTGAATATTTACCAGAACTCTGATGGCATCAGTTCTTCAGGCTTGCTTACTTGCTTTTGGCAGGGATTTCATCTGTGAGTTGACATGGCTGGAGCTTTGTTTAATACTAAGCAGATGCCAAGAACTGAGATATCTGTGCCTCTCAGTCCCTTGGTGGGAAAAGTGTGTAATTTAACTTTATTATAAAATGCCTTCAGTGTTTTCCGACCTTCCCTGTGAGAGGACAGTGTTACACACTAACAGGAAAAGTGCTGTAGGTAAACGAATGATCTTTCCTCTGAGCTGCTCCTGAAGGAGAAGCCTGGCAGGGCTGGGCTGCTGATGAGGTTTTGGTGTATTTAAGGAGCATCTGGCTTCTGGCTGTTCAAATAAAAGTCCTGTTTTGTGAAACAAAGGCTGTAATTATCCCAGGTTACAGTCATGAGAGGTCTCAGTAGGCTTTGCAGCCCCAAAATGTGGCTCAGCTTCTACATAAACAGTATGCTGAACCTTGAAAGCAGCGATGAACCTCAAGCATTGATCTCGGTGCTGGAAAGAAGAGGTAGAAGGGTTTTAATCATCACCTAGTGTCCCTCTTTACCTGTTTGTGCACTAGGACTGGAACTGCTGAATTTTGCTGGGTGGGAGGGCTGAGTGATGCCAAGCCAGCACTTTGCCTGTCATTACAGCAGCCTCAGTACCACTTCCCCTTCAATCCAGTGTCTCTCTGTGTCATTGGTGTGGTAACAACCACACAGCACGTACCATATTGGATCTTAATTCTGCATTGCCAGGCTTAAGTGTCAGAAGATCTCTGCATGCCCTGTAGTCTTTCTCACGACAGTAAATCCATGGTTCAGCTATATTAAATTGGTATTTAGTGCTTTTTTTTAATATATACTCTGTCTAAAAAATCCAGCCTTGCTGGCTCAGAGCAGTGATCTCTCCAACCCAGTACTGAACCTCACATGCTGAGTGGTTGCCCAGGGAGGACCAAGAAATGGGCCAGCCTATGCGATATTCTTCCAGTTTCTGACTCTGTTCAAGGTTGTGGGATTTCCAGAGTAAAAGGTCATTTGTTGATTTAATAGCCCTCAATAGACCCATCCCACACACATGCTTTCAGTCGTTCTTTACACCAGAGTTGTTTCTGAATTCATAACATCCACTGGCAAAGAGTCACAGAGGTGAGAACCACCTCTGTGATAGATTTTATTGCACTCCTGTGTATGGGCTGAGTCTGTATCCCTTCAGCAATCCTGTCTAGCAGTGGTCCTCTGAAGTCAGAATGCTTGGCAGCAGTTTCTGGGATTCAGGGATGTGTACCATCTCAGCTCTGCTGCTCACATTCAAGTTTTGTCCCATTGCAGACTTAGTGGGACCCACTTAGACCACTGGTGATGTGACCTCATTTTTTCTACCATCCCATGAACCTCTTTAATTGCAGATGAGTTAATTTGGGACTCGCATCAGGACTCGGGCACTTCTGTCTGCCCTGAATGTACTTCTGCAGGAAATGGGTGGCTGAGCTTAAGTGCTGGAAGACATGACTGTAACCAAGGCCTGGGCTGCCCTCCATGTAGCCTGAGTGTTCTTGAGGCAGCAGTGCTCATTACAATCACACTGCAGAGTTTGAGGAGGACCCTGGTACCACTTCAAATTCCCTGTGTGCCATGTGTAATTGTTGTCTGGGGGGATGTTGTACACACCAAGCTCTGTGTGATGAGAACTCCCACTAACCACGTGTACCTGACCCTGAGGCCGAAGGAGACAAATAGTACACCACGACTGGGAGTAAAGTCGAAAGAGCGTTTGACTTTCCTGCGTGGTTGATCCAGACTCGTCATGCTGTTACGTGCTGGTTACGCTGAGCAGAGTTACTGGTACTTACCCTGCTGTGTCTGTTCAGGTATAAACCCACGAGTGAAGTCGGGGCGTTTTATGAAAATCCTTCCCGACTACGAGCACATGGAGTACAGAGATGTTTACACCTGCCGTACGTACCTCCTGCTGGTTGATGCTTCCTGCACTGAGCACACAAGATGCTGCATGGAGTGTGACGTTGCTTTAAGCAGATTATTTTGGGATGGACCTTGGGACAGTACGGAGGGTGCTGGTTCGCCAGTTCTGCCTGTTAGTGGGGTGTTCTGACCCTTTAGAGCAGCAGTGTGAGTAGGGCAGGCAGTGAGGTGTGTGATCTCCTTTTGAATTGCCTTAAGGTAGGAAATTGCCCTGAATGGGTGCAAAAAGGAGGGTCTGTTTGCACAGCAGAGAGCACCTGATCTGCTTGGCATGGGTTGCTCCTCTCTTAGCAGGAAGTATTCAGATACCCTAGTGAGGACTCCCAAAAGCAAGTTTAAATAAACTCTAGATTGGCAAAAAAAAAAGCTTTGGCTTGATCTGGGTGAACTGCACTCAGACCCACAGCCCTTCCCAGTGAAAAATGCTGAGGGTTCCTATAAAAATTCCATCCTTGCGCTGTAAATCCTTTAACCACCATCTCAGTCTCTAGGAAGTGTTCTGCTGGTGTTTCAGAGACTGTGCTTTGCCGCCTTCAGACAAATAACTGCTCTGGGTAAACTGCTCTTTTCCTTCTGATGTTATGTCAGAGGTAGAACAGTAAGATACTGGAGTTACACACTTGCTGTTCAGCAGGAAATGCAGGGGGGGAGGACTGATTAGTTTACATCAATTAAGGGAGCCAGTACTGCTAGGTACTTGGTGAAGAGTGTGTTGAGCTGTCTCTAATGCTCCTTTGGGTCTGTAGAGTCAAGTCACTAACTCACTGATGCTAATCAGCAGAGTGCGTGCTCTGGGCTTAACCTGTGCTGCAGAAAGCAGTTGAGCGTGGACAGAGATAACCTTTTTTTAAGGTGAGACGTGACAGAGCAGCAGCTGCAGCAGCACTACAGCAGGAATTGGTAGGAAGTTTTAGGTTGGGCAGCCCTGCCTGTCAGCACCAGCCTTGTTCTGGAGCTGTATGGGAAGGAGAGGCACATTTAAGCTGACCCATAAGACAGGGAATTTCTTTATAGATAGGTACTCGGGCGTTTGCTCCAAAGGGGCTGTTTGTGGTTGCTCTGAAATGGCGTTTTGTGCTGTTTCCCCAGGTTTAGGATGTGATTGCCTCTTTCCCCTTTTCTCCTCTCCTGTGTTGTCAGGATTTCTTATGTCAGTGCTCCCTAATGCATAGTCACGCAGCATTAGCCAGGTCAGATCAGATCACTTTCCCCAGGGCTTTAAACTAAGCCTGGCTGACACTGAGCTCTTTCCTCTGGCAGGTCAGTTACCACCAGCTGCAGGGCAGTAACTGCGTATGTAGTGCTAGCATGTTTTGCTTATGGAGAGACCTTGCTGCGTCCCAGAGAATGGTGGTGCATCAGGGCTCTTCCACTCACACTGAGCTCCCTCTGCTTTAAAGGCTGTAGATTTCACAGGAATCTCCTGTGTTAGATTTCACGTTGCTCTCTGAGCTGGACACAGGTAATCAAATAAGATGTAGTTCAAACAGTAACATCTGACAGCATCTGCTCCTCTTCCTGGCTTAGTAACCCCTCTAGGGCTGTGACTTGGTTTCAGCGGTGTGCCAGTGCTGCTGTGTGTTCACTCATTGTCACTTCTTACCCTGACTCTGGTAAGGACCACAGACTTTAGACCTTTCCCCGGCAGCCTTCTGTTGGTGGGAGCTTGGGTATTCCCTGCTTTTCCTGCCCAATTCTCAGCTGGAGTCAAGTCCCTTTCCATCTGAACAGCATGAGGGACTGCTTTTGGCAATGTAGGTAATGTCCAGGCTGGGTCTGGGTTGTACCAAAGCACCCAGTGGTTGTATTTTTGCCCCACTGGGCAGGATTTGGGCTCAGAAGTTTGGGTAGACAGGAGGTTTCTTCAGGACTGAGAAAAGAGGGCACTGTGCATACTAGAGGAAAACCTTGGCAAAAGACCCAAAGGGCTGTTTCCTTTTGAGGAGCAGGGAGGGATACAACTGTCAGATCCATCCTGTTTCCTGCCATGGAGAAGCAGAGCTGGTCTGGTTCTCCCTGCACTGAGCATAGCTGGAGCCCAGAGACATTGCAGGCTTCAAAAGAGAGCTCTTTGGGCCTTTGACTAGGTACCAGCATTTCCCCTAGTAACCCCCTGAAGCACAGGAGCTGCTGTCCAATGGGTAGGATTCTTCTGGAGGTGAGTGGGCTTTTCTGGCCTCCTCTAGAGTCTCAGCTTTCTAGCTCGTTTGGTAGACTGCAAAGCAGCCTGACTGTGACTCAACCATGTTGCCTGAACCACTGTGGCTCCTGGCAAACTGAGCTGCAGCTGGAGCTGGCTGTTTTCTCTGTGTGAATGCACAGACTGCTCCTGACAGGCACGTGTCTCACAGTGGAAGGGTTTACCAGCAGACACTTTCCCTGCTGTTGAAAGTCCACTGATTGTAGCTGCAGCTCTGAGGCAGCTTCAGCCAGCAGCTGGGGGAGAAGGAGAGACATCCTCATCACTCTCAGATAGCTTAGCATTACATTTTCTGCCCTGAAAATTAATAATTAAAAACGAGAAAGCAGGGGTTTATTAGCTCCATGCCAGACAGGGTGGAAGGCAGATTGTGGTGGGTGGAGCAGCTTATGCACATACCATTTATTAATCTGTAATTACCGCACTGAGATGCAAAGACTGGGAGTGTGGTTTGCTTGCTTGCCTTGGTGCTGTTTGTGCTTCTCTTCATTCACTGGGTGAAACCAGGCCATCAATCTTAAATTGTTTACTGCACAGGAAAAAGGCTCCTCCAGGCCAGTTGGCAGCAGCTCTGGACAACCCTCCCTGCTGTCCTAAACCTCACTGGAAGTTCTCTGCTTTGGTGTAATAAAAACACTCCTAGAGTTCTTGCTATCTTGAGTAGCTAATGAAACAAAGCTGTTGTAATGGCTGCACTGAAACACAATCCTTCCTGTAAACTAATGGTTCAAGCCAGTCCTGGATGTTAAAATGAATTGATGTGGCTTTCAGAGTTGGCCATGGGCATCGTAATAAGGCGAGTGTAGTACTTCTTGCCGTCTCTGTAGAAATAACCTGCATCCTGTTATTGCTGCCCCAGACGCTGGATTGTGAAGGTTACTGGTCACGTCAGGAAACTATATGGACAAAATGAATGGCTGACTGTAGCAGAACTGGAGCCAAGTAGCTGTCCTCACAAGAGGGGGGATTGTTAAGATCATACTGTACTAGGAATTTTCTCCTGCTTACTGAAAATGTTCCTACTTGTCCCTCAACTTTGGTGGGATTGAAAGTGCAGTGAGCCCTGAGACAAGAGGCGGAGAAGCCCCACCTTCTGCAGTAGGCTTTGAGGGGAATGTTAAAGCAGCTTTGGGGCACTGCTGAAATGTAGCTGTTTACCTGGAATTTTTAAGGCCATTCCTGACCTGGCAACCCCACCAGATCTCCTGAGTTGGCATGGTCTGTGTGCTTTGCCCAGTGCTCTCAGTGGCTGGTTTTAAGGACACTTAACTGTGCACACAAGTTTGCCCATACAAGGCAGGGAAATCTGTTCAGAGGAGTCAAGTTTCCTAGTTCCTTACTGCCTTTATTTTCTGCTGCTTTGCAGACTGAGGCATCAAGTACATTTTTGGTAGCTGGAGACTGCAGCTAATCTATTTGGTTTTTAGTCCTGAGTGTGGTGTGTGATTTTCATTAATGGGACCATATTGCTAAAGCTTTTCTGGGAATTCCTGGTGAGGTTTCTGGTTGTCTGAAGTCCTGGAAGCTAAATGCTGCCTCTGCATTGTGAGCTCCTGGGAGGCCTTGGTTCGGAACTGCCTGGCTGTGGTTGTGGTTGGGTGTAACTGGTTTCTCTGCCTTAGTAAAGGCAGCTGTGGGTGGTATTGGTCAGTGGTGTGTGCAGTCTGGTAGCATTCTTCCTTTTTCTTTCTTTTCCCCAAATCCCAGTTGTATAGCTTGATGTGCTCACATCAGTGTCTCACTGTTCCCTAGTGCTGCACCGGTACCGACACATCCTTGGATTATGGCAGCCGGACATCGGGCCCTATGGGGGACTGCTGAACGTGGTGGTGAGTACCTCGTTCTGGGCATTGAGAGTCTCTTGTGTGCTGCTGTCTAGAGCTGGTTGCCATCTCCGTGCTGTTGAGAAGTCTGAACAGTCAGTTCTCAAGCAAGCAAATGTGACTCAGAGGTTGCTCTTTTGATCTTTTCATCATTGCCACCTTCTTCCAGACAGTCCTTTTGTTTTCCAGCTGGGCTCCAGGCAACCACAGGAGCACACAGAAAACACGGGCAGTGTTTCAAGGAAAGGTTTGATTTAGACTTTAATGCTGATATGCCAGTGGCCAGCGCAGGAGTCCATTTCTTGTGCATCAAGCACAGCGGAGTTTTTAACACTGGCCCATCAACTTCATCTTCATTTTGCAAAGGGCTCTGCACTGATGTTCACTCCCCTCCCTGTCTAGCCTACCACACTTTTCACCAGCCGTGTTGAGGACAAAAATGCATCAGATGGAGCCATACTGGTATTGGTGCAAAACCTGTGGAGTCTGGCAGCTCTTGTGCCGCTGGGGAGAGTAGTTAGTGAACAATGTTTGACTCTATACTGGTGTGTGCTGGGCCAGAAGTTTGCCTGAAGCCTTTGTTCTTTGAATCAAGGTTCAATACCTGTGAGGTTGAAGCGTAACAAATCACAAGGCCTTTGGGTTGTGCAAGATTCCATTTCATGAACTGGTACAAGAGTGCAGCCAAGGGCACCCGTACTTACATGATACCGTGACCTTATAAAGGCAAGTGTGCCTCTGTGGTGCTGCTTGAGGGACAGGATTCTGTGTGGGAAAGAAAGCTGGCACTTGTACCTCTCAGCAAAGGAGATTTTTGCTTCCTGTGCTGTCTGTGAGTAACAGAGCCAAATAATTCCATGTCCAAAAGGCGTGGATAATCACAAGAAGCAGAATTTGCCTGTTTGAGTATCTGCCAGCATGAGCTCTCAAACCAATTAGAGTTAGACTAGCTGTGTGGTCTCTTCAATGCAGTCTTGCCCTCTGGGTCCTGTGCACCAACATCCGTCACAAAGTCGTTTGTGCTAATAAAGGCCTGATAATTTTCCAGTGGTGCAGGAAGCCTTGTAAAGAAACCCTCTCCCCCTTCACCAAGGGTGTGCTCTGAGTGCATATGGTCTGGTTTAATTGCTGGAAAGCAGTTTGGAAATGCAGCAAGCTGTTGTACAGCCCTGCTCTGTTGCGGAAGAGGTCCCACAGTTGTTTGCTGCAGACTCGCCGGAAAGCACGCAGGGCTGATCTCATGTGTTTTGTCTCCCACCCTTCTGCAGGTAGATGGCTTGTTTATCATCGGGTGGATGTACCTGCCACCTCATGATCCGCACGTTGATGACCCGATGAGATTCAAACCTCTCTTCAGGATTCATCTCATGGAGAGGAAAAGTGCAACTGTTGAGTGTATGTATGGTCATAAAGGACCTCATAACGGCCACATCCAGGTGAGCTTCTGTAGCACTTGGAGCATCTTCTGTCCTAGGGGTGATGTGTCTGTGTGTGCCTTGGCTGTGGAAAAGGATTCAGAAAAAACGCTGTGTGAGAGTTTTATTTAAGCAAAGTGGCTTTCACCACCATGTTGCATGTGTGGATGCCAGCTCTGTGCTCATTATGTGTCTGACAAGTTGTGTGGGCTGCTCCCTGCTCTGAATTTGTTCACTGGCAGTAGTACAGCAAGGCTGTTACACTGGAGTATGGGGGGTGGGTGGGTGGGAGAACCGGTGTGTGTACTGGCTGGGGGAACAGCTACATGTAGTGGCCTGATGTGGTGGTGAGTGTGTCCAAGCAGACTCACAGACCTGTTCTGAGACCTTGAGGTGGTGACACAGCATCCATTCAGTACAGTCAATGCTTTGAAAAGCTTCCCGAGAGGTAATTTGCTTTTCTTTGAAGAAGGAAGCTCAAACAGAGAAGTGACTTAAGGCTAGTATCTGAAAGCGTCGGGGGTTTTGCTTTCATTTCTTTGTTCTGTAGCTGGTGTGCTTGGTATCACTTAATGATTTCTGTGCTGTAGCAAAGCCAGTAGCGTTTGTTGTGCAGAGCATTTAAGCAGCCCCAGTTACATCATCCCAGGCATCTTTAAACAGGGCTGTAACCTATTAAATTCTCTTCCATGGTAACTGCAGATTGTAAAGAAGGATGAGTTCTCCACAAAATGCAACCAGACAGATCACCATCGGATGTCAGGGGGAAGGCAAGAGGTAAGAGTGCTTTGCTAGGAGTCTGCATTAGAGTTGTTTGTCTGTCCCCTTCCTGAAGAAAAAGGTGTTGCTGTCATACCTAAACTCTTAGCTGCTGCTGGGGTCTGGAAGGTGGTCTTCTGCCTTCTCTTTTCTGTGTATGTGAAAGCCCAGCCTGGTAGCTTCTGGCTGATTGACTACAACCTTTTTTTAAGTGAGTAGAATTGACCTGTCAATCTGTGACTTGAATAAAAACTTAGAAATGTCCATGTTTGAAGAACTGCAGCGTCTTTGGGATCCTGTTCAGTTCAGAATGTCTGGAAGGAGACCCCATACTTTACTTCAGTATGCAGCAGGGTGTTGGAGCAGGCTTTTAACGTCCATCCTGTGGAGCAAAAAGCTGTGGGTGGCATGGTGGTCTTTGAGTCCTAGCACTCTTCTTCCTCCTGTGCAGGAGGAAAAAGCAAGCTTGTCCAAAGAAAGACAGCAATGCAGCACTAGCCAGACATGGATCTCTGTAGTATTGCTGCCCGCATAATTAAGGTCTTCCAGAGGCAGACCTGATGTTGAGTACCAGCTTCATTTCAATACCTGCTTGTCAGTGGGGCACCTTTCTACTCCTTGTAACGGGATTAAAGGCTTCATTTGGTTGTTTATCCTGTGTCAGCTCTACTCAGCCAGGCAGATTCCTGATTCAAACTGTGTGTTTGAAGGAGCAGGTATAAATGTCAGGCTGAAACCCTTCAGCTAATACCTGTTCCAGGTAGTAGGGTTTGTTGCCAGCTAGTGAAACGTGACAAATCTGATACTTGAGTTGCTTCTAACAAAGGCTTTAAAACTTCTGTCGACTAATGGGAAGCGGCTGGGTGAAAGGTTTAGTTAAGTCTTTTCTGGTTCTGTAGCAGATGAGAAAAGCTTTAATACTTTCAAAGTGCTGCATTAAGTGTGCGTGGCATTATGGTAATTGGGGGAATCTGGCTTTAGGAGATAAAGGCAGCAGGTTTGGAATGTCACTTGCTTGGCCTCTTCTATCTTAGTGTAAGCTGCTATCACGCTAACTCGCAGAAGGGTATTAACTTGTCAGAGCTGGTGAAGAGGTACTTCAGGAGGTGTTTTCAAAGTACCCCTTGGATTCGTATGCATCAGTATCAAATCAGCAGGATTTAACCTCCTAAATCTTCAGTGCCTTTCAAAAGCTGCCCCTTTTGTGTTTTAACATGCCAGGGTAGGGTGCAGGAGTCAGCTTACGGACACACAAATGACTTACTGCAAGGTAAGCCAGGACTTAAAGTAGTAGATCAGCTATTGTGCCATGACAGGTGATGCTTACACTTCTATTCTGAGGAGACTCCTCGGTTCTACCTTTAATTATTTGTGGGGGGAATGTCTGGTGGGGCAGTTACCATTACCACTACTTGTTAAACAGTTTTCCAAGCCAGTGCTAGTAACATGTGCCTGTTCCCACATCTAGCCACAATTCTTTCTTTGGTAAACCTTACGTCCTCTCTGTGGCTCAGCTAGTGAGCCCTGCTGAGGTAAAGTCATGTCAGGGTACCTCCCAGTCACAAATGAAATACCTTGATCTGTCCCCTTTTCTCTTCTCCTTGTGCTGCAGGAATTCAGGACGTGGCTGAGGGAAGAATGGGGTCGGACTCTGGAAGACATCTTCCATGAACACATGCAGGAGCTCATCTTGATGAAGTTCATCTACACCAGCCAATACGAGTAAGGGCAACAGTTCTTTCTAAATAATGAGGCTCCTGCAACTTTCAGAGCATGTTGGATCATTTGTGCTGAAGATGGGCTCCTTGCAGTGGGCTTTAACAGCCCAAGGAATGTTCTGTCTGTGCAGAGACACAGTGAATTCAGCACAGTTCTTTCCAGTAGTACAGAGAGATGAGGTGTAATGACAGCGGTTGTAGTGAAGTTCCAAGTGTTGTGCAGGATCTGTGCTGCACACTAAGGTGGATTCAAGTAATTTCCTTGGGTTGAATTTGAGAACAGAACAAACACCCATGATCCCAAGGAGTGATTTGCTTACTACCCATGTTAATCAGCAGTGTGCCTTGTAGCTTGTCTGCTGGGCAGAAATCAGGCAGTCCCTGAGAACTTGGAGGTTTTTTAACATCACTCCAAATTTGTAATAGCAACCACCTTGCTGTAGCAGATGTTTAACCCTGTAGCAGCTGCTTCACTTTTCATTTTCTCCAGAACTCCCAGGAATTGAGGAGGCTCACTGTGACCTTGCTTCAGGAGCCTCAAAACTCAGATCTCTCTCCACAGGATCCCAACAATGCCCAAGAGAGCAGACTGTAAAAACTTTCCTAATAATGAGGGGCATTCTCTGCTAACCTTTTGAACTGCTTTTGCACAGCAACTGCTTGACGTACCGACGCATCTACCTCCCTCCTAGCAGCCCTGATGACCTTATAAAGCCAGGTCTTTTCAAAGGAACCTATGGGAGCCATGGGCTGGAGATTGTCATGTTGAGCTTTCATGGAAAGAAAGCAAAGGGGACTAAAATCACCGTGAGTGCATTTTCCTTTCTCTCAGGTGCTTGTCAAAGTGTTATTTTCTTAATGCTGTGGTTTTCTGTCTGGGTGAGAGTCAGTTGTGGTCACCTCAAACCCTGTTGGGGATCGGTGTCATCAGGTAATCCTTAACAGGTGCAGAGTAGTGAAAACCTGCTCTGCAAAATTTCTTGTGGTGCCATCTGGCTCCCACTTCTATTTTCAGCTGCTTTATGTGAGCAGCTGGTATCAGGTCGCTGGAGAACACTCAGGTGTATCTGAGGAGCAGGTCCCAAATGTTGACAGCTCTTCACTGAAGCCAGGCTAGCAATATCCTCCCTCTCTGCAGGGAGGGATTCTGGCAAAATCCAGTTGCAGGTTTGACTTTCTTTCACCCTTGTAAGTACAGCCGTGCTCATAGCTTTGGATTTAATGTTCTGGTTCTGGGAGGAGGAAAGCAGAGCTCACGTAGACAGCTCAGGAAACACTGAACAGAGTCCAAGGACATTATTTTTGTGGCCAGTTTGGTGATTATTGTATAACGGGGTGAACTATGTAGAAGTCAGGTGATGGATGTGTGTGTAGCACCCCGCCTCTACAGCCAGCCTGTTTCTTCCTGTCTCTAGGGAGATCCAAACATCCCAGCTGGGCAACAGACTGTGGAGATTGACCTGGCGCACCCTCTGCAGTTACCCGACGTTGAGAACCTTCGTGATTTCAGTGAGCTCTCCCGCATCGTCCTGGAGGTCCAGGAGCAGGTACGTCGGGAGGAGCAGGAGCAGGAACAGCGGCAGGAGGAAGAGGATGACTCCCACACTGCCTGCCCGCCTGCTGTAAAGTCCCTGGAAGGAGAAGGTGCTGAGGAGGAAGAGACTGCAGCTGGGGCAGAGGGGTCGACCCCAAACAAGGCACCAGCTTCCCAGCCCTTTGTGCTGCCCATGGGAGTCATATCGAGGAATGAAGACTATCCCCGGACCTGCCGAATTTGGTAATGGGGGCTGTTGGTTTTGTAGCGTGGTTGTGCCAGTTCCTGTTTGAAAGAGGGGAAGCTCTGCATATGTGTGGCATTTGCTCTTCACTTGCTTGTGGATCTCCCAGCCCTTGCACTCTGATTTTCTGCCCCTGCTGCCCTACCTCCCCAACTCTAGTTTGCTCCCGCTTTCTTACCACACCATTATCTGCCATCCCACTTCCTTACTAGGTTTGATCCTATTACTCTGAAGCTACAACCTCTCTCATTTTCCACCTTCCTGCTGTTTTTGTGTGTTCTGTTTTCCAGAGCTTCCCAGCTCCTATATTTAGAGATCTGTTCAAGCTACTTCCCATTCCTGTATGTGTCACTTGTGTTCCTTGGCTCTGGGAACAGTGTGCTCTGCTCCACCCCCCCGGCCTCTGGAGCCTTGGGGCCAGCTCTGGAAGGTGCTGAGCACCCTAAGCAGTAGGTGCAACTATGTAGAGAGCCTCATTGAATGCGACCTGCAGTCGGTGAAGCAGCACAGTAAATGAAGTGTGGGGGGGAAAAAAAAGAGTCTGAAAGCTGAGGCTTAGACAGGTGACCTTCAGCCAAACATCTGTGCTCATGGAAAAACCTACTGGTTAATCCCAGAAGGCTCCTGCTGTCACAACCGAGTTGTGTTTGAATAAAATCCTGCTCCACCTGCTGCTTGCTTGGAGGTTACGTTGACCTTTACTCCTTCTCAGTTCCTGTTAGATTCTTCTTATTGTAGAATTTGCTGTATGTCCCTTGCCCTCAGGTTTTGTCACGGGGTTTGGTACCCTCTCACTGTGTCTTTCCTTTTTTTTTTGAGGATTGTCTGGGCTTGGATTGATCCTTGGGTTACAGAAATAGATCTTAATGTGATATCAACAGTGGTTTGTGCTGTGCATAAGGACTGAGTGCAAAACTCCCCGTCCTGTAGTCCTGGCAGTGTGTTTGGCAGTGGTTCATTCATAGTTTTGTGTTTGTTTTTCAGTTAAATGTTGGGTAGTTACAGCTGTTCTCACATAATTTTTTGCCGTTCTTCTCTCCCTGCAGTTTTTATGGAACAGGGCTTATTGCTGGCCACGGCTTCACCAGCCCTGAGCGAACACCGGGTGTTTTTGTTCTCTTTGATGACGATCGCTTTGGATTCATCTGGCTGGAGCTGAAGTCCTTCAGTCTCTACAGCCGGATCAAGGTCTCCTTCCAGAATGCTGAAGCGCCTTCCCGTGAGGCTTTTGATGAAATGCTGAAGAATATTCAGTCACTGGCTACTTGACGGGTGATTTGTGATGGACAGGGCTAGGGGTTGCAAAGGCTGCTGCACTCCCCAGCCAGGGCTGGGATGGGGGAATTCCTTGCTCTCGGTACCTCTGAATCAACGCATGCACTTTTAATAAAGCCTTTTTACCCCAAGTGTACACATCCCAGTTAAAATATCCATGACAGCCCTTTTCTTCTGCCACTCCACGCTGCTCCCCAGCAGTCCTTGTTACCCAGTCTGTAACGTAGCTTTGTATAGCTGAAGGGATCCTGCAGAGGAGGTAGTGGACCTTTCTTATTACAAAAAAGAACGTATTGGAACAAAAATAAGGTCAGAGGTGGATCAGAAGGAGTCTAATTGGCTGGATGGACAGAAGCCACCCTCTGCTCTGGTCCTGAGCAGTCTCCTGTGGAAGAGGCTCTTCTTCAGGGGAGGGACTCATTGAAGCCTTTGCTGTGCTCCAACCCAACCTGACCTCCTGGGAGACTTGCCCTACCATCTCGAAAACCTGTTTGGTCCCCTGTTACAGACTGGCTGGCTGCTTAATGATACTGTGTCAGCAGTGCCAAAGCATGTCCTCCTCTCCAGAAACCTTTCTCTGGGTGCAGTGTTGTTGAGAGGTCCTGCATCTATGGCTTAGTAATTGGAGGGGGTGGTTGCCTTTTGAGAAATTCCCTCAGCTTGCCAGGGAGGGGAGGATTCCCACTGTAAACAACAGTGTTTGTAGCATTGCCCTGGCTTCTAGGGCTTGATCTGTGCCCTGTCTCTGGGGCTCCAGGTCCTTGGTGTTTCCTTGAACGTAGAGGAGATGATTCTTTTTTTCTTATAGGAGCTGGGTATGGAACTGGAAGTGAGTGTAAACTGTGGAGGCTGGTGCATTCAGAACTGGTTTTGTACCCACAGGGTTTATCTGAGATTTTTTTGAAGTGGAGGTACTTAAATGACATGTTGATCTGGTGCTTAGGGACGTGGCAGTGCTGGATTGAAGGTTGGACTGGATGATCTTCAAGGTCTCTTCTAACCAAAGATATTTTGGGTGTGGAAATGTGAAGGAAGGAGATAAAAGAAAACTTAACTGTGAAATAAGCCCTGCTGCAGCTTGCTGACTGTGTTACGTGATGGGCAGCAGAAGGTGCCACGTGTTACTGGTACTGGTGTGACCCCAGTTACACATCCTTATATCAGGTTGCTCTGTCTGTCTGAGGGAGTGGTGGAGGGATTCTCCTGGTATTGCTGTAGCTTGTTCTGGCTCCATTTACAGTCGGTGCTGACAAGTGAGTGCTGCTGCTCCACCCACAGGACCCTTTTCTAGTCGCACTTGTTTCATCCTAGATGACTCACGTCTCCTTCAGAAAGCTCCTGGGGTTAATTTCTTTCTGTGATACTGTGTTATGGTAGATCTGAGCTCCCCTGGGAAGTGTGGGCTGCAGGCGAGGGAGCCAGCGACTCCATAGACTGGTGCGTGTGGGGAGATTCTGGCCAGGGCTGATCCACAGGCTGCGAGTGTTGCTAAAACCCATCAGTATTTGCATTAGCACAAGGTTTTGGTTTGGAAATGTGTGTGCATGTGTGTTGGGAGGATTTAGGAGCCTGCTGTGGGGGGATTTCAGGCACTGCCTCGTTTCACTGACTGCAGGCAGCGTTTATTCTCTCTCTCACAAGGGCTTTTTGCCATTTCTGGCTCTTGAGTTCCCTCAAGCTGCGTGAGAACTGAGCCTCCTGCAGAGGCTTTGAGCAGGAGGTCACATCACTCACAGGATTAGTTCCTGCCTCTCTGGATAGACTTTTACAAACCTCTGGGAATTTGAAGGTGATGTGGTACACTTTGCTCTTTGTTTCCTACTGCTTTTTTTAGTGGTGGAAGTGCTGCCTTGATGGCAGAGGTGAGGATCTGAAGAGCTGTTACGGGTGTACTGAATGAGCTGTAAAAAGTAGGTTGCTCCTGAGCAGCCTGTTAGAAGAGTTGTTCGGTTGGCATCTGCAGAGGGAAGAGTTGATTTGGATCTCACCCTGTCGTGGAGAGCTGGGAGAGAGGAAGGATGCCAGTTCTTGGAGCCTCAGTGTGTGGGCAGAGAGATGAGCTGAAGATAAAATCTGGCATCTCAGCCTTCTCTTGCAGCTGCTGAGCTGTTAGCAGAAGAAGAGCATGTGCTTAATCCTGCAGACAGCGGTTTCAGCTTGACAATGCAGATTTCTGGGACACCTAAAGCCATTAGGAGTCTTGTTGGCATTTGGGTGACCAGTTTTACATTGGAGCTTGCTGATGCAACCAGTGTGTTGGCTGATGGTGGATACCTCCTTGCTTCGGTGTCCTCATTCTCCCCAAAAAATGAAAATCCCAAAGTCTTACATAATTGACTTACAGTTTTGGGGAGGTGCTTTTAAACTAAGATTGAAAATCCAGGCTGGACGGAGAACACTGCATGGCCTTGGCGTGACACCTGAGTCACTCCTAAGTGCGGACACTGGCGCTGTGGCTCATCTCCTCCCTGTAACCTGCCGTGTTGGGTTGGCTGAGCGTGTAAAAGTGGAGTAGGTATGTTCCACTGCTTTTAGTAGTTGTTGCCTGCAGCTTAAATTCCCTTTCACCTGTGGATAGCAGCTGGCAGAAGGATGTGCTCGATGCTGAAGACGTGCTTGTGTGGGCAGGATTGGCACAGACTGCGCATCTGCTGTTCTCCAGGCCAAAATGGTTATGCTCCTAGCTTGTCCCTTCCAACCATTGTTAGTGCTGGTGTTAAAAGGTCTCCCTTCCCAAGGCAAAACCGGCTTGGCTGGCTGGACAGAAAGGCTTTGCAAAAGCATCGTGCTCTGCAGCTCAGCTTTGCCCCGTTAGGGTTTTTGATTTGTTGTGTACCTGATTGTCCTCAAAATGTCAGGACGAGCACGTCCCAATTGAAGGCAAAACTGCTGAGACACCGTGGCTTTATTCTGTCAAGAGCAAAGGCAACCAATATAGTAGGGTTTGTATTAATACTCCTCCTCTGCCTTCTCACCTTCTGCTCCTCAAAGCATGGTAGCTTTTGTGGCATTTCACAAGAAAACTCCCTGTGGTTTGACTTAGGGTGAAGAAAGCTGCCAGGGCAGTGAATTTGGACACTGACATAAATACTCTGGGTGCTCCTGTGCCTTCACTGGCTCCTTTATGCATGGCTGCACTTAACGAATAGCAGAGTAACACAATGAAGAGTTACACCTTGAAGCTCTGAAAGCTTTGGGAGAGAGAAAGGAGACAGGAGTGCAGCCAGATTCCGTGGCTGGCATTTGGATCTGAATATCCCCCGCAGCTGAGGGGGACAGGACCACAGCCCTGGTCCTGCCTTCCCTTGTGGTACCAGTGGGAAGCAGAGCTGACACCTGATGACTTGTGCTTGTTCATGTGGGCACAGGCTGTACCACCCCTTGCACTGTGTCTGGGTGCAGCCTCTGCTTCTTCCCTCAGCCTGGGTTGTCCAGCTTGCTGGGATATTTGTGTGAGCTGCTGACAGGGATGATGTGTGGTGGAGCCTTGCAGATGGTGATAAATTTCTGGTGCTGACATGTCCTCGTCTTGTTCGCTCTGTTGAGAATCCTGGGGACAATTGGCGTGATTTCTTGGTCCCAGATGGGTGGGAAGTGCTGGTGAAGATGGAAAACAACTTGTCTGGGTAGGAACACTCTTGGCAGAAGCCTTTTGGAATAAACAAAGCAGTTGCAATTAGGTTGCATAGCAGTGTTGCCCCAGTAGCCACAGCAAGACCTGGGGCTTCATTCTAGCTCAGGAGCAGTAAGTGAGTGACTGGCCGACATGCTTAGGCTGCCTTGTGCTCTCAGCTCACGCTCTCTGCGTTGTCAAAACACATGGGCTTGGCCAGCTGGAAAACAGAAGCAGCAGAGATCCTCCTCCAGCCTGTTTGTGTTGGGCCTGATTTCATAGCTATAAACATGCTGTGATCAGGCATCGTGGGTGCAGGAGGCTCACGGCAGTCCACACGGACTGGTCTGACTTTGGGGGTTTTTTATTAAGGAGGGGGAAAACAGAGAGAATTACTTGTAACTTTGGCTGTCAGCTTCCCTCTGCAGTGAGCAGTGTGGCACTGCCATGGCTGCTCTGGGCTAGGACAGCGGACTCAGATGGCAGTTAATTAGGAGACTTGTACTGGGGGGAATGAAACTGATGTGTAAATGTACTTGGAGGTGAGGGCTACTCAGAAGAAAACCCAACAGTAGCTGGCTTGATGTTTACGTTTAAACAAGGGTGACTTCTTCCTGCTTTTTATTAATTTAAAGCTAGTGGAACTTGAGAGTGTTGGGTGTTGTGTGGCAGTGGGTCCTTTAATCTCAACTTGCTAGTTTAGGAAATGATAATATATTAACCCTGTCTTGTAGCTGGTTGCTCGCATGGCCAATACCCTGCTGTGTTCAGCTGCCCAAGGATCGCGTGCTGGCCGTTGTGCCGCAGGCCATGCCCCTCAGCTGGACAGTGAAGGATCTGAGATGTGTTGTGATCGGGCAGTGGAGTGGAGAGTAAGTTACCAAACTGTGAGTGCCACTAACCTTTTCATTTTGTGTGCGTGTGCTGAATTAAAATATACGATCCCGGGTTTTGTTTGGATTGCAGCCTCTGATTTCTGAGGGAAAGAGCACTGGGATGGACTCTCTTCATTAGCTCTGTTAAAGCAATCTGCACTTTTTTTATTGATTACTTGTCCTAGTTCCCCTAAGCAGGTGTTACCCCGTTTTGATGCACTCACCACTTTAACATGATGCTGATGGATTCATCTGGGCATCTTGTATGGGCCCTGAGTGTAAATAAGCGTCTGTGAAAGTTACTCAGTAAACATGAAGGTGAAACAGCAGATCCCTGCTTCACGCAGAGGCAAAAAGGGGAGGTTTTCTTTCTGAAATGCCATCCGATGGCAAACACCTGGGTTCGATGTCACAGACATGCATGTGGAACGTGATAGCTGTAGTTCGGTCAGCTCTGTATTGCCTGTCCCTTTGGTGTGGTGGGTTTGAGAGGAACGGGCTGTATAAAGCCTGGTGTGACTTTGCAGTGCTTGGCCTCCTTCTCCCCAGGTAATGGAAAGCTGAGCAAGATGTGTGTGCTACTTTTACACCTGATTGTTGTTGCCCAAGGAGCCTTTTCCAATTTCAAATAATAAAAAGGAAAGTTTTGTGAGCTTGTCTCCGTTTGCTTCTTTTTGTTGTCCAAAGGAAAGCAGTGAGTGAGCTCTACCCTTCTGACAGGCAGCAGCCCTCCACCATGCAATAGGAATTCATTTCCCCTTGTTGTGGGTACTTGGGGAGCAGTTAAACCAATTTCCTGGATATATGAGGGACACACCTCCTTACTTCATGCTGTGCAGTCTCACCTCTTCCCTTGCTCCTCTTCTTTCTCCCAGAATCTGCCCACACAGCCCCTACCCCAAGGTGCCCATGGTGTCCAGCTCCCTCCTGCAGCAGATGCTGGGGCTGGTGGAACTAATGATCTGAGCCATGACCAGGTCTTCCTGCCCTGACAGCACAGCTTTCTCTTTCTGAGAGGAAGGCTGTAGTAATCCTGAATTCTTTTCTTTATTCTTCCTTCCCCTCAGTCTGAAAGAGACCAGCTGACACCAAGGCTGAGGTGGCAGCATGATGGTGTAAGTCCCCTTACAAGAATTGTCTGTATTTTAGACCTCTTCTCATGTTTTCCCCCTGCACCCCTTCAAATCCCCCCCATCAGATCAGAACCACCCTCACTGCTTCTCCAAAAGAGTGGTTACTTGAAATGTGAGACTTTGTGGCCTGAGCTCAGCTGCCACTGAGGAGTCATTCATCCTCCTGCAGCGGGGCTTGCTCCTGGGTTTGTGCCAGGACATGTGGTGGAGTCCCCAGTGTGCCGAGAATGCCCCGCATCCTGCCTTCACTGGAGTGGATGTTGTGCTTTGAGTTTCACAGCCTGCTTTTTTTCTTGGCAGATCCTTATTGAGAGCAAACGTTGGCTGGGGAGCACTACCCCACCAGACTTCAGAGAGCCTATCATGTGGACATGGCTCTGCCTTCATGCCAATAGTTAATCAAGGCAGCATTACAGCTCCTCGAGCGCCCTGTGAACGTGTGACCTCTTCCGTTTCCCCTGGTTTTTTAGCAGCAGTGCCTTCTCCTAACCCTGTGCTGTACTTTTCTGGTGCTGAGGCATTCAGTGCCCGATCACACAGCCTTAGCAAGGGAAACCAGTAACACCCATCTCATAACTGTGCCCTCACTCTGACCGTATGTTTGGCCTTTGAGGAGCACAAATGCGGTTGCTCAAGTGGCAGCGTTTCTGAATGCCAGCCACGTGCGCCTCCCCAGTGCTGGCTTACAACCCTCCCTCTCCTTCCAAGGCAGCTCAGAGGTGTGAAGGTTCAGTGCTGGCTGGGCAACTTAACACCTCCTGGAGCCGAGTGGGGCAGCACAGGGCCAAGCATCACTCACCTCCTTTGCCCCTGATCGAGGAGTGAGGCGGCATTGGTGACCTGGCAGAGATGTTCCTCAGCAGGTGGGCTCCTCTTCCTGCCCTGGTGATGGATGAGCAGCTTTTTCTGTCTGACAGGGCTGCAGTCCTGCCTGTCACAACTGGTTATGGGCTGTCAACTGTGGGACAGGCAGAGGGCTGTCCCTGTAGTTGTTAGCTTAGAAACAGGGGCCATGCAAGAGGTAATCTTTTCCCTGTCTGGGAAGATGATTGCTGTGAACAAGCATGTCCCGCTCTGTCTTGGGGACTGTGTGTACAGCTGGGTCTCAGTCTCCTCTCAGGGCTGTGTCTCTGCTCCTCCAAAGAGGTCACTGCTGCCATTTGCAGTGATGCCACTTCTTCCTACTTGGCTTGTTTCTAAAAACCCTAAGGCTGTGATGCCTCAATGTGCAGTCAGAGGTCTGTTGGTTCCAGTCAGGAAGGAATATGAGGCTCTCTAGTTCATATTGCAAGAATATACCTGAAATATATAATGCCAGCTCCTGGCAGTGATTGGAGACCTTGCTCTAGGGTGAAGATGAGGTGTGAAACCAACACTGGGTGTTGACATTCTCTCTGTGCAGTGTTTCTGCCTAACGCTCATTTTAGTTTGGGCTCTTTGGAGACAAGTGCTGCCGGACAGGACTGACTGACCAGCCTGACCAGACAAACTGAAGTTGGTCCAGTTGTTGCATCAGCACACGTGAGGTTTGTGAAACACCGTCTTGCACTCTGGCTCGACCTTGACATCCGTGCTCCTTTGGGAAGGGCTGGAATAGTGGCTTTTTATTCACTGCCGCTGGGAAGGGTTGGAATTTTTCTCTGCTTTTCAGCCACCTGATTTATCCTGAGATCTTTCCCTCCTGTGCAAGGGAATAGCAGTGGCTGCTTTCTGGGGCAGGAGGGGATGGAGAGTGACAGACCTGCAGTCACAACCAAGGGCTGTGTGCAAGGCTGAAAGTCCCTATGTGTGTGGAGTGTGGGGACCAGGGGAAGACAAGGAACCTTACCCACCTTGGCCCAAGGAGTGGTGCCTCCCAGTGTCCAAACCTTGGGAAGCACCTATACTGGGGAATATTCTGGCTCTCCCCTCTCCCAGGTGAGGATGATGATGAGCAAACCCAGTGGGTGCTTTGCTCACTCCACTTCCCAGCAGGGATCCGTTTCCTCCTAACCAGGGCGAAAGGCTAATTAGTCGCAGGCTCCACAGGGCTCATTAAAGACCTTGAGCTCTTCCTGTGGTCCCTGGGGGTCTCACCCTGTGGATTCCACCCGCTCAACGCTTCCCCGGGTACCGGGCGCCGGCGGAGCACTGTCGCGGTGCGGCCGCCAGGGGGCGCCCAGAGACTGGACACGAGCACGCGTGGGAGCCATGCGGACACCGACCGGTGTGGGGTGTTGCAGCCCGGGACTCGGGACCCCCTGGGTATCTTCCCAGCAGGGGGAAACTGGGGGCATCCGCGGGACTCGTCACCCCATGGGATATAGAGGCCACGGGAATGAGCATCTGTGACACTGAGCACCCACGGGACTGGGCAGGTATGGGAATGAGCACCCACGGGACGGGACGACAGCACCCCCACGATGCTCTGCTGCTTCCTTCTGTGTCTGCACCCTCCCCGCTCCTAGTGCCCCGATGCGCGTGTGGTTTGCCAGCAGCCACCGCTGGAGGAGGCTTGGCCCAGGGATGTGTGGGGACGGTGACTCCTTCCACCTAGAAGGAGTGGGATGGTCTGGCGGGGGCCACGGAGCTCTGAGCGGTGCAGGAGCGCCAGTGAAACAGAACACTGTGGCCCTGGGAGGCTTCAGCCCGCAGCTCCCTCTGAATTATTCAATGAGTAGCTCGTTAGCCGACCTGGCGCACATCCTTCCCCGTTCCCTGTGCTCCGCTTCCCTATCCGTCAGCCTACGCTCCTGGTGGCCCCGGTGCAGGCGGAGTCCAGTCTGGGGGGGACAGCATCGTTCCTACTGGGGCTCCAGTCGGGGCTTGTGGGGTCCTGCTGGGAGAAGTTCAAGCTGGAGCATCTTCCCTGCTCTCCCACCGGCTGTTCCAACAACCACCCTTCTCCACCGGGTCCCACTGACAGGGTTCCATCGTCTATCTCAGCCTGTCACTCTGTACGCAGGGGCCAGCCCAAACCCACTGTTCATGTTTTGTGCCTCCTCTGAGGCAGGAAGGATGCGACTACTCTAAATTCACTGCCCTCCCTCACTCCCTGCCTGCCTCACCTCTATTCGCAGTGTATGTCTCTCTAGGGCTTTCTCTCACCTTATCATCTCTCTCTTCACCTCCAGGAACTCGAATTATCCCCTGGGCTGGGGCAGGCAGTGCAGTCAAGGCTTTTCCCACAGAACCTCCTCTGACCCCTCAATCCTCGTCACCACAACACCCCAAGCACAGGGCGAGTGTCTTTCTGGCAGCGACTGCGTTCCCTGCCATAGTGCATTGATCCCACCCTTGCTCCCAGCACAGGCGGGGGGGATTTGCAGCCACCCTGACTGTGGGAGGTGAGCGCCGTTACCCACCGGTGGGCCAGCAGTGCTGGCTCAGCCCCCTGCCTGCTGCTCCCAATTAAAAGCAAACGATGAGGGGCTGGCTGGCTGGCTGTGTCCGATCAGCTCCATTTAAGAGTTCTGTGAGTTGCTTGAATAAATAAGGTGGAAATTTAATTTGCTGCTGCTCTGCGAGGGGAGAGGGATCTCGGATGTTATTTGTGCTCCTTCCTGAGCACCTTTCTCGCTGTAAAGGAGAAACGTGCCCTCACCGGGACCCTTCCCCATGGCTTCCACGTGGAGGATGCTTTTGTTTCATCCACGACCGCATCTTGGCTCCTGCTGTTGGCTAGGGAGAAGGTGCCAAATTGGCCCTTCATGTGCAGTGCCTGACAGGAGGGCAGCTGGAGGCTCCCACCACCTGGGGGGGAGCCTTTTCCTCTCCAGAACAAGCAGATATGGGGGGAAATTTGGCTTGGAGTGTGCGGGCAGCCAGCTGGGAGCTGAGAGTCCATGCTGTACAGACAGTTCTCCTGTCCCTCTTTGTTTTCCCTAATTGCACAGCGAGGGCTCCCTGGCACAGCCTGTTTCTTACCCTACGCTGGTACAAAGCCCTGTGGAATGGAGCTGGGACGTGCTGACCCAGGAACAGGGAATACAGCCTTGGAAGAAGGATCTAACTGGTTTGAGCTTTGCTGGGGAGTGATGCTCAGCTGTGGCCCGTGAAGGGAACGCTCCTCTCCAGTGCTAGTACTTTGCTCTGAGGTGGGTATAACTGCTGTTCCCAGGGCATCACCGACCCTGTGGGATGGATCACCGCACCCCAGCTTTTTGAGGGCATCCCCAGGTCCCCTGGGGTGGGTGGAAGTGTTGGGGCAGCACTGCAAACAGCCACAGTGGAGTCCCCGTGGGAGGTCTCAGCTCTTCTAACACTTTTCTTGAAGCCCCTTGGGCAGGATTTTGGCTTCTCCAGTGGGCACGGGCAGGAGTCTTCTGCAATTTCCTTTTGCAACCATTTCCTCGCCTGCGGCTGGGCTGTTTCACACATGAGAGGGCCCGAGGAGGCAAGGTGGAATTACAGCTCTACAGACAAAGCCTTAATATAATCTTCCCCGCATGAACGACGTTGTTGGGGGGGAAGGCACGGAGAACGTTCTGCGGTGCGGGCTTCAAATGAGGCGAGCTGCAGCCCGGGATGTACGCGGAACTGCCTCATCACCGCTCCTAATGGCTTAACCAACACAATCCATATTCATAAATCAAAACGGCAGCGCAAGCGACCTCTGTTCAGCTCTGCAGCCGAGCCCGGGCACATCCAGAAATAAGAGCAGATTATATATTGCAGGCAGAAGCTCCCTATGTGTCTTCTGCAGCTGCCACGGCTTGGCCTTGGTATTTACTGAGCCCAAGGAGAGACGATACGATCAGATCTGTCTGTCGGCGTCTGAAGGATTAGCTGAGTCAACCGGGAAAAAGCTGAGCTCATTTATCATGCTATTTTCAGTACTGAAATGCACCCTGGACGTAATTTCACCCTCAATTACAGATCCCGCGGTTCTTCAGAGCCTAATTATCAAAAAATGTTCTTTTTCAGAGCGTTAGGGGGTCGGATCTGGATGTGGCGGCAGCACGGGTGGCAGCTCTGCCACCGAGGCTGGCTGGTGAGGTCTGGAAAGTGGGAGCAGGAGAGAGATTCAATCGGCGATCTGGCCTCTCTGGCCAAGGAAAATGCAGTGCAGGGAGCAGAGTGTCACAGATGTGTTGGCAGGAGGACCTGGCGGGCTCTTGCCCACCACACAGGGCTGTTGCCAGCACAGAGGCAGCTCAGCTGTGGCTTTTTTTGTCCTTCTGAGGCTGGAAAATCCCCCCTGAAGCCCCCTGCCCAGTGTCACTGCCAAGTCCAGCACAAAGCCTGGCTCAGCTGTCCTTTGGGTATCTCCCCCGTGAGCATCCGTGGGATGCCAATGCCAGCACCAACCCCTCTGGTAGCCATGGCTGGGCCCTCCCCAGGGTCAAAGCATCCCCAAAACAGTGCTGCCTTTCTGGGGACAGCCTCCCCAGCATCACGCTGCAGGCACAGCAGCCTCTCTGCTGCATCCTCCTGTGTCTGATGGCCTCTGGCATGGGCAGACGGATGCGTTTCATCCACCATAATCCATTTCAAGGGGAAACCCCCTACCCAGCCAACTCCAAAAATCCAAACCAAGCTGAGCTGAGAGGAATCTGCAGCTTCAACAGAAACCATCTCGCTTTTACTGAAAGTTTAAGCCGTTTGCTGAGGAGTTTGGCAGCTGCAGAGGAAAGGGGCTTTGCAGGGATCCCCCGGGGCTGCGGGGCTGGCTGGGCTCCCAGCCCAGTGCGGTTGAGAGCAGTAGCTCCGTGTGCTGGAGGGGCCAAAAATAGAACCTTTCCCGTGAGCGGGGAGGAATAATTCTTCTCCTGAAGCCGTGCAAGAGCCTTGAGGCTGCTAACGCGGCGATAAGCTGTTGTTTGCCCGTGTGCTCTGGAGCAAGCGTGGTTTATCTCTTCCTTGTTCCAGCCCTGGAGAAAAAAAAGCCCCAGCGACTCTGAGCCGTGGGACCACCAGGTCTGTGTTTGATTATTTCTCTCTTCCCACAGCGCCTGGAGACCCCACTCTGAGCTTTGTAGCTGCCCCTCTTGGCTTCTAAATCAAGCGGAAGGTGCAGGGGAGCTCTGCAGCTTTTGGGTGGCTGAGCTGAGCTGAGCAGATCGGATGGTGCTGGTGGGTTTGGGGATCGTGGGTGCTCGAGCGGGCTGCTCCCCCATGAGCTGTTTCGGGGTGGTGCTGGTAGGAGGAAACGCTGGTGGCCACCTGCACAAACAAGAGGCCCCAAGGAGGAAATGCCTGGGGAAAATCCCAACCTCCTTGTGCGAAGCCCAGATTAAACTGGGGTTCTCCCTCCCCATGGCTGGTGCTTTCGGGGGAGGTTGGTGCCGCTGCCCCCCGTGTGGGAGTGAGGCCTCAGTGCTTGGCTCTCCTGGAGCAGAGTTTGAGGGGTAGGAGAATACTTGAGCAACACCTTCCATGAAGACTTAAGTGCAGTGCTGAGCTAATTAGCTGTTGGATTAGCAGGCAGCTCAGGGTGATAGCGTCTGCAGCAGTTTAGCAGCCGATGGCCACTTGCAGCACCAACACAACTGCAGTGTAGGGGTTTTTTTTCCCCCTTTAAACCAATCTCAGCAGATCCCAGCCTTTGCCTGAAGATCAGCTGATAAAAACGGACTTCTCCCAGCTTCAGCCCATCTCTGGGAAGGAGGGTGATATTAAACGTGGAACAAATTACATTGTGCATCCAAGTGAGGATGCTCCAATGCAGTTTCTTTTCCTAATGATGGAGGCAGAGGGACTTGCAGCACCATTAATTCCTCCTCTTGCCTCCCGCGGGTTGTCAGCAGCTCTCCCCCTCACCCAGTAACCGGTGGGTCGGATGCTCTGCTGTGGCCTCAGCACCTTCTATACGAGCTCAGTGATGGAAATAACCAGGGCAACCCGGGAAACGCTGTGGGATGAAACCAGGAGGTGACAGGATTGCAGTGAGCTCAGGGGGAAGCAGCCCAGTCCCAGCATCCAGCGCTGCCACTTCCCACCGGTTTCCTTCTGTTTTGTGCCTTTTGAACCTTTCGGGGGGGGTTGCTGTTGGCAGAGGGTGGGGAGAAAGGGCGGCTCCCGGACTTTAAAGTGTTTCCAGCGCAGAGGAAGAGCAGCCATGCTGCTGGCGCTTGGGATAGGAAACCCCTCTTGGAGGACAATGAAGGTTATTCAGTGTCAGAGAGTAAGAAAGCTCCCTTTTTTTTCTTTTATGGGTTTTTTTTCCCCTGGCTGAACCGGTTTGCAGGCACTTTGTGCCGCAGTTGGAGCAGCAGGAGATGGGGACCAGCGTATGGGACCAGCTGCCTCAGGGCATCCTGTTGATTCAAGACTTAAGATGAGGAGGTGCTCCTCAAGAACTGAGGGGTCCCGGCTGCGCTGGGGGACCTGCAGACGGTGCGTAAGGACAGGATGAAATGGGTGTATTTCCTTGGTGGGAGCAGCCCCGTGAGGTTCTACGTGGGTTTGGACTCATGCTGCAGGCTGTGGGGTGCACCCAGCTGCCTCCAGTTGCCCAGACCCTTTGCCAGGCACAGTGCTGTGGGTGACGGAAGGCGATGACGCTGGCTTCACTGGCCTCCGCCACTCCTCCCAGCCCTGTGCCCTCACAGCTCCGGCACTGTGAGCACCGACAGGTCTTTCCAGTCTTCCCCCGGTGCTGCTGGGGGCCACGTTCGGGCACACGGCCCCTTTGGGTGCTCCCAGCGTGGCTCTCCTGGCACGTCGGCAGCAGGGCGGTACCCAGGGAGTGGGAACAGCACCGGGTGCGTCAGCAGCTCGCCCTGCTTGTCCTTTATTTTGACAGTCATAGCTTTAATTAATCATCGAGCAGCAGGAGCTGCTTGCAGAGCGTCCCTGTAGCTCCAGGCTCAGGACGGAGCTGGCTGGGGCACACAGGGCATCGCCTTCTGCCCACTGGAAGGAACAGCCCCAGGGAGCCAGAGCCCACAGACTGAAGGTAAAAACCAGATCGGTGCTTTGGGGATCCCCAGGGAGGGTGCTGGGGCTGGAGCAGCCCCGGGTTGCTAACGGAGAGTGGGTGTTTGCCTGGCTGAAGCCGCCTGGTGAGGATAAGGAGTGCTGTTGCGCATCCCACGCGGCAAAGGGGTGAGGGGTGGTGGAAGCTGGCAAAGTCGATGTAGGTGAGGTGTGGGGTGGTTTGTTGGGTGGTGAACAGGGACTAACAGTGACCGAAGGAAAGGATGTTGAGGGGAGACCTTATTGCTGTCTGCAACTACTTGCAAGGAGAGTGTAGAGAGGTGGGGATGGTCTCTTCCCAAAAGGAACAAGTGATAGGACAAGAGGAAGGGGCCTCAGCTTGTGCCAGGGGAAGTGTAGCTCAGACAGTAGGAAACACCTCTCCCTGGAAAGGGTCCTCAGCCCTTGGCAGAGGCTGCTCAGGTTGGGCGTTGAATCGCCATCTCTGGCTCTGTTCCACAGTTGTGGAGATCTGGAGCTCAGGGACTGGGTTTGGCGGTGGCCTTGAGACAGCTGAGTTAGCGATTGGACTGGATGATCTTTCTAACCTAAATAATTCAATCGCAGCACAGCTCCCGTGAGATCCCAACCCTCAGCATCCTCCCCTGTTCCCCCACGGTGCCGCTTTGACGCTTTCCCCTATACTTCTAGCTCCGCCGCGCCGCTGCCTGCCTCCCCGTTTTAACAGGCGGCTGGAGTGACGATTCCTGCCTCAGAAGACTGTATTCATCAATTCCTCGTCGGGCTGCTAGCCGGCGTGTGGCAGAGCTTTGCACAAACACAGAGACGACACTCGCTGCTGGCTCTGGAAGGGAAATGTTACCACGCTTCGGATGAGCGTGACGGGCTTTGGCGGGGAGGAGGCTGCGGCGGGCACGGGTGAAACGAGTCGGGTTCGTGTGGGTTTGGGGTGTGTTAAGGAATGCTGAGGGTGTGTTAAGTCACTTTGGGGTGACTGGCTGGCACTGGCCGGCATCCCGTCCCAATGGGAAGGGCACCCTGCATCAATTCAAGATCTTGGTAGAGTAGGGTTATGGTTGGAGTTGAAGATCTCAAAGGTCTTTTCCACCCGGAATGACTCTGTGATTCTGTGATCGCAGAGGGCTGCAGGACTATGAGGTGAAGCTGCTTTCATGGCTCCCGGAGTTAATTTAACGGCTTTTCTCTCCTTGGTCACTGTGCTTCTGACTTGGGAACATCACCAGCAATATGCTCTTGTGGCCAAGAGGGCCAACAGCATCCGGGGGGGGGATCAGAATGGGGTCAGTTAGCAGATCAAAGGAGGTTCTTCTCCCCCTCTACTCT
>VZRI01008442.1:139202-149711 GCA_013397515.1 Upupa epops | reverse complement strand
TCAGAGAGGATTTGGACCAGGAAGAGAAGGCCAGGTTCGGAGAGCTCTGCAGCAGTGAGAACGGCAAGGGCAGGGAGTGGTTTGCGAGATACGTGAGTGCCCAGGTAAGGGCAGAGAGGGGCCAAGGTGTTCAAGGTTAGTCTGGATGAAGTGCTGAGTGGCATCATCTAGATGTCAGATGTTAGGGTTACTTCGTTGGTTTTAGGTTGGACTGGATGATCTTTAAGGTCTTTTCCAGCCTCATCATTACTGTGAGACTGGGGCTTTGCAGCAGCCTGGGCAGGAGGGTCAAGCCTGGGGGGTTTAGCAGTACCCGAGAGCAGTATTTTTGGAGGGCAGTAGCATAGGAAAAGGAGGGAGATAGAGAAGTGACTAAATTAATCTTGAGGGGGTTAATACAATCTTGATGCAATTTGGGGTGGGGTGGGGGGGAATGTCCCTTGCTGCTGTCCTGAAGCCCTGGGCTTTGTGCCTGCAGCGCTGCAACTCCAAGTGTGTCTCAGAACAGACCTTCTACCGCCTGATGCAGTCGTTCGCTCTGGTGCTGTTTGAGTAAGTTGGGGTTGGGGCTTCACTGCAATCAGCAAAAGGCCCTGAGATCAGAGCCTGCTGCTCAAAAGAGGGGCAGCGACCTCAGGGCTGCTTGCGTTGCCATCACCGGATGTCTTCCTGTGGCAGGTGTCACCAGATGGATGACTTCAGCCCCGCCAAGAACCTCATGACCATGTGTTTCACCTACTACTACATAGGTGAGAGGCTGCTGCACCCTTGGGATTTGCTTGGGTGTGAGACGGAGAGTGAACTGGGCTCTGTGCATGGGAAGGGGTTGGAGGGCTCCCCAAGCTTGGTTTACTCCGACTGACTCTGATACTGAATGGAAAGAGCCTCTCTGGCTTAGAAGCTGTGCAAACCTGCCAGAGACCCTCTCTCATGCTGGTTTGTCACTACTACTAGCCAGGGGTGTTTGTGTGTGGAAGCAAGCCCCCAGATGTTCCCCAGCCGTTGGGAATGCCCCAGCCCAGAAGCACCTTGGCTCGTGGCTTGGTGTGTGGCTGTCACTCCTCCACAGAGACTGGATTTTCTATCCTAAATCAGAGAGACCTTCAGGAATTGGGATGGGATCTGGGCTGTTTCCTTGTGGTGTCTGTGGTACACCCAGAATCATGGGGCTAACCGAGGTGTTAACGTGCTGCTGTCCACAGGCAAGTCCCACACGCTGCCCTTGGAGGCCAAGGAGAAGCCCATGGGCAGCATCGACTCGTACCTGAAGTCAGCAAACAGCTGGCTGGCAGAGAAGAAGGACATTGCAGAGCGGCTGCTGAAAAACACGTCAGCCAAGACGGAGAACGTCAAGGGCTTCTTCGGGGGCCTGGAGACCAAACTGAAGGGTCCTACCACCAAAAAGAGCGAGTGGGTACCACTGCATTAGTTGGGCAGGGGGGGCTGAGGTAGGTACCTGTAATGTGACCAAGCCAGGAACCTCCTGGGTGTAGGGCCAGCATGAGCCAAGGGTTCTCATGACCATGGGCATAGTCTCTAGGCTGGTCCCATGTGGTCACTGGGCATCTGGGAGTCCCATGTTGCTTGGGCATGGAGATAACATAGTTTCAGGACACAGTGCTGTTTGCTTTGTGCTCTTCTGCATCATCTTTGTGCTGAGTTTGAGTAGGATGGACATCACTTGTCTCTTGACCCTGGGCACTATGGCATGGGAGCAGGGACTCTTTCAAAGGGAGGTTGGGGGGAGCTGTCAGGGGGACAGACTGTTTGGGAGCTGACCCTGATTTCTGTGCCACAGCGAAGGTGAGGACAGACCAAAGGAGAAGCTGAAGAAGACAGGTGAGTGGAGCCTGTGGTGCTGCAGCAGGCATGGTCAGGGCTTCCCCAGGGAAGGAGTGAGGGTGGGAAGTGGCCTGGGATGGACGGCACTGCCGGAGCTGTGGGGTGGGGAGAAGGGCAGGAAGGACCGATGCTGTCTGCTCTGAGCTCCAGAAGCAGTGCTCCAAAGCAGCCTTCGCAGCTCCCTGCTTGAGTACCCTCCTGGGACACCCATGCCTTGAGCAGCCCCCACGTCTGCCTGCAAAGGGCAGCCAAAATTCTCTGTGTTGCTGAGGTCGTGTTGGGGATGAGGGTTTGGTTTGCAGACCTTGTCATCAGGGCTGGCTGTGGGTGGGTGGGTGGGAAGGTGGGGGTCATGCAGACCTCACCACCTAACCGTGTGTCCCCACAGTTTCTGTGCAGAGCCCAGAGGAGGAGGAGAAGAAAGGAGAGAAGATCTACCTGTACATGCACCTCAAGCAGCAGCCCATCTGGTAAAGCTGCCTGGGGTGAGCTGGCTCCTGCCCAGCATCAACCTTCTAGGGAGAGGGATTGGCCCTCCTTCCCCACTCATTTCCCATATGTTCAGCTCCTCGGCTGCTGCAGCCCCTAGAGAGGTGGCCGTGGCATCTGCACATCTCTCGTGCTAGTGAGAGTCTGTTGGCAGCCACATGAGGGTCCAAAAAGGGGCTAAATCTTGCTTAAATCCCCCTTGAATCATCTCCTGGTCCCTGGGAGTGGGTGGGCTATCCCTGGGTGGGGGGCTTGGAGGCTGGGGAAGATGTGAGGTGGCCATGCTCAACATCTTCCTCCCTCCCTGCAGGCACAACCTGCGGTTCTGGAATGCTGCCTTCTTCGACGCCGTGCACTGTGAGCGCAGGAAGAGGTCCCCCACCACCAGGTAGGACATGTCCTCATGGGAAAAGGAGATGCTCTGTCCTCTCCAGTCCCTTTGGTGTTCCCTGCTGCTCCTGGTGACTCTAAGCGTTGCTGATGGTGGGGAGACGCTCTGATTTCCATCCCTCTCTGCAAATCTGGGGCCATCGGGCTGTGGGGTGGGCAGATGGGATCCACATCCTCTGAGGGATTTGGGAATGTGGAGGTTTTCTTGCATGTTTTGCAAGGACCAGAGCCCTAGATGTGTGCCCAGAAAACCCAACCAGGGTTCAGGCTGTTGGTGCTGACATTTGCAAGCAGATCTGGGGAAAGATGCTCGGTGCAGCTCTTCAGGGAGGTGCAGCAGGCAGGTTGGGGATGCCCTGAGACCTTATGGTCCCAAGGGCAGCCAGCAGGGATGAGAGCTGGAGAGAGCAGCATCATCAGCCTGGGAGAGCTGGGAGGATGGGGATAAACTCTGCAGAGGGAAAGGGCTGCTCATTTCAGAGGGTGTCTGTATACAGGGAGCAGCTGGGCACCTGGGTGTGGGGGACCTCACAGGGTGCAGTGTTGGGCAAGAGGCTTCCCAGGCTCACCCACCACCAGGAAGCTGTTGTGAGTGTTCAGCTCCTGCAAGGCTGGATCATCCAGCTGTAGGTCTGAGCAGTGCTCTGAGTTCTTGGAGCAGAGCAGCATTGAGCTCCGAGCGTTTGAACAGCCCCTTTTCTGAGCAGCAACTGCTCTTCTTGAAGCAGCAGCCTCCCCCAAACCTGGGCTAAGCCTCAGCAACCTGGTCCCACGCTGTGGGATGCTCTGCCAGGCTCAGTGCACCGATCAACCTCTGCTTTCTCCTTTATTGCTTCTCTTTGTACTTTTTTCCCACCCACAGACCCTATTGAGCAGCAGTGTAACTGTAACTGCATTTGCTTTGATTAAGCCCCAAATTAGCAGCAGCAAATGTCCCACAAGGACATCCGCCACCGGCAGCTGCTCCCTGCTCCCTCTGCCTCTCTCAATTAATCTGATGGCTGAGTCTGCCTCTGCTGCACAGACAAGCCTGACTAATGAAGGAGCTTTAGAGCTGCAGCCTGGAGTATCTCAAGGGGGGTGGGAAGGTGGCAGTGATACTCAGTCCTCTGGAGAGGGTGACAGAAGATGCTGGGAGAACTGGGATGCTGCTTGCTGCAGTGGGGGGGTTAAAAGCTCAGGCAGGAGGAGCTGGCTGGTGAGGGCTGGGTTTGAAAGGCTGGGGATGGTGCTTGGCCATGGCAGGTGATCAAAGGGTCTGTGGTGCTGGGGCTCTGATGAACTCTGTGGGGTGGCCAGGGCGTCACTGGGGTGTCTGCTTTGTGTCCTGGGGCTGCAGTGAGAGCTGGGAAGGTTTGTTTTCTCCTCTCAGTGGGGAGGGCAGGGGATGGGGGATGGAAGGAACCAGAACTAAACTCCTCTTTTTCTCTCTGTCCTCTCTGCGTCTCTAACAACCTTATTCCATCTCTTCTTATCTCCTTCACCCCTCCATCCCTCTGTCTTGCATGACCTTTCACGCACCACTTTTGTCGGCCCCGTTTCCGCTGCCGCTCCAGAGGGAACACTGGGGAGGAAGAGGAGAAGAGGTGTGTCTGTCCCCGTACTTCGGTGCATTAGTGTGCAGAGGCTGACCCTCACTTCAGGTCCAAATCCTGCCCTGGGGATGGGGGTAACTTGTTTTAGGGGGGCTTGGAAAGGTCCCTTCTCCATTGAGGAGGAACAGCTGCTGGAGGTTTGAGCTCAGTGAGCATCACCCTCTCAAAAGGACCATAAAGGTTTAGACCGGTTCCTTTTCAAAGCAGCTTCTTAGGAAGGAACCTGACTGGTTTCAGGCTGTGTGGTTTTGCTGTGGGAATCAGATTCTGGTGCTGGAAGTGGTTCCCTGGGCAGGGTTTGGATGTGAACTGAGTCTTTTTGTGCAGAAAGCATCCCCCAGTCCTGTCCTTCCCGCTTGCTCACAGCTTCTGCTGCCACATAGAGGTGCTGAGGAAACTTTGCCAGCTGGAAAAGCTGATCCTTCTATTTTTTTTAATGCACTAATAAAAGGCATTTAATGCACTAATTACAATGAAAAATGCAGACAGGGGCTGCGTGTCACCACTGTGAGTGGCCTCCGGGCTGCAGAGCTACACCCTGAGCTGGGACTGGGGTAAGGGGAATGTTGCTGCTCCCCTGCTGGACTGTGGGATATTTGAACTTGGAGCATCATAGAGTCATTAAGATTGGAAGGGACCTCCAGGTTCAACCAGTCCAGCCATCAACCCAACTCCACACTGCCCACTAAACCCTGTCCCCCAGGGCTACAGCTACTAATGTTTTGAACCCCTCCAGGGACAGTGACTCTACCTCTCCCTGGGCAGCCTGTGCCAACACTGAGCACTCTGTCAGGGAAGAGATTTTTCCTGAGGTCCAATCCGAACCTCTCCTGGCACAACTTGAGGCCACTCCCTCTTCGTCTATCACTGGTGAATGTGAGAAGAGACCCCCACCTCTCTGCAAAATCTCTCAGGTAGTTGCAGACTACCTGATAATTTCTCCCTTCAACCTGCTTTTCTCTGACTAAATAACCCCAGCTCCTCAGCTGCTGCCCATCACTAGCTTCATTGCCCTTCTCTGAGCACACTACTGCAAGTGATGGCATTGGAGTATTGTGCCCAGTTCTGGGCCCCTCAGTTCCAGAAGGACACAGCTGCTGGAGGGTGTCCAGCACAGAGCAACGAAGATGAGGAAGGAAGTAGAGCACCTCCCTTATGAGGAAAGGCTGAGGGAGCTGGGTCTCTTGAGCTTGGAGGAGGCTGAGGGGTGACCTCATTCATGTCTAGAAATATGTGAGGGGTGGGTGTCAGGAGGATGGAGCCAGGCTCTTCTCAAGGTCATCTGGTGATAGGACAAGGGGCAATGGGTGCCAGCTGGAACAGAGGAGGTTCCATATCAATATCAGCAGGAACTTCTTCCCAGTGAGGGTACCAGAGCACTGGAACAGGCTGTGGAGTCTCCTTCTCTGGAGATATTCCAGACCCACCTGGGTGTGTTCCTGTGCTACTTGGTCTAGGTGATCCTGCTGTGGCAGGGGGATTGGACTGGGTGATCTTTCATGGTCCCTTCTGATCCCTAATGATTCTATGATCCGAGCCAACCCTCCCCAGTGTGGTCCTCACCAGTCCTCAGCTTGCTGTGGCAATCCTGGGTATAGTGAGACACAGAGAGATGCTGGCACAGCCCGTGGGGTCACGATGTACAGCTGAAAGGGTCTGAGCAGAGCCACATGTGGTCTCTCCCTGTTTCCATCCGTGAGATCCCCGATAACAAGCCAGACGCCCAGCACGTTTTTCTCAGGCACTTTGATTTAGGTTTGTTGGGTTTTATTTTTAATTTCTTTTCCCTCCTTCCTCCTTCAAAAACATAAAAAGGCAGGAAAAAAAACCCCTGAGCTCCAAACACCCTTCTCCTGTAAGTGGGCCAGTGAGATCTGTGAAGTCCTGCTTCCCCATTTCAAAGCCCCTTAATTTGATTCTTCTCCTTCCTTTCCAGCCTCCAGACTGGGATGTGGTTTTTATTTGCCATCATAAGCTCTATCTGGGAGAAATTACACCACCTTTTTTTTCCCCTCTCCCTCTGTTTGCTGTTTAAATCCCTTTAACCATCCCATCGAAGTTTCCAGAGCACCGTAAATACAAGCAGCTCTGCCCCAGTGACTGACAGCTCGGCTTGGCAGCTCTTGGGGCTGGGCTGACTCACTGAGGCCAGGCTCCTCTTCTTGGGGTCAGCCCAGCTGAGCACTCGTTTCAGCCACAGTGGGCTGTGGGGGCTGAGCTGACCCCACTCAATTGACTGTGAGACACCCCTCTTCCCAGCCGCCGTTTCCACCCAGCTTCTCCCACCCTGCTTGGCGTGTAGTCTGCTCCTCGTGTTCTCCTCTTCCTTCTCCTCCACAGAGCTGTTCTTCTTCTGCCTATCCCTGTTTTTCCTAGCTTTTCCTCCTCTGACCCCTGGCTGGAACCTCACCTGAGTTGTGGGAAGGGGGCTGCCCTCACCCCAAGCTGTAGTTTCCCCAGCTGCATGCTCTGAGCCGCCCCGAGCACCACAACCCCGCAGCGGGACGGCTGGATGGGGATTCCCACTCGAGTGGGTTGCAGTCACCTAGGACTGAACCCACTGCTGCAGTCTGAGTGGGGCTGGGGGGGAACGTGGTGGTTTTGGGGCTGTGGGGAGTCATATGGGAGCTCCCCCATGCTGTCAGGGATGGGGAGTTATGTTTGGGAAGCAGCTTGATTGGGGTTGCAGACAAGGGAGAGGTGCCTGGTACCCTCCTGATCCCCATCCCATTTTTGCGGGAGGGGGGCTTCAGAGGAGCCCTGCTGGGCTGGCCATCCCCCAAGAGCTGCAAACCCCAGCCCTTGCTTCCTCGCTGCCCCACCTTGCTGAAGGGGTGGAAGCAAAAGGGAGAGATGAGACCTTCATGCTGGCGCTCAAGAGAAAGCCCGAGGCTGAAGAAGACTTTCTCCTGGGGTGTCTCCTGCTCTGCCTCAGGGCAAGAGCTCTGTGGGGAAATGAGGGTGTACAAGCTCATTCACTACCATGCATGTTGGTAGCCAAGGGGCTCTCAGTGCCCTCCTGACCTCAGGCAGTGGCCTGGGGGCATGGGGTGCAGGCAGAGGATCCCGGAGGGGGGATGGCAGTGCCAGACAGGTTTGTGTTTGCAGGGAGAAGTGGTGCCACATGACGCAGGAGGAGCGTGACGACAGCCTGCGCTTCAATGAGAACATCACCTTCGGGCAGCTGGGGTGAGCAGGGCACGGGGACCCGCAGCCTCCACAGCTGTCGGGGGTCACACCTTGCAGATGTTTTCCCCAGTGGGGACATCCCTTATGGTGCACAGGATGCTTGGTGCTTCGCCTCGGGACTGCTCTTGCCCCCTGTGTTGTGAATCATAGAATGGTTTAGGTTGAAAGGGACCTCAGAGCTCATCTAGTTTCAACCCCTGTGCCATGAGGGCCACCTCTTGCTAGCCTAGGTTGCCCAGAGCCCCTTCCAACCTGACACTGAACACTTCCAGGGATGCAGCAGCCACAGCCTCCCTAGGCAACCTGTTCCAGTGCCTCGGCACCCTCACAGGGATTTCTTCCTGAGTCCTAACCTAAATCTCCTCCTTTTAGCTTGAAACCATCCCCCTTTGTCCTATCACTACAGACCCTTGGAAAAAGTCCCTCTCTAGCTTTCCTGCAGTCCCTTCAGTTACTGAAAGGCTGCTGTAAGGTCCCCCCAGAGCCTTCTCTTCTACAGGCTGAACAGCCCCAATTCCCTCAGCCTGATAATCTGGGCAGCACAGGGACCTACCACGCTGTCCCAGAGCCAAGCATCATCCCAGCACCCACTACAAGGGGCTGTGGGAAGGAGGAAGAAGGTGAGGGGAAGAAGGGCTGCTTGGTCTTCTCTCTCCAAGAGCATCTCTGTTGTCCCTCAGCACCTTCATTCACAACATGCTGGCGTTCGGCCTCAACAAGAAGCTCTGCAGTGACTTCCTGAAGAAGCAGGCAACCATCGGCAACTTGGATGAAGGTAGGAGTGAGCCCAGGGGGATGCACGCACCTCTGCAGTGGGGTCCCAGCAGAAGGGAGCCCTCATGCCTGGCTGGGATGCTTCAGCACCCTCCCAGCACCCTTTCCTCTCTCCTTCTTAGAGCAATACAAGCTGCTCAGCGACCACATCGAGCAGATGGCCACTGAGTAGCCAGCCACCTCGTGGCCAACGTGCTGCAGCAGAGAGACAGCAGCTGGAGCGAGTGGGGAAGGGAGAGAAACCCATCTCCGGGGCTACCTGAAACTGAAGCTGGGCTACTTAAAAATACCCACAAAAATCATACACACAAGCTGCAATAAAACCTGCATGAGCATCCACCTGCAGAGCTGCACCGGGGCAGCCTTAGAAATAGGAGCCAAGCAGCCCTCCCTCCCTCGCCAGACCCTCCTGCCTTGATTTTCCAAGCAGACAGTCCCCAAAGTTGAGTTTTTTCAGTTCAAAACTGAAAAGAGAAAAACCAAACCAAGAGCAACAGCCACAGTCCCCGGCTGGGTTTCTGAGAGCTGGATCGTGATGTCTCCAGCCCCACCGTGAAGTGCTGCCTGTGGTCTTGTGTTCTGTAGCACAACGGGGCTGGGTGCAGAGGAACCCAGGGCTGGGAGCCTCCTGCTTGCCTTCTCCCTTTGGTATGCACTGGGAGAACACAGTGGAGGGTGGAGTGGGAGCAGGGATGCGGGAGGTGATGGGAGGGACCACATCCAGCTGCTGGGGCTGCATCCAGCTGTGAAGAGAAGCCATTGCTGGGGGAAGAGCAGCTGGTTCTGCCTCCAGCTTGATCCATGTCCCTCCATAGTGAGGTACAGGCATCTGCAGCCTGTAGGTTTGTGATGCCAGTGCAGGAGCTGGTCGCTGAGGATGGTGATGGGGTGAACAGCTGGTGAGAGGATCTGGCTCAGCCTGGGAAGAGGCTGTGTTGTGTTTCCACTGCTGGCTGGGGACATGGGCAGTGTGTGTGGGGGGGCTTGCTGGGAGCAGATGTGGAGCTGGCAAAGTGCTGCTGCCTTCCTTGGTATAAGGCTCCTCAGGAGCTTCCAGTCTTGAGAAACCTTCCCTGTGCTGCCTGTGGGGTTCTGTACCTCTGGGCAGAGAGAAAACAGTTTACTCCCTCTCATTGACCTGGATCAGCAGGAAAAATCCATAGCCCAGGGTGGGATTGCTGGGAGCACAGTGTGAAAGCAGCTTGGGAAGAGATGGCCAAGCAGCAGTGAGGCAGATCTACTGCTCCCACTCCCCATCAGTAATGGGGCTGCTGCAGGCTTGCAGCGTTTCCCAAAGTCTCCTGATTTCCTACAGCAGACATAGGGTTAGATCAATCACCCTCCTACTCTGGGCTGCACCTCACTTCTCCTGCCCTGGATCCTTTGCTCCAGCTCATCATCCTGGGATCAAACCTGGCATCCGACTTTTCCTCATGGAGCCTTGGTGCAGCGTTTGCAGAGAGGGGACATGAGGATGTTGCTGCTCCCCTCCCTGCTTTGACAGGACCTGGCTGGCTGTGCCCATGGGGTCAGAAACCCCTAACCCCACTCAGCCAAGGGTCTAGCGTTCCAGTTTCATCCCAAGAACATTGTCCTGAACCATTTCCAGGGACTGAGAGGCCAGTTTTCCCCATGCTGCCAGCTATATCCCGTAAAATAAACAACCTGAGGGGGTTTTTGTCCACATAGCTCTTAGATTCTGGTCATTTCCTAGCAGCAAAACGATGGGTTTTACCTAAGCTGGGCTTTCCTTGCTGCTGAGGCTGGGGCTCTGCTCTGCACTGGGTCTCACAGAAGGCTGGGATCCAGCACTGGCTTCCCCTCTTAGCCATTCCCAAACCCGGGCAGACACACTGGAGAGAGGTTTCTGTCAGGGTGAGGGGCCAATATTATTTTTCCACTATGAAAAAGAATTTAGTGGTGAACTATATATTATTTGCATGTGTATTTTTCTATTAAATGAATAATTTAAAATACAACTTAAAAATGGCCCTAAACCCTTCCCATCTCGGGATGGTTGGAAGGATGGGGTGGGGGGAGAGAGACGGGAAATAAATTGTCTTCAAAACGATTCTTGCTCAGTTGCTGTCATGTGTTTTAATCTGATGGATCTGCTGGAGGGTGTCCAGCACAGAGCAATGAAGATGAGGAAGGAAGTAGAGCACCTCCCTGATGAGGAAAGGCTGAGGGAGCTGGGTCTCTTGAGCTTGGAGAAGAGGAGGCTGAGGGG
>VZRI01008442.1:118931-131068 GCA_013397515.1 Upupa epops | reverse complement strand
GCAGGTGATAATTGAAACCGGGAGCGAACCTGGATGGCGTCAGGGGTTGAGATGCAGTTCAGTTTCACCCCCCCCAAACCCCCCTCCCTCTCCTCAGCTCCAACCCCACCATCACTGCTGCTTGCTGCTGCCGCCATGGTTTAGAGATGCTGCTATCACCGGGGCTCTGGGCAGGGGCCACGGGGTGGGTGACATTCGAAGGGGGGGGGTGGCACTGGGAACGGGCGGCTGCGGCACCGCAAGGTCATCCCTCGAGGAGCGGTTTCGGAGAAGGGGTGTTCAGCGCTTTCTAAAAATAACCCCGTCGCAGGACTGAAATAACAAGCTGCTCCGCTCTCCACCAGCTCCGTGCTTGAACTGTGGCCAAGGCAGCTGCTGCCGGGCCGGCGGTGGCCCCTCGGTGTGCGGTGCAGCTGGCCTGGCTGGGGGGGGACCCCGCCGGTTGTGCCCACCCTACTGTAAGAAGGCCAGAGAGGGGGTGAGTGAAGGATGGGAGGTGGCTTCCAGAGATGCTGCTGGCTAGCCCTCAATACGGGAGGTTGGAGGAAGGGCAGGAGCTTGGTCTTGTGAAGGTCCCTTGATCCCCCTGCACTGGGGAGGGGGGATTTGGGAGGGGGTCATGACTATGTGGTTTCCCCTTTGGAGAGCAGGACCCATGCCTTGGCTGGGTCTGTTAAGATGCGCTGACCTCGGGGGATGTCTGGGGCTCCTTAGTGTCATCTCCTCCTTGCCAAGGTCTCTCTAAAGTGTCCCCAAAGGCTCCTCAGCTCCTCTCCCAGCAGCATTTCCTCTCTTCCCTTTTGCAGACCCTACTCCAGTTCTTAGCTTTTCATGCTGGGCCTCTGGCAAATGTCATCTTCATGGTGGTGCCACAAACTGGGATTTACTGGTTCAGTCATAAGTCTAGGCTTGAAGTGTGTTTCATCAGGCTTTGTGCAGCTCCAGGCTGCAAACTCTGTCCCCATCCCCATAGGAGGTCCCTGGAAGGGCAGCCTGGGGGATATCTGGGGATGTGTTATGTGTGATGATGAGCAAGACCCCTGTGCCCTGGTCTTTGGGACCGCAGAAACACAGAATATTAGGGGTTGGAAGGGACCTCAAAAGATCATCTAGTCCCATCCGCCTGCCAGAGAAGGATCACCTAGATGAGGACACCCAGGAACACATCCAGCTGGGTCTGGAATGTCTCCAGACGCATTTGTCTCCATAGGTGACAATTATTCCCAAATAGCATGGATGGGTGATCCCATCACTCCCGGGTGCTCTGGGAGACCTCCAGCACACCAGCATCGTGTCTTATAGAGACACACACTAGGCAAAGGCACAGGAGCAGGTTCCCTGTGGAGGACAGGATCGTACCCTCTGCTTGGGGTCATGTTGTGGCTGCCGGAGTTAATTGCTGCCCGGAGATGAGTCTTGACCCTGGGGTAGTTCTGGGAAATCAGTGACTGTTCAGTGCTTCATCCTGAGAGTGAGGGATTAACTTCAGCTTCGTATTCTGCTGATGGCTGGTGTGGTGTTAGAAGATGGAGCAAATTGAACCCAGCGTGATGTTTCCCCCACAGGAGGCCTTCCTCTGGCAATGGCAGCAGAACTGTCCTATGCACCAGCCAGCAGGGTTAAATCTGGCCTCGATGGAGACTGGACCTGCTGCTGCTCCTAGAGGTGATGGGGACCTGTGGCTGTGCTGATTATTCTATAAATATCTCCTGTGGCCCACTGGAAGGTTTTTCTTTGCACTCGTGATTGCCTCCTCCAGAGCATCATGCTCCCACCCCATGTGATGCTGGGATCTGGTGTGAAAGCTAGAGACAAAATTGCTGCAAGTGAGCCCTGGTCCAGGGGTTAGGGAGGCAGAACTGAGAGGATGAGAAAGAGAAACTGGTCATAAATCCATCATGGAACCAGGCTGGTGGGGAGGGTAGGTCCAGAGACAATGCTAAGGGGTGAGGTGCTGGAGGGAGGAAGGCCAGGCTGTGTTTGCATGCTCCCTGGGGTGATTTTGAGAGCTAGAGCTGCTCTTCCTACAAGTGGTAGGTTTTGTTGAACTCTCCAAAAGGGGCTGGTGACAAGATGCAACTGTTTGTGGACCTCTGTTCCTTGAGGTTCCAACCTAGCAACCTGGTTGAATCTTGAAGAGCAGTCCCTGGTAGATGTGGGTTTGAGTTACTCTTGATAGACACAGGAATGAGCTTCTATCGTTTGAGGAAAGCATCCAACCTTGCCTCATGTTCCAGTTTAGAGCCTGACTTCAAGCTCAGCCTTAGGACCTCTCCAGCTAGATCTGCAGGGCTGGTTTTAGAGGACGGAAGGACTGAAGTGAAAATACTTAGAGAACTTGAGCCCCTCTCTTATGAGAACAGGCTGAAAGAGTTGGGGTTGTTCAGCCTGAAGAGGGGAAGGCTCTGTGGGGACCATATAGTGACCTTCCAATCCGTGAAAGGTGTCAGTCAGGAGGCTGGGGAAGACTGTTCACAAGGACAGTGAGAGATAGGATGAGGGGTGATGGTTTGAAGCTGAACAAGGGTGGATTTAAGTGAGACATCAGGAAAAAGCTCTTTAATCTGAGGGTGGGGGATCCCTGGAACAGACTGCCTAGAGAGGTGTGGGAGGCCATTCAAGGTCAGGCTGGATGGGGCTCTGGGCAATCTGTTCTAGTTAGAGATGTCCCTGCTTGTTGCAGGGAGCTTGGACTAGGTGACCTTTGGAGGTCCCTTCCAACCCTATGGTTCTAAGATCCACATCACAAGCTGTTGACATTGAAGCTGGACCAAACATGCACATGGTCCCCCATAGCTTAGTCGCGATGTGGCTGGCCTCGCTCCGCCAGCCAGCACCAGATGGTCTCTCCTAGGATAGCGTGTGCCTCTGAGTGTCCCTTATTTGGGATGTGTATTTTTTTTCTATTTCTAGGCTTCAAATCCATACGCCTGACTGTTAGTGCAGTTAGGGGGATGTGCTCTGTAATTGAAAACTCGCAGTCGCGCGCCTCTGCCATGCAAAGCGACGGCTTCAAAGCAGCAGGTGGAAATTGAGCCGATATCTCTGCTGCTGAAGTGAAAATTTGAATGAAAATTTAATTTTGCCTCCACAAAGCAGAGAACAGAGTTCCCAGGGCCCTGGCTAAAAGCCTGCCGTGACCTGGTGATGAGATCAAGTCCCAGCTCTGCTCCAGGCATGCAGAGATATGGAGAAGTCTTTCTGGAGCATGTCTGGGAGGTGCAGTTTCAAAGGCTCTGTAGCAGCAATGTAGTTTTCCCATGTGTTCCTGGGTTGAGGAAAGGGGATTCAGCATCACCTGGGCTTTAAGCATTGCTAGTGAGACCCTATTTCCTCCTACAAGGAGACTCAGCAGCCTTCAGGTAAGGCATGAGCCAACCATTGACAGCGTTAAATGGGTCTCCATGTCAGCAAGGTCTTGGTGCTTCCAGACACCCAGGAGTACTTCAGCCAGGTGCTTTTCTGCAGCATCACGTTGCCCTTCATCCTTCTCAGCACTGTGTTCTTTACTACCATCAATCTGGTGGCCCAGGACTTCATGCTGGCAGAAGTCAACAGTGATGCTGGCATGGTACAGAAGGTAAAACATTGCCCAGAACAGCTGCTCCTGGGCTCTCTGGCAGTAAGAAGTTCCTGGGGATGCAAAGGGATTGGTTTCCCCACTGAGGAGATGGGGAAGAAGCTCCTCGTAGTCCTGCCCTCACTCAGGAACCCCAGGAGCACAGAGGAATGGGAAAGGAGGAGAGACCTGACTGTGAACCCACTGGTGTGGAGATGCTCTTTGAGCTGGAGCTCTGCTGCTGCTGGCTGAGCGAAGGAGGCTATTTCTCCTCTGGGGGTGCTGGGAGGGTTTTTTTGGGGGGTATGTGGCGTATTGGGAGCATTTTCCTGCATCCTGTGTGGGTTTGATTTTGCAGCCGGTGAATTCCTTTCGGCTGAGCAAAGCCCAAGGAGCCAGTGCAGTGGAGGAGCCGGCGGGTTGCCCCGCTGCATTATTTTGGTGTTTGTTTTTCATGGAGAGACAAAAGGCTCCGGGGGCTGGAGAGAACCCGCCTTGTCCAGAGAGCTTTTGTCTCACCTGCTTACGAGAAGACGAGGAAGATGTCAAGGGGAGCGGAGCAGTCCTTGGGGCCACCGATCAGCACCCAATGCTGGGGCCACCATCCCCCATTCCCATGGGAGGACAAGACCCCACTGAGCACCAGCTGCCCCTTTCGTGGGGAAGCGGCTGGAGACGGGGGGCGACTGGGGGAGCAGCTGCGGGGTCAGGGCACAGGCAGGTGTGCCTATCGCCGGGTTCTCCTGAGCCTTATTGCTTTCTTTTATTTGTAATCCCCCGAAACAAAGGGAAAAGGGCAGCTGCAGCAGGCAGAGCATCCCGCAGCCAGGCTGCGGCTTCGCTCATGCGCCGGCGCTCGGCTTTGCAGGTGATTCCTGCCCCGTCCCGTTGCCAAAGCCAAGGCTTTCGCCGGTCGGGGGGTGTTCCGGGAAGGGGTCGAGGTGTTTGCTGGAGCAGGGATGATCTCGGGAGCATCAGCCAAGGCGAGGGAGGCAGCGCAAGCTCCGCAGTGCCTGGGGCCGCCCGGCAAAGGGGTGGCTATTTATGGGCTGAGCAAAGGAAAATGGTCCAACTGCCTATACTGGCAGCGAATCCCATGACTGTAATCAACAACTTCCCGGCCAAGGTCCTTGGCTATTTTCTCTCTGTTTTGGCTCAGAGAGGAAGATTTATTTTGTTTACTGCTTGGAATGATTTTTCCCCTTCTCTTTTTATTTATTTAGTTATTATTTTTTAAAGAAATCTTCCTTAGGGGGCATTGAAAGACACAACCCCCCCCTGAGCTCAGACTGGGGTCAATGGGGTCCCTGAGGCCAGAGCAGTGTCACTGTCACCAGTATCACCTGAAGCAGAGCTTTTTCGGGTCAATTGGAAGTCACACACATGAGGATGGTTACAGCTGGGCAGGGACTGACCTAAAGCCCTGGGGAAAGCAAAAAGAACAGCTGATTTAATTGCAATCTGCAGCTTTACTGCCTAAAGATTAGCAGCTCATGACTTCAAAGCAGCTCCCTGGGATCCCTTGTACCCCTGCGAGGCTTTAAATCCCACCTTTGCGCAGCCAGGAGCAGCACAAACACGGTTCAGGGGCAGTCACACCAAGGGGTGATGCGGTTTTGGGTAAGGTGTGATGCTGCAGCAGCTCCAGTCCCATCTCCAGGAGGGAACCCATGGAATTTTGTGTGTGGTTTGCTGGCCAATGCTGTCACAATAAGCATGGGCACCTTTAGGTTCTCTTCCTGATGGAGAAGTGTTGGTCCATCTATTCTTCTGCCCTGGGGCTGAGCTGAATGGCAGGTATGTCTGAGCTGGGGCATCCTAGAATTAATATCATGGCTGTTATTGGAAATCTTATGGCCAACAGGACCAGAGCAGTGACTGCCCCTCTGCACTTAGCACCGGTGAGGTCCACAACTCAATTCCTGGGTTCAGTTTTGAGCCCTTCACTGCCAGAAGGGCATTGTGGGGCTGGAGTGTGTCCAGGAAGGGGTGATGATACGGTGAAGGGTCTGGGCACAAGTGCTCTGAGGAGTAGCTGATGGAACTGGGGTTGTTCAGCCTGGAGAAAAGGAGGCTTAGGGGAGACCTTCTCGTTCTCTACAACTCCCTGAGAGGAGTCTGGAGTGAGGTGGGGGTTGGTCTCTTCCAAGGAATAAAATGAGAGGAAATGGCCTCAAGTTGTTCCAGGAAAGTTTAGGTTGGACATGAGGAACCATTTCTCCCTTGAAAGGGTTGTAAAACTATGGCCCAGGCTTCCCAGAGCAGCGCTGGAGTCTCCATCCCTGGAGGGACTGAAAAGCCATGGAGATGAGGTGTTGAGGGACAGGGGTTAGTGGTGACCTGGCTGTGCTGGGTTGGACTTAATGGTCTTAAGGTGCTCTTCCAACCCTAATGATTCTATGATACCATGACACCAGGGATCAGACCTGTCTGGAGGTGAAGAACAGGGTAGGATGTAGAACCTGTAGAACAGATAGGGGCTATTAGGCTTTCCACAGGGGTAGCACTTCCCTGGAGGGAGCCCCATAGGGACACGAGGTGCTGCACCCAGTGGGATGCATCAGCAGGACCCTCATCTGGCCACATGTCTGCAAGTACTGGAAGCCAGCTGGGAGACGCCAGCACTTCTGGCCTCAGTGAGCAGCTGTGCTCCCCATGCTGGGAATGGTGCCGGGCTGAAGCTGTGCAGAACACGTGCAATGAGGGAGCCAGGTCTCAGCGCAGCAATGGGAACAGTTTGCCAGGGCTGGCGGTTTGCTGAGCTGGCTGTGCTCAGAGCTCTGTTTTCACCTCTGCTGCAAGTGGACATGGTGTCTTTATATGGGCAGCTCATCCCTCAGCACCCCAACGGCTTATCTGCTGTCCTTATAGCTGCTGGCATCAAGAAGCAGGTAGGATCCTGGAGGGACAACAGACCAGGACCCCCTGATGAAGGCAGGAGGATGAAAGCTGGGGTTCAGATAAACCCTCTTTGCCTTTCCTCAGTGAAAGGGAGGTGCAGCCCGATCCTGACCCCCTTAAACCCCTGCAGCACAGAGGGACTGGAGACTTTTGCACGGTACACACCTGCACCCCCCTCCTTCGCTGCAGGCTCATCCCTTCCTCATGTCTTCCCATCCCCATCTCTACAGGCTGTGGGGTGAGCTGCAGCCCCCCGTGAGCCAGCACTGACACGAGCCAGATTTGGGATCACGGCACAGGAGGCTGGCAAGGGCTCGCCTTGGCAGAACGCTGAGGGGAACAGCTTGCGGCAGCCTCTCTCCCCCTCTGAGTGCCTGCTGGGGTGCGTTCCCTAACCTTTCCTGCCTCCGTTCCACTCCTGCGTTTCTCTCTCCCCCTTTTTTTTTCCCCTATTTTTTTTCCCTTTCCCTAACTGTAAATGCGCCATAAAAATGGATCAAATTGCTTAAATCACTGTCATTAAATCAGTGTGAGTCCCCCCTCCGCCCCTGTGCTTGAAGCCTGGCAGAGAACATTTGTTCCAAAGGCTGAACAGCCGTCTTATTGCTCTGAAAGCATATTTGCTGCTTGATGGAAGGAGGAGAGGGAGAGAAAAACAGCCGGCAAAGGAAGAAGGGGGGGTGAAACCACCGGAGGCTGCTTCTTCTTGGACATGGGGGGAGCGGGGGCTGTATCCTGCAGGCTGGGTTCTCCCTGCTCCGTAGGCTGTCACCTGCAGGTGATGGAGTGATGGGTCTCAGAGGGCTGGGGACATCCCAGAGGACCGGCTCTGATGCTAGAGCATGGGGGGTTAATGCTGTCTGGGATGCTGTCAGACACGGTAGTGCCAGTACAGACCCAACAGCCCCATCCTGCAAACATTGCTAGGGCCACTCTGCACCCCACATGGATGGACATTCAGCAATGAGCTGGGACACGCTGGCCTCTTGGCTTTGGAGTGAGCAGTGGGGAGTTGCCAGGGCTGAGCTGCTGTTGCATGGCTCAGCCTGGTGCGTGCAGCGGGGAGAAATGGATTCCAGGAAAACTAGGCAGGTCACGCTGGTGAAGCTTCCTGAGCTGCTGGGTTGATTAAGCCCTGCCAGTCCCCGCTGAAGAGTGGCTTTAGACCTGCTGGTGTTCACACAGCTGAATAAAAAGCTTCTGCAGACCCTGACCGTGGGCCCCGCTGGAGCTGGCGGCTTGGAAGAAGTGGGGAAAAGTGATTGCTCTGGAAATGCAGAGGTTTGGCTTGGGTGAGCGGGTCAGGCAGAGGCAGGGCTGAGCTACCTCGTGTTCCCATGCCAGCACTGGGGCGCAGGGTGGAATGCAGGAATGCTTCTACCCAGGTGGTCTGGAAAATCCCTACTGAGAGAAACCCGGGCAGCAAGCGCTGAGGAGAGCCGGGAGCTGGAGGCAGATCAAAGGCCGGGGCTGGGGAAGGGGCTGCCGCAGGTGGCAGGAGCCGGCGGGGCGAGCACGTCTCACAGGCTCCATCACACCCAGCCCTGCTGCTTCTGCAGAGCTCTGGCTCCCGCAGAGCTGTTGCGCTCAGCAGCGGCTTTCTGGAGCCCTGCTTTGTCCCCAGGAGGTTTGCTGCAGGATGCAGCTTCCCTCCCCATCCATTGCCCTCTGCCCATCTGAGCTCGATGCCACCTCCTGCCCTGGGAACTGCATCCTGGGGTTTGCCTAAGCAGTAAGTGGTTTGCTCTCAGGAGCAAAATAAGACCTCGGGGGATGCTACACAGTGGTGGGGGCTGCCCGTGGACCATGGCAGAGGAGCAGCCGTGGGTTGCAGTCAATGATGCTGCAGCAATCTTTGCTCAAAGGCTGTAAGAAAGGGGGTAAGAGGAGCTGAGCTGGCACAGGGCCCCTCGTGTGGGACAGAGCCGGTGGGGACAGGCAGCCCTGCTCCTGCTCCTGCCCTGAATGCAGTAGCTAAAAGGCAACTGAGCCCAAATGCAAAGCAGTTCCAAGGGCTGGATTGCTGCCCAAGCTTCCACTGTGCCAGATGAACATGCACCAGCATTGGCTGCCCACGGGCTGGGGGGGATGCTCAGCCTTCCTCAGACACCACACACTCCGGCTGCCCACCAGGACGGCTGGGATGGGGCTCAGCTTGCCTCTAGGTGCTGCTTGTGGGGAACCAAGGTGGTCGCCACACCTTCTTGAAGAGCCTGTATGTGGGCAAGCAGGGAGCCCCCTACCACAAGGACGGGCCTTGCCTGGGAAATGGGAGCACGGAGAGGGCGACACAGCCGTTCCCTCCTCCTCGAGGGCTTTGCAGATTAATTATTCCCAGGGTAAGGAGCTGCTTAATGACTCTCCCCCCCTCCTCCCTCCTTCCCATGGGAAATGGTAGGGACAGTTTCTCCTCGCCCCTCAGGGGCAATGCTTGTCAGTCTTAATCCCTGAGCATCCTGCTGCTTGCTGGAGACACTGGGAGCAGAGCCCTGGCCCTGGTGTAAATCAGGAGCAGCTCCTTTGAAGGCAATGGCTCTGTGACACACGAGAGCTCCGTGTTGGACCATGTGGGCAAGCAGCAGCAGTAGGAATAACTAGGTTTTGTGAAACCACATGGAACTTTGAGGAGAAGATCAACCCTCTCCCCTCCACCTCCCTGTTCCTGGCTTTTGGTCTTTGCTTTGGTTTCTGAAATGCCTGCAGGCAGCAGATCTGTCTCGCCAAAAGCACTAATGGAAAAAAAAGAAAGGAGATGAATTCAGGGAAAGCATTTCCAGGCAGGGACTCATCTCTGTAACCACCCTCGAGGTAAAAGGAGCTGCTCAGCTTGGGAGGGCACAATGGTTTTGCCTTTTGGCTGCACCCTGGACCACCAGCTTGTTTATGGACAAAGCTCATTTCAGGCCTGTCCCCTCTGCCCTGCTCTCCCCTGTGTCCTCCCCAGATCAGCTGTTCACCACAAGCTGCTGTGTCCTGGGTAGGGCTGGGCAGAGTTGCCTCCCTAGGGTTCACCTGGATCTATTTCAGACGAGAGACTCTGGGGCTCAATGACCTTCACGTCCAGCCTCTCCACATCCATGGAACGGAGATGAAGAACTGCCAGGTGGAGGGCCAAACATGGACAAGAGCAAGCCTACAGCCAGTGTGGTTGGATCAAAGCCATGGAAGTCCTCCAGGCTGGTGATGCCAAGCTGAGCATCTACAACTCTGCTTACCTCCAGGTGCCACAAGGCAGTACAGGGGACAGGGTGTGATTCCCACCTTTTCCACCCAAAACCACTCTGAGAAGCAGAGATCTCAGGCAAGAATCAACCTTTGGCTTGATTTCCCCCAAATGGGCTGAGGATCCCAGATGAGCATCACATGAACAGTTACTTCTGCCCATGGATTGTGAGGCAGGGGGGAGCACACCCCTCCCCAGTAAAGGCAGTCACTGCTGCACTGCAGAGCACTAGCAGCTCACTTTATTGCGGGTGTGTGTTTATTGCTTCCTGATGGGAAGGCCCACATCTGGGACCTATTTGCTTAGGACCTTGTTAGGGGGTTGTGGTCTCAACCGCTCTTTACCTCGGCCTGCCTGTAATCCTCTGCTTTGGCTAACTCCCCAGCAGAGACTCTGTGGCACTCGGTGTTGGCATAGTCTGCAAGCTGCTTCTCCAGAAGGTCCACCCTGTTGCAGAGGTCAGCCACCTTCTGTGTGTTGGAAGCCATCAGGTTGCAAAACCAGCCAGGAACTTCTCTGTATTGGCCACCATCCTCTCCACGAGCTTCCCAGTTGTCCTCGGGGAGGACACATGTGGGGATGGTGACTGCAATCACTCACAGCATTGGGCTGGGAATCTGAGCCACGATGTTCCTCAGCGCAGGCAAGGAGCCTTCTGTGGCTGGGCTGTCATTCTCCTTGACCACTTGCCCATCACATGGACCGTAGCTGCCTGGGAACATCTCAGGCTCTGCTGTTCTTCCTGATGAGGCCCCGCAAATCCCACAGCGAGCTCTTGGCTCCAGTTGCACGGTGCAACGTATGGATCCAATATAGCCCCGGCTGCCTTTGTCAGAGCAGCCCCCGAGCTCCAGCAGATGCAAAGTTTCTAGGAAATTGTGGTTTTTCCATGTGTTTTTAAATAGGATCTTTCTCCTCTCACTCTTGCTGGGAGGTACTGGGACAGTGGGCTGCTGCTCTCTGCTCACCTCCCTTGAAAGCGACGCAGGAGGGGCTGCATCCCCAAATCCATGGCTTTCCTCAGCTGCTCCTGTTCATGCTGGTGGGAGAAGGGAAAGCTGTTTGGGGAGCAGGGCTGTAGGACAGCAGGCAGGGCAGCTGGCTCACAGCTTCGTCGCACAGGTAGCGGCGACCGGGTGCGATTGCTGCGCTCGTTTCCAATTAAAGGCTGATTTGCTACAGATCCCTCCTGACCTTCAGCCTGGCAGGCTGCTGTCTTGCAGGGGAAAACAGCCCTACGCTCCACCTCCCTCCCTCCAAGTTCCTGTTTCTTTCCACCATGCCTGAGATAACACCCTGTCTTGCTCTGTCATCATGTCTTTATCTTAACCCTACAGATTTTTTGCCTTCCCTAGGGAGCTGGATGCTTTCTTAATGCTTATTGACAGGGTTTTCAAGCGCAGTGGAGCATCTGGGTGTAGGACACACATGAACACGGGTGGTTGCTGGTGCTGGCTCCCTACTCAGAGAAGACAAGGTTATTTGGGGCATCTCCCTGTAGGGCTGGCACTGGGGGGTGGGGGTGGGGGGTGTTTCTAGATCTCCACATAGCCCTGTGCCCAGGGGACCAGTGGCTGGAGGTACCATGCACACACGAGACCCTTAGCTGTGATGCACGGCTGAGCCCACCCTCAGCTCCTCCAGCTGCTGCAGCTGCCAGTGTTGCTGTCACACAACCAGGGTCCCAAGGTGGTCCTGAGCCATCTGCCCGTCCCAGTGCTCCCAAACTCCCCCCTCCCTGTGTGCTTTGGAGATTTCACGGCCATCATATGGCTGGGAATTGCCAGTCAGGGACTGGCTCAGCATCCCCAGTGCCAAACCTGGGGACCTGTGGGCAGGAGAGCATTGGCTGGGCCCTTGTCCAGCTCCATGACGGCAATGACAGCTTTGAATTTAGCAAGATGTGGACTTTGCCTTCTGGTCATCAGCCCCTGAGTACCTCCTATTGATTTGTTTGTGAGAGGGAAAGATATCGAGCTTGGAGGAGGGAGTTACTTGTTAGGATGGAGAGCTGCTGCCCAGTGGTGGATGGAGGGGAGCCAGGGTGGCTCTGGGGGCCCTGCAGTACAGGAGGTAGTTTGCAATCCCTTGGGAATAGAGACTTGATTGATTTCTTGGAGATCTGATTTATTTCCCACATGGGACCCATCTTCCTGCTCAGCTGAGTGTCTCTGCAGGCTCAGCCGGTGGTGGTGGCTCCAAGACAGAAACGACAGGGACCTGGGACCGAGAAGGCTCTTTGCGGGCAAGTGGGATGGAAGAGCATGGAAGAGCCACGATCCTGGCTGAGCACGGGTGTGTTCAGCACACTAGTGACAGCAAGGGACAGCATGGTTCTTTCCTGACCCAGGTGCCAGCCAGACCCCGGGGTGGGAGTTGGGCTGGCCCCGCTCGCCCTGTCCCTGGACCAGCAGAGGGCAACAGTGACCTTTGCATCCAGCTGTCCCCAAAAAT
>VZRI01008442.1:101811-118891 GCA_013397515.1 Upupa epops | reverse complement strand
TGGCTGCAGGGGACAGCGAGGTGCAAGGTCCCATGGCAGCAGGTGGAACTGCTGGTCCTTCTCTGTGAGACACAGGCTTCTCTCCTCTGCTGTGTGAAGGAGTTCATGCTTGACCTGGCATGGTAACCACATTGATGGGTGAGGATTCTCACCTTGAAGAGAGTCCAGGACAGGGCCACGAAGATGATCGGGGACTGGGGCATCTACCCTGTGAGGATGGGCTGGGAGAGCCAGGGCTGTTCAGCGTGGAGAAGAGAAGGCTCCTTGGAGATCTTATAGCAGCCTTTCAGTATCTAAACTGGACCTAGAAGGCATGTAGTGATAGGACAAGAGGGAATGGCTTTAAACTGAAAGAGGGTAGATCTAGATTAGAATTTCTTTACTACACAGGTGCAGAGGCACTGGAATAGGTTGCCCAGGGAGGCTGTGGCTGCGCCATCCCTGGAAGTCTTCAAGACTAGGTCAGATGGAGCTCTAGGCAACCTGGTGTGGTGAGAGATGAGTCCCTACCCACGGTAGGGGGGCTGGAACTAGATGATCTTCTTCTCTAACCCAACTATTCTATGATCCATTGATGGATTCCAAGGTGAGACTCATCACCTGATCAGTGAGCTCCAAGGTGGGGATCATTACCCCATTATCAGGCTCCCAGATGGGCCATTTAAGCTGGAAGAGCAGCTTTGTGCCTCAGCCTTGCTTCTGATAGGGCTGGCTCTGCTCCTGGGGCTGTCTTGGTGTGGTTATGGTGTTTCTGGCAGAAACAGTAGAGATACTGTGCTTTGATTCACGGGCTGGATGTGGTTTCAGGTAAGAGCTGCTATAACTCTCATCAGAGGCTGGGTGTTGTTTCAAAGTCCAAGGTGTGACTGTGCTGCTCTGTGAGGTTTGGAGGTGTCTGTGTGAGCAGGAACACACAGGGGGATGTGGAGGTAGTGGGTAGCAGAGTAGCTCCTACAGAAGTGCTGGAGAAGGGCTAAGCAATGGGAGATAGTCCCAGCTCAGCTGTTTGGAGAGGCTGCAGTGGGGTGGATGCCAAGGAACCTGAAACCCGGAGTGGATGTGAACCAGTAACCCCAGCTCCCAATTGGCAACCCCTCTGCAATTACCCTCCTGAACCAGCCAGAGGGCTGAAGTCATGATTTTCTGAACAGAATAGCTCAGTCCCTCATCCCGAACAAGGTCAAAGCCAGAGCGGTCGTTAGCCATCGCATCGACTTCCCATTAACGCCCCTGAGCTGCTGGGAGGGAGAGTCTGGCAGCCGCAGACCTGCCACCCTGGCCAGCCGGAGGGGTGGGCAGGGGGGCCCCTTCGATCTTCCCGCAGATGTGGGAGGCCAATCCATTTGCTGAAATGAATGGGAAATGGTTGAAAGGCTAAACCTCAAATTAGGTATTGACTATCTGCCGAGCTGGGCAGCGCTACCTGCTGTAAGCCGAGTCGAGCTTTCCATCGCCGCACACACGTAGGGGAGTGTGAGGGGCGTCTGGACCCCCTGGCTGTGCCAAGGGGCTGCTGACACCTCATCTTACGGCTCAGAGGGATGCTGGAGGGGCTATCAGCTTGCTATAGGGTTTTCTCTTCCCCCCTGGGGAGGCAGAGCCCTTGTTGAGGCTCTAAGGCAGGACAGTTGGGCTGAAATCCTGCTGTCACGCTTCGGTTAATATTAAACCATTAAATGTGCTCAGCTTTTAATAGAGGGGATGGTTGGAGCCTTAACCCTGTGTTTGCTGGCAGCTGATCATCTGCATCTCTTCTCAGGGGGATGGCAGTCCCGGCCCCAGCTTGCACATCCTTGCTGCTGAGGCGTGTTTACCTTCTACGTATTCTCCTGCCTCTTCCCCGGTCAAAAATTCAAGGCCACCCCACGAAATATGTTTTTAAAAGTCGATTCACTCGCAGTCCCATGATACTTGGCACAAATGGTGTTTGAACAAACTCAAAATTGTACTTCAAGGCAAACACAGCTGTTTAATTGCAGCCCCGATGCAGAGCAGCCTCCACCGTGTGAGCGGTAGGAGCTGGGTGCTGACTGTGTGTTTGGCCTCTGATCCCCTTTAATCTCTGCAGTCAAAGGAGTTGGGTTTGATTTCCTTTTATTTCCCCCACCCGCTTTGGAATCTGCAACCAATTTGTTGTTGTTGTTTGGGAAATAAACCCCAGGGAAAAGGTCTGGATCCAGCGCAGCCGGGCTCGCACTGACTCTGCCGTGCCGCCTCCTGGTTACCCCAGAGCCAAAAAAAAAACCCCATCGTAAAAAAATCTGGTTTCCCTTTGCCCATCCTGCTCTGCTTTTTTTGGCCCGTCTCTTCCCCGCCCCGAAGGAGCCGATGACTTTAGCATCTGCTGCCGCATCTGTTTTACCCATCGGGGCCGAGCGTGGCGATAACTTCAGCTGGGGAAGGGAACCCACAGGCAACACAGGGTGTGGGGGGTGAAAAACCCTTCCTCCTCCAGGAGGAATTAAGTCTGAGGAAACATCAGGGGTTGGGTGTCCTGCTGGGGCTTTGGAGGTGACAAATCCAACCTGGGCTTTTAGGTGGCCCCTAGGGGATGGGGGTGTGGGTTGTGCTGAGCTGGGCTCCATCTAGAGCATCAGGGTTATTTTTTATGGGGAGGGGAGCACTTGGTGAGGCTGCTGGGCTTGTGAGGATGTGGAGATATTACTGCAGACTGGTCCCAGTTCCATCCTGGTACAAATCCATCGCCCCCAGGCCAGGGCTCTGCTGCTGCGGCTCTTGCCTGAGGGAGATCCAATAGCAGCCAAAAGACAGATAAACCCCTGGCTCTGCATTAAAGCACAAAGCTCCCAGGCAGGCCCCAGGTTTTCATCGCTAGTGGGGTGGCCACAGGCTGTCCCTGAGCTGTGGTGGCAGGGATTGGTGTCCTGGAGGACTGATGGCTCTGGACTAGGACTCCCAAGGCAGTAGGATGATGTGTCTGATCTCCAGCAGCCAAACAAGATGCTGTTAAGGAGGGGATGGTTGAGCATCCTGTGGTGTCTGGGGACACTGACTGTGGAAGGCAGTGGGTAACGTTCTCCTTGGGGTGACCCTTTACCACTGCACGAAGCTGCTGTGACTTGGGCTGGGTTCTCCTGTGGCTGCAATGCTTGAAGCAACACAAACCTCTCCCCACACCTCTCCTTGTCCTGCTGAGCTTTACCCTGTGCAAACAGCCTGGACCCTGCCCCTCTCCCGGGCTGCAAGCAGTGCTCAGCTCCAGTCAGTGCCTTTGATTTCCCCTTGGAGGCTGCACCAGCCTTTCATTCGGCTCTCCTTCGCCTGCCTGTGCCATAAGCCTTTCAGGCGAACATTAAAGCCTTTGTCTGGTTGGGAGCGAGGAGCAGACCATTTAGGAGGAATTAGTGGTTACATTGAAAGGGGAAAATAAGGGCTCCTGGGTTAAATGCACTTTAAATGTCTTAATAATTGCAATTGGCCAACTCATTCCTCCCCGGAGCCAAAAGCCTGTAATATGGGAAGCTTTTCTCTAATCAAGAGCAGCACTGATACCTTATGTAGGCAGCCACATAGGATGGAGAGAATTATTTCTCGGAGCTCAGTGAGCAGAGCAGCCTGTCCATCATTCCCCCAGCTGCCAGCTGGCCCCCCTGAACCCACTGGCCACCAGCGCAGCCAGGATGGAGCTCAGGATGGCTGCGTGCCACCTTCATCCCAGGTGACGTCTGGATCCCTGATCCAACCCTGAGCAAAGGTGGCCCCTCATTCCCTAGTGAGACCCCGGGTTGTCCTTCTGCCCAGGAAGCACCGCAGAGCTCTGGCAGCCGCTATGTCGCTGGCCAAGAGCCCGTCGGTGCCATCCAGGTGGCTGGCTGAGACACATCCCGGCTCCCTGGCTCCAGCCGCTGCGCAGCCACGTCATCCATCAGCGATGACAAGCTCCTTTTGCAAGGAGCCTTTGTTGGCACCCTGAGCCAGGGAGAGCAGAGAGGGGGAGAGCCAGGCTCGCTGGCTTGCAGCAGACCTCTGAGGCGAGAGCATCAGCCCTGGCTAGGAGCAGCCCCCTTCCTCCCAGCAGCCGGAGGAGAGAGGGAGGTTAAAAGGTGCAGCTTGGAGGAGGTTAAAAGCAAAGCAGCTCTTAATTTATAACGTGGCCGAAAGAGAAATTGTAGCCAAAAAAGATAAAGATGCTGGAATAGCTGGAATTCTCCAGCCGCTGAGACTCCGAAGGGTAAAGCCGCTGGAATGTGTGTCTGGAGTGTGTGTGTGGGGGGGTTCTGCTCTGTACCCCTCACCCAGGGTCTTCCCCGTAGCCTCCCTGGGAGAGTGAGGCGCTGCAGCAAGCAGGAAAGAGGTGGTGATGCCTGAGCTGTGGGCCAGCTGCACTGGGGATGGGGACTGATGGGGTGCAAACCTGCCCTTGTCCCACCCCTGGCTGCTTTTGGGGCTGAACTGGGACCCGCTGCCATGCTGTGAGGAGTGGGATGAGCCAAAGTGGCTCCGTATTTGGGCTCAGCTTGGCCTGGGGTTGCTGCAAAGCACAGGCAGACTTGAATGACTGCCCAAGGAGGCTGGTCTGGGCTGCTCCTGGCCTGGAAAGGAGAGAGATCTGGGGCTGCTGCACCCGCCAGGCTCTGGGGCACCCAAAATGTGGGTGACAGGTGAGCAGTGGGAGCCGGAGCTGAGTTGTGCTCCTTTGGTGGTGGCCCCTTAGGATGGGTCTGCCATTTCATGAAGGTTTTTACATCTTAGATTTCTTTGACCTGGGTAACCTTCAAGCAAGACTGGCCTTTAGCACCTGGCTGCATCGCTCAGGGCTCAGGCCACCGACCCGCAACGAGGACAAGCCTGTTCTCCATCTGCTCTTGTCCCTCTCCCCAATCTGGTTACAACAGCCCATTCACAAAACACTCCTCCAGATTGTAGGAGGTGGTAGGAGGGGGGGAAAAGCCATCAAGCCCCCTATAAATGGGGGAAGCACCCATAAAGGATGGGAAGTACCCTGTTCCCTTGCAGTGAAGGGGTAAAACATCCCTGCTCTGGGATGAAGGGCTTCCAGCATTGATGGAGGCTTGAAATGGGGCTGCTGCTGCCTGTGCCACCTCCCTGTGCTGTGCCATCTGCTCTGCGCTGGGAACTCTGGCTGCAGCCTTTGCAGGGGTTTGGAGATCAAAAGGGGAGGGTTACCCCTAATACATCATGTGCAGGTGCTTGGTGGGAGCTACTTGTGTCCCATCTCTGTGTGGGGGTATCTGTGGGTCTCCCTGGACCCAGCAGCATCCACAGATGTGGGTCAGTGAGAGAAGGGGGCTGTTGGAGATGTGCAAAGGGCAGGTCCTGGGTGGGGATTTATCTTCCAGCTCCAAGCATTCCCTGTCTGCTGGAGATGTTGTCTGTTTTTCTCTGAGTGGCTCTGACCTGCTCTCCTGGGTGCAAACTGGGCACAATGTCTGTGCTTGGGCAGGTCTGAACCTCCTGCCCCATCCTCTGTGGCTCTGCCTGCATGGATGGATGCTCTGACCCAGTTACTGGTTCTCTGCTATCACAGACTCCAGCCAGGCATGAAAACCAGAACTGGGGCTGCCTTGACAGAGACACGGCAGCTTTGGGGGTTTGTTTTCCAGGCAGGGCCACAGGGAGCTGATGCCCAGAGCTGGTCTTCTCCAGCCTTTTCACCTCCCAGCGTGGTACAAACTCACCCAGGCCATCCCAGGTGGTGCCGACCTGCCCTGAGCCAGTCTGGGTTGCTGCCACTTGTTTCAACTCCCTGATACCTCCTTTTCATGGTTCATTTCCCTTCACCTGGCGCTCGGGACAAGAAACTTCCTTGATTTTCTTTCTCCTCTGTGTCTGTAACAGCAGACCTTGCAGCTACAGCCGTGTAACAGGAGCAGTGTTCCAGCAGTGGGGTTTGCTTTTCTGCTGCACATATAGGCTGCTCAAAACCCCTTCTCGAGTGGGGCTGCATGCAAAAGCTGGGCTTGGTGGCCATGTTATCATAGAATCCTTAGGGATTGGAAAGGACCTCAAAAGATCATCCAGTCCAATCCCCCTGCCACAGCAGCATCACCTAGACCAAGTTGCACAGGAACACATCCAGGTGGGTCTGGAATGTCTCCAGAGAAGGAGATTCCACAACCCCCCTGGGCAGCCTGTTCCAGTGCTCTCTTACCCTCCCTGGGAAGAAGTTCCTGCTGATATTGATATGGAACCTCCTCTGTTCCAGCTGGCACCCATTGCCCCTTGTCCTAGCACCAGATGACCTTGAGAAGAGCCTGCTATCCACCCTTTGTTTGTGTGACAATGGGGATGGCACAACCCTGCTGCGAGGGTGCAGACTCCTGGGATGATGTCCTGTGCTGGGGAGGGGGGGTGGAAGGGCAAATATTTTCTGGCTTACGCTGGGATTTTCTCCCAGGCTGTTTACAAGGAGCAGCACTGGGAAATAGAATCATAGAATCATCAGGGATCAGAAGGGACCTCGAAAGATCATCCAGTCCGATCTACCTGCCACAGCAGGATCACCCCGACCAAGTTGCAAATAAAGCAGCTCCTTACTCCTCTGGGTGCTTTAGGGGGCAGAGGGGCTGCTCAGAGGTTTGGGGTCTGGGTAGCAGCCCCACAAAAAGTACTTTTTCTCTACCAATCACTGCTGGCTGAGTGAGGAACTATGTCAGGTACAGGGTATCGCAGTCAGGTCTGAGCACAGTGTGCCTGACCTCCCTGGGTAAGGGATACCCTGCTGTTACTTTCAGGGAGGCAGGGAGATTAAATCCCCCTCCAGGGAGGAAAATCTCTCTTTTTCAGTCCCTACACTGGAATGTGAAAGCAGTGGGGTGGGATGTTTTATTCCCCCTCCCCTCTACACTTGCACGGGTGCAGCTTCCAACATCCTCCTGGCAGGTGAGGAGCCTCTGTCTCCCCCTCTAGATCAAAGCTCAGTTCTGTCTGGGCTGGGTCTATCCCGGGCTGGGTTTGACTGCAGATAAGATCATTCCAAAGAGCAATGTGGTGCTGCAGTTTCCCTGCCCCATTGCTGCACCTTCCTGATTCACTTGGAGCTATTTAAGGGGAATCAAGAAGTAAAACAAGGGCTGAGCCCTCCTTCATTGCCCCTGCTATGCAGTTAGTGTTACAGCAAACCACTGGTACCAGCACTGGAACAGGAATTCTTCCAGCTGCTGGGCTGGCAAAACAAAAGGGATATTTTCTACCCTCCTGTGGCTTTACTGTAGTGGGAGTACTCTGTGCCCGAGCTCAAAGCCCTGGCAAGTGGATGCTATTGCGCTGCCTGATTCCTGGCTCCTGAAATCCCACCCCTCGTGCTCCTAGGGTCTTCCTTTTCCTCCCTGTAGGAGAGGTTTAGATGGTGGAATGGAGATGCAGCTCTCCCCTTGTGCCCATCCCTAGTGGCTGCTGGTCTTGGGTAGTCTGACCCAGAGCAGATGCCAGAGGAAATAGTGATGGGTGAACTGGGAAAGTATTGATGGGGAGGGTTGTTTTCCCTGCTAGAGGTTTGTTTGGCTGATGGGGAAAATAATGTAACCCAGGGTAAGGGACACCTGAGGTCTTCCCTACAGCACACACTCCAGCTGCACCAAACCCAGCAGGTCCAGTGCCTGTGGTCCACCACAGGGAGTTATCTAATTATGAAGCTTAAGTTACTCATCCCTGCTCTGTTGTCACTCTGAGATGGCTCGCAGGCACTGCTGAGCTTTGCCCAGCTTTTTAAGCTGGACTCAAAGCTTTGAATCAGTAGCACTGTCCCTGTGCTGGGACGCTGGGGGCTGCTAGGGGAGAGGGAAGGGGATTTGCCATTTGTAGTTCAGACTGCTGGAAGTTCTGCTTTCTGGCAGGGTGTCAGGGCATCACGAGGGAGGGAGTGGTTCCCCTTATTCCCCTGTCATGGGCTGTAGGCTTCATAGAATCATAAGGGATGGGAAGGGACCTCGAAAGAGCATCTAATGCAACCCCCCTGCCACAGCAGGATCACCCAGACCAAGTTGCACAAGAACACATCCAGGCAGGTCTGGAACATCTCCAGAGAAGGAGACTCCACACCCCCCCTGGGCAGCCTGTTCCAGTGCTCCGTTACCCTCCCTGGGAAGAAGTTCCTTCTGATATTGATATGGAACCTCCTCTGTTCCAGCTTGCAAGTTCAAGAGACCCCCAGCTCCCTCAGCATTTCTTCATAAGGGAGATGCTCTTCTTCCTTCATCATCTTTGTTGCTCTGTGCTGGACACCCTCCAGCAGCTCTGTGTCCTTCTTGAACTGAGGGGCCCAGAACTGGACACAATACTCCTGATGCGGTCTCACCAGTGCAGAGTAGAGGGGGAGAAGAACCTCCCTTGATCTGCTAACCACCCCCCTTCTGATACCCCCCCCCAGGATGCTGTTGGCTTTGGCATGAGACAGCGCCTTTGCCAGATGGGGAGCGTGGTGTTTTGCAGCCTGTGTTAAATAATTTCTAATCCATAATCCGCTCACAAATAAGACTCCTGTGGTATAGGGTGAGAGGATGCTTTGGGTGTCGTGTCTGGAACTGCCAGGGTGCTGCTCTGCTGAGCATTGCTTGTGCGTTGCAGTGTGCCCTGGGCTGTGGGAACTCTCTCTGAAGCTCCTCTGTTCCTACTAAATGGAGCAACCCTGCTGTTTTTCCAGTGGTTGGGAGACAGTAGGGAAAATTTACCTCCAGATCTGAGCGGATTATGGTTCTACAGCCCGAGATTTCCTCTCCTGCCCGTGCTTTTTGTCACTGTAAATGCACCCACAGATGCTGGTGCTGTCTGTATAACTGCCCGGTAGATCTTTATCCTTGGAAAAGGCATTAGACCATCACTTTAATCCCGCTGATCTTCCAGCTTTGCCACTGTACAGCAGTGGGGAGCTCCCCAGGCTCAGCTCTCCTCTTGAGCTCTGTTTGGGGGGGACAAAAGGGAAATAACTCTCTTTCCATGAGCTGGCTGCCCCCCTTAATATTTCCTCTGCAGCTCTTCTGTCCTCTCTTCATCCCGTCACCCCAGGGGGTTTCTCCTCTTTTCCCTCTCTGCTCTTGCATTGCACTGCAGGAAGGAGCAGTGGGCAGTGGTTGTCTGTTCCAACCCCTCCTCCTCCTCTTTCTCCATTGCCTTCTCTTCCTTTCTGGTAGTGCTTTTCCCCACTGGCATGCAGCAAGCCAAGTGGTTCCCATTGATCCATCCACCACCACACTTAGATCTTCTTCCTGAGGGATTTCTTCTCATGTCAGAGCTTGGCAACACACGGGGAATCACTCGCTCCATCTTAATGTGCCTTCCTCGGTGTCAAAACTCATCTGCTGTTGGCTCAGCCAATGCTGTTCCCCAAAACCCACTAAAAGCACTGGGCTCACCCCCACGGCCCCTCCAGCATGGCTGGAACTAGCCTCGCTCTCTTCCTTCCAAACCTGTTTGCAACCCTACTGATGTCTGTGACCTCCACTGGGGCATCGACAGCCTCCCACCCGCCGCTTCCCCCACCATGCACCGGCTGCTTCATCTCCCCTTGTGCACTCATCCTGCCCTGCTCCCAGCCAGCCCCCTTGCCAGCAGCCGTTACTGGGAACAACTTGGCTTGGCCAACCTCCCGAGCGTGAAGGTTCGCATCCAACACGCCCGAGCTGGCGCCCAGCGCTGCGTCTGGGCTGCCGCGTGGGTGGTGGGGAGCAGGTTCAGAGAGTTTCTCTTTTTAGGGGGGTGGGGGGAGAAAAAAGTCTTTCCTGGGGGCTTTTCAGCTATGAAGCTGCTAGTTCATTTCCATGGACTCTCCAGCACTGCTGGAGTCTGGGATATCCTGCTGCTGTGTAGCAGTGGTGAGTGATGGGGGAGAGTGGCCCCCAAACACCCCCCTTCAGTCAGTGACAGTGGTCTGAGGGCCCTTAATCAGGGAGAAGGGACGTGGACCCTGTTGTTCCAAGACGTGGAGAGTTTCCCTGTGCTCTGCTGCTTCCTCCTCCCTCCCTGGGAGAGCTGTCCCTGCGAGGATGCTGGTGGTTCACAGCAGGGAAGCCTGGGGGTCCTCTCTGCCCCATTTGGGGTGAGAGTGAGGTATGGGGGTGTCTCTAGGGACTGCCTCACTCAGTGCTGGTTTGAAGAACTCCACGTAGTGCTGGGCTGGATCCGTGTTCTCCGGGACTTTCCCTCCTGCATTTGTCAGTGTCAGCAGCTGTAATTTCATAAATATGCTGGGAGCAGGGGTGGGGACTTCACCCAGACTTTACGTCAATGTAAACAGCCCTAATTGGTGCTGGAGCCTCATAATTCCAGGATTTCCCCCCCTCCTTGCCCACGTGCATCGAGGAAATTTGCAGTGCCAAGGCGAAGCATGTTTTCATTCATAAATCCCCCTCTGGAGGGGTGTGGGGGGAGTGGGTCTGGGGGAGCAGGGGCTCGCTGGCATTTCTTGCCTGGGGGTGTTTTTTATTATCCCCCCAAATCTGACTGATCGCTTTCCCCGAGCACCGGCGGAAGCGAGGGCATGCTTAATGGTGTGAGTGCTGGGAAGGGAACGCAACCGCTCGCTGCTCGGCGGCCCCTGAGAGGCATCCTGCCTTCCCTGTTACTCATTTGATGGTGTATGAGCTGCTGGTGTGACTGCAGCCATCTGGTTTTTGTTGGCCTGCCTGTCGGGCCACGGTTGCAGTGGGTCAGTCCTGGGGAGAGGGCAGGGAGACCCATTAGCTCACTGATGGGTATCGCCGGGGTGCTGGTTGTGGGGGTGGGTTCAGTGCACCCTGTGCTGGGAAACGTCTTGGATGGGGGAGAGAGAGTGGTGCTTGCATCTAGCAGGGAGTCATGGAGCTAGAGGCATCCACCTCCTGCCTGAAGCCACCCATGTCATCTCACCCGTGTGTGGGCTTGGGATGTCAGGTCAAGCTGTGATGGCTTTAGCCTCACAGGGCACCGCCTGGCTGTGGCTGGTGCTCTGAGCTGGGCTCATGGTGAGGGCAGAGGTGAGGGTGATGCTGTGGATTATTTTGGAGCTCCTGAGCACCAGACAAGGTAAGCTGGGCAGGTTCTGGCAGGAACTCAAGCAGACACTGGCTGCCTGCTCCTTCTGTGTGTCTGGGAGGGTGCAGGGATNAGTCTCCTTCTCTGGAGACATTCCAGACCCGCCTGGCTGTGTTCCTGTGCAACTTGGTCTAGGTGATCCTGCTGTGGCAGGGGGATTGGACTGGATGATCTTTTGAGGTCCTTGCCCATTCCTAATGATTCTATGATCTACCTGAGGTTTCTGGGGGATCCAGCTTTCTCCAACCGTGTGGCATTGCTTTGGGTTTACCAAAGGGCTTGGGGAAGGAGCAGCTTGGCTGGGCAATGCATTCCCACTTGCATTCCCAGCTACCATCGTGCAGGATTTGCATCCTGGCTGGGTAGGCAGTGACTGGATGAGGACATGAAACAGAGGATGGGTCTGAGGGCTGCCAAGGGGGAGTCCCCACAGCTACAGGTTTCCCAGCATGTCAGTCCCAGCTTACATGAAGTGCTCTCTCCTTCCTATGAAATCACACTCATAAAAGCAAAAGAAGAACCAAACCTCAAAACTTGGCAGCAGCCAGTGCGGAGTTAGGTTCAGCTGCACTCACACCAGGCAGCTTCTGCATCCTGCAGTCCCACAGCGAGGGGCTGCTACCCCCACATCAGTGCGATGCAGCAGCAGCTCTGCTGACCCGGCAGTGGGTCTGAGGTGGGGTTTTGGGGAGTCCTGTGGATGGCAGTATTTCTGCCCCCCCCCCCCACTTCCTTCTCCTTTGAGGCTGGGATTGAGGTCCCTTTCCTGCACTGGTGTTTCACTTCTGGTGCCAGAAATAGATTGAAATCCTTCCCCCCGCTGCCCCCTGCCCGCAAAAGCTGAAGTGAAATTCAGAGGAAATCAGCCACTGTGGCCACATCTGTGTCCCAGCTCTGGAGGCCGCTCTGGTAGGATGAGGGTGATGGTTTTAAGCAAAAAGATGGGAGATAATTCTCTCCTAGATATAAAAAAGAAATGTTTCATGCTGGGAGTGGTGAGACACTGGCCCGAGGTTGCCCAGAGAGGTGGGAGATGCCTCACCCCTCCAGGTCAGGTTGGAACCTGGGGCTCTGAGCAACCTGCTCTCGTTGCAGATGCCCATGGTAGGGGGCTTGGACTAGATGAGCTCTGAAGATTCCATGATTCCTGGAGCCTGCTCCCATGATGATTTCCTGATGCTACAGGGTGAGCAGTTGGGATGCAGGGGAGGTGCTGGAGCAGGGAAAGACACCCAAAAAAAAACCCCATGGGGATTTTGCTCTTAAGATGCCAGAGATGGGCTTCACACTTCATCCTGGGGGTGAAGGACCTGCCTACTTACACAGCAGGTCTGAGTGGGAGCAGATTGCTCCCTCCCGGGTAGTCTCTTCCAGCTTTTGCAGCATGACCAGCCTTGTGCTCGCATGCCCTGAGCAAGCTCTGGGTCTTGTTTAGGACACCACAGGGTCTCCTTTCCCTCTTGGGTGCCAAGAGGAAAAATGCTGGCTCTGCCAAGGAGTCCTCAAATGGGACAAGGTGTTAATGCCCCAGCAGAAGCTGAAGATATCATCTCACAGAGCAAGAGCGGTGCTGGCAGCGCTGCACTGATGCTGCAGGGAGATAGCTCACAGCCTGGCAAGCTGCTGCTCAGGAGGCACTTGGGTCCAAGCTGTTCTGCTGAGGATGTGTAGGAGGAATGAAGCTTGCGGTCCTTCTGGGATCGAGTGGGTGTGATGGGAGCTGACTGCATGTCTGGACAGGAGAAGACCCGGTCCCCTGGGGCCTGACTGATCCTTATCTCTGCCCTGGTGCCATGGAGCTGAGTGTACGCTTGGGTTACAGCCATGTCATGATGGCACCAGGGGTCATGGTTTGAAGCTGCACAAGGATAAATGTAGGTTGGAGATTGGGGAAAAACCTCTCTAATCTGAAGGTGGGGGATCCCTGGAACAGGCTGCCTGAAGAGGTGGCAGAGGCCCCATCCCTGGAGACATTCAGGGTCAGGCTGGATGGGGCTCTGGGCAATCTGGTCTGGTGAGTGATGTCTCTGCTTGTTGCAGGGGGCTTGCACTAGATGGCTTTTGGACATCCCTGCCAACCTTGTGGTTCTATGATTCTATGTCTTGTACACATTGCTAGCAATGAAGGTGCTGATGCAGTCAGGCCCAAAACGCTGTCCCCAGCCTGGGACACTGGCTCCTTTGTTCTGGTGCCTTGCTTCTAGGCAGGACCTGCTTAAAAACATGGGATTTGCTGTTTGCCCCTCAAAGCAGTGGCTGCTCCAGAGCCAGGAGTCTGTCCATCCTGCAGCAACATCTCTGGGATGAACTGGTCCCGCTTGCTTCCCAGTTGCTGAGGACCAAGATGGGTGGCAAAGCCACGCAGCCAAGATGAGGGACTCCAGCACCTGCCTGGGTCTGGTGCCAGGAGTGTGTGGGTTCAGCCAAGACATTTCCAACCTGCTCTCAACATCTGGGATGCTGCTGGGGGTGCTGGATTTGACTGGAGCTGCTGGGTACACAACCCACCCACGCTCCAGGCTTGCCAGGGTAAATCCAGCATTAAACAGAGCTGGGCTCCATCCTCCCTCACTAGCGCTGGCAAGAAGGCAGCCTGATTATTTAAAACACGTAATAGTACCTTGCAGCTCTGCTGCTGGAGAGAGAAACTCCAGGAAGGGCAGCGGGCAGGATCCAGGTGCCCTTGAGTGGGATCAGTGGCTCCTGCCGTGACTCGGCCAGCGCCAGGACGTGCTGGGCTTGGTGTCACCCTGCCCTCCAGCACACTCCCCTCTTTACGCCTTCGTCCCTCTCGCTGACTTTGACGTAGCGCAGATGTTTTCTTTACAGGCTGGTCAGTAGAAGAGGAATGGCTCCGTATACATCGGAAGCGCCGTAAATCACTGCGATGGGTTTCTCAGAAGGGCTTCCAGCCAGGGCTATAAACATACTGCCTTCGGCCAACATGACATCCGTGGAGCTCCCCGGTCGTCCACCCGGCCAGCGTGCAGCTCAACGGCTCTCTCGCATCCAGCTAGCACTCAACAGCTGATAACTCCCCCTCTCACCCGCCTCCTTCTCTTCCAAGAGTTGAGCTGTTCTTCGAGCTGAAAAGCTCAAAAGGGCCTCCAGCCAAGAGCTTAAAACCCAAGATGTAGGGGTTTGTGAGCCGGGTGGTTTAGGGTTTACACAGCGTAAGCATTGGGCTTCAGGTTGCTTCAGGACCCCCATCAGGGGCCAGGACTCCCCAAGCAGGAGTACAGTCCCTTCCCAGCAAGCGAAGGGTTTGGTAACTCTGGAGAAGGTGATTGATTTCCACTGGCCACAGCAGCTCCCACTGCTTTGCAGGGGGGGAAAAGGTAGAAGGCTGAATTTTTTTAAACCATAGTCATCCCTTTCTGCTCTTCGGTGTTTTCCCACCGGAAGGGTTAGGAAATCATGTTTTACATCACTTTGGCTTGTGGGAGAGGCTGGATTGTGGACAAAAGAGCTGGAAGGGGTCTTCTGAGCTCACCTCAGCCTAGGGTGGAAGAACTCGTTTCATCAAGAGGTTTAGGAAGCAGCTTGGTCTGAAGAAGATGGCATAGAAAGACTTCCTAGGGATGGATGCCCTGGTGATGCTGTGGAATATGAAATCTGCTGGGGGGAAGGTGTTTTCCCATGAGTGGGATCCTTCAGGACTTTGAGGAAAGGGTCAGCTTTCCAGAACCTTTGCACTGGAAAAGAACAGACGACAGCTTTTAATTTAACCCTTTGGCAGCGTTTGATTGCTGCCAACCCAGTGTTTTCATCCTCAGGACACAGCAGCCTCAGCAGGGTGGTCAGGGCCACAGGGGATGTGATGGGGTTGGGATCACCATGGGTGGAAGACGGTTTCCAGCCCCATTTCCTAGACATCTCTAAACCCTGCTGTGTTTTTATCCTGACCCCAGTGGCTCTTGCCCTATGTGTGGCTGTGTAGTGGAGCCACATGCCCTTGAGATGCCTGCAAGAGTCAGAACTCTGCCCCTCAACAGGTATTTGCTGCCTTGTAAAGGCAGATCCTGGCTTCACTGGACTGTGCCACCCTCATCTGCAGCTTCTCCATGTGTGGTGACCCTGTGGGGTTTGGGGATCCCTTTATGCCAGAGGTCTGGTGGGCATAGGGGATCCATCCATGGCTGGTGGATGATTAAATGCAGCATCCTCACAGTGCTGCTGGCAGCCCGGACCACCACCGGTGCAGGTGAGCTGCTGGCAGCAGAGCAAGCCGGGAGCTGCTCCCTCTCTCTCACTCTGCCTCCTCCTCTCCCGGTGGAGCGTTTGGACAAATAAAGTTCGGAAAAAATCCGAGCTGGAGCTGCTGACTCCTTGTGCAAGCGGTTTAAAATAGGCCACGCTGTTCCAGCCTGGCGGCAGCCAGCTGGCCCCACAGCCTCCCCGCTGGAAAACAACCGAGAACAATAACAGGGGAGCCCTGCGCCCAGCGTGTCCTCACTGGGATGTGACCCTCCTGCCCCATCCGGGCACTGCGAGTCCCCAGGGCTATTGTGGGGCAGAAGGGCTGTGGGTGGGGGACAACCTGGGGATATTAGTGTGACATTTCCCTTTGTTGTGGAGGTGGGAAGTCACTGGGAAGGGGAAAGGAGGCAGCACTGCGGGACCAGGGCATATGATGAGTATCCCCCGCGACAGCATCTCCAACATCTGGTGCTGGTGGTAACTGTGTCTCTGCCTTCAGTGGGGTCCTGGGTGATCAGCCCTCTGTTCCTATTGTATTTCTGTGTTTTTAATACAAAGTGGAGCTGCTGGCCGAGAGCCCAGGGGGAAGCGGCCCCAGGTGGGCTGCGGGGTAGGACCACGTTCCCGTGGGGCCGAGCGGTGCCGTCAGTCCATGGTGCCTTTTCCGTGCTCAGCGGTCCTTCGGGGACAGGAAGGGCTGCATTGTAAGATGGGCCTTCCAGGATTTCCTCCAGCAGCCCTTAGAGCAGGATGCGGCCGTGCATCGGCTTCCAGGGGAACCTGCAGCCTGCAAGGATGCTGAAGTGGCCTGGAGACCTTGTGCTTGTGACCTTGGTAATCCCAAGGGAACTTGGGAAAGATGTCCCAGTTCCCATGGCTTGAGGGAGGATTGAAAGCAGGCAAGGAGGTCTGAACCCCATCAACCCTGGCCTGATCCAGGCTGATTCATCCCCCTGGCCCAAAAGTCTTGAGTAAAGGTTGCACCAGGGGCCCCAGTGCAGGCAGTTCAGTCTGTGTCCGCTCCTTGAGAACCTTGCAGTGTGGAAAGCTGGAGATAAACTCATTCATCCTCAGGGATGCAGTGGCCAGAGCTTCCTGCTGCAGCAGGACCACACCAGCCGTGAGTCAGAACATGAAATCCCATCTGAGGGCTGCAGCATCCACCAGCACTGGCCATATGTGACACTGGTGCTGCCACTTGCCCTCTGCACCCCCTCCCTCCATCCCAGCTGCACCAAGGAGAGCAATTCCTTCTCGCAAGGATTAAATGTGTGGGGCTTGCTTTGGAGAGCTCAGCACCTTGGCAGGAGGGAGGAGGAGAGTTTGGCAGCCTGGAAGAGGGGGATTAGCAGAGATTTGTTGGCTCTCAAGGAGAGAGGTGCCAAGTTTGATTTGCTGGAGTAGAAGTGCTGTGGCAGGGGACCTCAAAAGATGCTGTAGGTCCTGATCATCTCGCTGCAGTGCCCAGAGCCTGGGGTTTTCTGTATGGGGGAGCCATGGGGAGATGCCAGGGAGGCAGCTTTTCTCTTGCATGGTCCTGATGGGGCCGTTGGGGTGCTCATGTGCTGCAGAGGTTGGAGCTCTGCAGGGCAGCGTACGATGGCACAAAAGGGATGTGCGGGAGGTTAAAACCAGTCTGGGTTTAAGCCGTGCTGATGCTAAAGTCTCTTTGCAGGCAGAGAAGGCGCTGAGCCTATAGCCCTGATGCTTTGGAGCCTGCAACATCTTGTGTAACAAGGAGAGAGCATCAAAGGGAAATGCCTGAGCGAAGCAATAACCCACGCTAACAACACAAAAAAAACCCCCTCTCCCCTTTCATTTCCCTCCCTCCCCTCTTGACCTTGAAGAATGCTGGAAGGTGTCATGTCATCAGCATTTCCCAGCCGCTGGG
>VZRI01008442.1:72278-93320 GCA_013397515.1 Upupa epops | reverse complement strand
CGCCGTGCTGCTCGTCAGAGGACAGCGAGATCAACATCACCAGCGAGGAGGAGGAGGAGGAGGAAGGCGGCGGACGGCCCGCCTGGGCATCGGGCAGCGTCTGCTACATCTGCGGCAGCACCTTGGCACCCGGCGCCCAGCACCGCGTCCACGTACAGAAGCAGGAGAAAAGCTCTCCGGCTCCCTTCTTCCCTTTCCTCTGGCTACACAGTCCCCCGCCCGGCGCCCAGCCCCTCTCGCCCACCGGCAGCACCCTGGTGTGTCCCTGCTGCTTCGCCTCGCTCATGCAGCAGTGGCAAAGCTTCGAGCTGGCCAACGTGCCCGTGCTGCAGCGGCTCTACGTGGTGCCCCTCAACGCCGGCGCCATGCCCACCAAGGGCCGCCGAGGGCTGAAGGAGGATGGGGTGGGCGCCCCGTCGGTGCCCGAGGCTTGCTACCTCTGCGGGGAAGAGTGCGGCAAGGAGGCGAGGCTGGTGGCGGCCAAGATCACCAATGGCAACGCCAAGAACACCATGCACTTCCCTTTCCTCAGCCTCCTGCCTTGCCCACCCAGTGCCAAGGGGCTCAACAAGCACTGGGAGGTGAGCAGCTGCCGCAAGTGCTTCGGGGTCTTGCAGGACCTGTGGGCCATGTACAGGGCCTGTCACAACGAGGAGCTCATCACCTCGGTGCAGAGCTTCCTGGGGAGGTACCACCAGGTCTTCTCTGCCGGTGACCCCGGCTGCCTCACTGGCCACCCTGCCATCAAGCCTGGTCCCACCTCCGTCTGTTACATCTGCGGGGCTGAGCTGGGAGCTGGCAAAGAGTTTCAACTCAATGTCAACCCACCGGGGCGATTTGGGGAGAAGGAGCCCTTTTTCCCATTCCTGACCGTCTATCCGCCTGCCCCGCGGGCCAGACCGGCCGACTCAACAGGGTTGGTGGCCACCTGCATCCTCTGCTACCATGACCTGCTGGGACAGTGGCTGCAGCACGAGGGCAGGAACTCCCACCACCCCAGCAGCGCCTGGTCCCGCCAATACAAAGTGGAGACTTTCGTCTGCTTCTTCTGCCGCCAGGAAAAGAAGCGATGCCTTGGATTAAAAGCAGTTCAAGTGGCCAGACTCCCTGTCTTCCTTTACACCCTCCGCGTGGCCAACAGCTTGCTGGTGGATGACGGGAAGCAGCTGACCATCGGCGCTTGTGCTGAGTGTGGTGCCGTGGTCCTGGCTGGCAAGACCATGACCCCTCCGGAGCTGCTGGCAGCGGCACCCCCAGCTCTCCACCCCAAGGTAAGGTGCTTGGCCTGGACCCCATCCCTCCTCTTCTGGAGTTCCCCAGCTCTGACATCAAGGAGGAGATGAAGTGGTGACGTAGATGGATGCTCTCCTTTTGGGTCTGGTCCTTGGGGGCGAGTGCTAATGGATGGGGTGCCTTGAGCAATGAACTTTTGGAGCTGTCAGCCTGTGAAGGAATAGATAAAAATCCTTCCAGGAATTAGGGAGAGCCAAGTCCTGTCCGGCTGGAGGAGCATATGTGTGTCTGTAGTGTTGGCTCCTTCTTGCTCGCAGCTCTGAGTGAGGGAGGTGGGGGCCAGCACGGAGGAAATCCTGACCCTGTGCTACTCACCATCATGGGTGAGAAGTGCTGGAGGGGAGGGAGGTCAGGCCAGCCTGCCCTCTGCAACAGCATCCTTGGGGAAGCTCTATGGTGCACATGGCCTCTCCACCTTTCCACCTCCATAGGAAACTTCCCAAGTTATCTCCAGCTTTGTAAAGTACCTTAAAGGCTTTCCAGCATTTCCCATCCCTTTCCACAGCCAGGGAGGCTGATGGGTGGGCTCAGGGCTTGGTGTCTCCAACCTATGTTGCTCTGGTGGCCCTGCAGTGAAGGACACCCAAGCAGCATCCTCCCTGTGCCCTCCTGAGGGGTGTCATCAGTGTCATCGCCTGGATGCTGACAGTGTCCCGGCTTGCACTTTGTGCACCTCCCGCTGAGGTTACTTGGGGTGGTTCAGGGGCATCACCTAGAAAACCGCTCAGCAGAGCGGCGGTTTGCTCGTCTCAAGTTTGACTTTCTTGTGGGATGGGGAAATAACTTGTTCCTATCCCCACATTTCCAGCGTGCGGGAGTGTGTTGGAGAGCCACTGCTCTGTATCTGCAAACCAGGCCCCGGGCTGGGCTCAGAAAAATGCCAGCATCCTAAATCCCCAAGTTCATTTTCAAAGCCGTTCAGCTCTGTTTGTAGCCAGAACCCTGCGGCTCCCCGAAGCGCTGGCATTTTCTTTAGAAATGTAAACCAGCCCTTCCAAGACAGCGCTCCTTTTCTCTCCGGTCCCTCTCCCTTGGCTGGGTACGAGTATAATTTTCCATTTAGACGTGCTGGCTCCCAGGCGGTGAGGATGCTGCTTGGGAAGCCACTGGGCAGGAGCCGCCCCGGTGTGTGTGGTGCTGGTGTGAAGGGTGCCAGGATGGCACAGGCGGTTGGGTTGGCACCAGCGGTGGACATCCTCCACCGGAAGCCATGGTGTTTGGATGGCTTCCCCCAGGCTACATCAGCCCTGGCTGGCTGGCCCTGACATCCATGCAGGTCGTTCATCAGTGCAGAGGATTTGTTTTCAGGCTGGGAGTCTGATTCCAGCCAACATGACTTGCTGTGTGTGGAGGGTCTGAGGTGGTAGAGACTTTCTGGATGCTGCTGTGGAACTGTGTAGGTTGTGATGCCCATGTGGTTGTGGCTGCCTGTCTGTCCATCTCCTGCTCTGGTGACATTTGCAAGGGGCTGGAGCCCCTGCCAGCTGATGGCTGAGGAGGGCTCAGGAGCCAGGTGAGCAGCCCATAGTGTGATGCTTCAGTAGAGCCTGTTGGGATGCAGCTGGTGAGGAGGGTGGCATCTGCACCTCTGCAGCTGGTGTTTGACACCTCTGCCCTTTTAGTGTCCCCAGGCCATGTCATGGGGACATCATGGACATCAATTCAATCCCATGTCTGATGCCAGCACTGGGTGCTTGGTGGTGCTTCCTATGGGGCTGCTCAGACAGCCCCAGAATCCAGCATTTCTCAGACACACCAGTCCTTGCCCCCACTGGCCCCAGTCCCAAACTCCCACTTGGGCTCCTGCTTGCAGCCCCGTCTCCAACCCCAGCAGCTCTGAAAAGCTTTTGTGTTGGTCTGTGAAAGGCGGAGGGGGAGGAGGAGGACTCAGAGGGTGTCCTGGGCAAGGGATGCTATTCAGTTCCTCCCTCTTGTTCTCAGCTTTGCTAATGAGCAAATTAAGGGGCTGCTGCAGTGGGCAGGGTGGCAGGAGGCAAGGAGGAGCTGTCTGGGGACCGTTTTGCTTTGCTGAGCTCTGCCATGGACTCGTGGTGACTCTCCTGCTGGCAAGAAGGTCCTCTCACCTTTTCCCTCCTCATCTGTACAAGCTGAGACCTCACACGTGTCATAGTCATTTAAGATATTGCAAAGTGTTTGGGTAGGGTGCTTGGCTAATTTAAGTGAACCCCACATTCAGCCACGCTTGCTGCTCACCCCAGAAGAGCCTTTCACCAGGTTCCGGTTCAGAATGGGACCAAGCAGGAGGGAAGGAGCTCAAGGGATTAAAACCATCTCCCTGTTGCTGCTTGCAGCTCTCTAACTTTATTTTTTGGATTTCAGGATTGACACCATCCTGCACTAAAGCTGCTGCTTGGTTACTGTCCTGCCAACTGGTGGTTGACCCAGACAGCTCCCAAGTTTGAGGCACCCAGTTAATGCACCAAATGCCACCAGACATCCCCACATCCTCCTCTGGTAGCCAGGCAGCAAGAGTAGGATGGTGCTCAGGTCCTTTCTGCAGCAGCCTGGAGGTGCTGATGAGGAAATCCCTCATCTGAAGTTCATCATGAGGGAAAGGGTCTCTGGTGTTTAGGGTGGGGTGGTACTAGCTCCTGGCTTGATGGTGTTGCCTGCTGCAGGAAGGTCTCCTGGAGGTAAGCTCTGCCTGGCAGAGGAGCTGCTGCAGGAACTGTGAAGTTGTTGGCACAGTTTGAGTGGGTTTGGGTTCTCCCATCAAGAAAAGTGGCAAAGCTCAGCTTTAGTAAGGGTGGGTGTGCTTTGGCTGTGCAGATGTGTGCTGTGAGGGTGCATCCTTCCAGCTGTGCCCCTTGGGAGGGAGACATGTGCAGGTCTCTCTGTTTCCCATTGGCGTAGAGCTCCAGAGTCTGGAATGCCTGCTGCCACTGGGTATGATGTCCTGTCCTACTGATCCCAGCCTGTGTGTCCTACAGCTGAGCCCTCGCTGCTGGCTCGAAGGAGCTGGCTCCCTGAGGTGCTGTGGGTATGGTGGCTGCTGGGATTGGGGCAGGCGTTGAGGCTGAGTGCTTTGAGTAAACTATGAAATGCTGAGGCTTCTGGATGTTGTCCAGAAGCGATGCTGACCCTCATCCCTGGCTGTGCCTGATGAAGAAATCCCTCAAGCTTCCCCTGGAACCCTCCTGCCCTCCTGTTGGTGCTCTGAGGTCAAAGGCTGCTTGTGCTTGACCCAGCTGGGAATGTTTGTGCTTGTTCTGTGCTGCCAGCACTGGGAAGAGCTTCTCTCACCTTTCCAGCTCTTCCCGTCTTGGTGTGTCGCCGCTTGCTGCAGTGGTGTACCTGTGCAAGTGAGCTGTTTGATGTTATTTCCCCTCTGTTCGCAGCTTTCGGGTTTGTGGAAGCCTCTCAAATTCACCACAACTCGAGCAGAGCTGTTCAGGTTTCCTTTGGGTGCTGTGTAGCACCATGCAGAATTTGCAGCTGGTGTCCTCTTGCTTCTTGGAACACCCAGAGCTCTCCAGCCCTGTCCTCAGGCTGGTTTCTGAGCATCATCTGGATTTTTCCAACCGCCTCCCACCCCCATGTCCTCTTTGGCTTTGGAAAAAAGTTTGGGCAAGCATCAAAGAGTCCTTGTGTTCTCAACTGATGCTGAGCAGCAGCTGAAACTCCTGGTTGCCACAAAAGCAAACCTGGGAGGTGGAGCAGGATGCCTGACCCTCCTCCTGCATTGCAGCGAGCCACATTCCCAGTGGATGTGGATACCGGGGTGTATTGCAGTGTGAGAAGTGAGGAACCTGTGCTGGAAGGATCCCAGCTTGTGGCCAGGCAGGCAGGACCTCTGGCTTGTTTGCATCTTTTATTAATTTTGAAGCAAAGCAAGAGAAATCTTCTGGTGACTGGGCAGTGCTTTGGGTGGTTGTGTGTTCTCTGCCAAGCTGACAGCTCCTCTGTGTGTCCCCAGCCCAGGCTTCATGGGTGGGCTGCAGAGGGGTGGCACTGGCTGCTGCTCATCCCTTACGTGTGAGAGAGGAGCAGAGCTGCTCTCACTCTTCTCTGTGTTTTGGCTTCCAGCTCAGCTTGGCTCTGGTGGTTCTATCTGTGCTTGTACCAATTTCTGCCATCACTAGTTTGAGCAGAGCAAAATCAGGCCAAGGTATCTGAAGCCAACTTTATTGGGATGAACCTGTTTTGTTTGCAGCAGATGTCTCTAAAGATGTTTTCAGTGAGGTTCTCGTTGCCTTTTAGCAGAGCCTCCTCAGTGCTGACACCGGCTTAGTCTGGCATTTGGATGGGGAGGGGGGGGGAATCTCGATCCCAGCGCGGAGGTGGCAGTATAATGGAGATATGACTTCATGTCCCGGGACACGGTCTCCTGCGGGATCATGTTCCCAGATGGCAAACAAAGAAACAACACGAGGAAAGTGTGCCGCTGGCTTTTTCCTGCCCATGAGGTCAGGGCAGGTTTGCACTGTACCCAGACGGGCTGGCACTCTGTACCCTCCTCATCCTAACCCACCACTTGGGTTGTTCAGTCACCCCACAGACTGGTGACTCATTCTTGTGGGGGGTGCATGTCCTTCAACCACAGCATGGGGGGAACAGCAAGGGGGCCTTTTGCTTTGGCCAGGCTGACCTTGCTGCACCAGCTGTCCAAAATTCCAGGGCTCCTGCGCTGCTGCCAGCCGCCGCGTCCTCCAGACCTTGTGCTGACTCCACAGCTCACCAGCTGGCTGCTATATATTTATTCTTTACCCCCCTCCCCTCGTCTCCTCCCTGCCTTTCCCAAAAGCAGCAGCACCCAGGATCAAGCAGTGACTCTCTTCTGCAGGCACCTGCCAACAACGCTTGCCCTGGGCTGTGTGCTGCCCAGGAAACCCTGCCTGCACCCCTGAAACATCCCCCACAGATCCCTCCCCCTCCTGCCCCGGGTGAGGAACTGGCTCCGCTCCGGTCCCCTGCAGTGAAAATGCTTTCGCAACTGCTGCAGCATCTTGGAGCAGCCTCCCCGTCTGTGCTTCCCTCGACGCCACCGCCAAGTTGGGGCCATGGGGCAGCGGGATGGATGACTCTGGCTGTGCAGACGGACAGATGTTCTGTCCAGACACTTGGCCTTTCTCAGCCATCCGGGAAGTGCGGTTGCAGAGGGCAGGCTGGGATGCTCTTTGGCTGCTTCCCAGCGAGGAGGAACCTCCCCACAGCAGCAACGTGGGTGCCTGATTTTGCAGCTACATTAGTAGCTGCATTAGGATTTGTAGTTACATTAGGAGCCGGCTTCTCCATCCCGTACCCCCTGACATGCCAGCTAGGTTTTGTGCCAGCACCCTGCTGTCATTGTCCTTAAAGGCTGAGCCCAAGGAGATGCCTCCATCTCCTGAGCAGGTTTGGGGCACCCATGAAGTTTAGGGCACTTCCTGGGCACAGGGAGCAGCTGGTTTGCCAGGAGCTTGTTTGCACCTCACTGTGTGCCTGCTGTGCCCTGGATTGGTGCCAGTGCTGGGGCTGGGTGTGGGGAGCTCTGTTTGCTCCCCGCCAGCACCTTTGGCACAGTCTGCTTGGAGAAGGGCGCTCCCTGAGGCTCCCTGGCTCCCTGGGAAGGGCTGGCTGCCAGACAGCTCCTGCGGCTCCCAGCAGCATCTGGCCAGATGTTGCCCTTCCTTTCTGCAGCAGAAGAGCCTGTGCCATACGCTGGCTTGAAGAGAAGGAATTGAAATGTCCCTCTGGTGTGTTGCAGGGGGTCACTGCCCTCCTTGGGGACTGCTGGGGGGAACTCCAGGAAGGTGATGGGGCAGGAGCATCCTGGTGCATGAAGAGCAGGGTGGGAGCCCAAGAAGGAGCTGGCAGAGCTCAGTTGGCAGCAGTAGGCAGCAGCTGGCAGTGGGAGACCTTCCAGCACCATTGTCCTCCTGGGCCCCGACCCAGGGCTCTGACAACTCTGGGTCCCCCCCAGCCCCCCAGGGCAGCGGTGCCCCAAGTGTGCCTTGGTGCCCCGAGCGTGCCTTGGCTCCTTGCACTGCCAGCACTGGGTGTCAGCAGGTGCCAACCCAGCCTGTAGTGCAGTTCCTTATTGCACCCCTGTTTGCAAGAGGCACCGCTCCTGGCCATCGGAGCCCTGTTCCCCTTCATGTGCTGTGGAGAAGGATGCTGGAACCTTGGTGCCAACTTGGGATGCCATGGGCAGATCGTGGTTTGCTCCTGCTGCTGTGTGAGCAGCTGCTCCAGCATGGTGCTGGCAACCCCCTCCAGCCTTTCCCTGCTCGCCAGCTGCCCCAGAACATGTGGTCTTTGCTGTGGTGGGGCTGGGTGAGCAGTCCCGTGCAGCTGGGCTGGCCTTGGTGTGGCTTTTCTCTGCTCTGGATCTTCAGTAGTAGAGCAGGGAGAAAGGGGATGGCTTCAGGAGTGGGTTCTAGCTGGGCTGGGATGAGGAGGAGGTAGGCAACCTGGCTACACTCTGCAGCCTGATGCTGCTTCTCCCTCTTACTTTCCTCCCTTGTTCTATGTTAGTGCCAGTGCTGCCGGGCTTTAGTAGCTCTCGGGAGACTGAAGTAATCTGTTTACCCATGATGTGCTTGGAGCAGCAGCTGCCCCGGCTTTCCTTTTCCAACCTGCTGGCCTGTGGCGAGGTGTCTGTACCAAACGTGCCATGACCTACACCGGGGACACGTGGGCTGTCCGTGTGTCCTGCTGCAGGTGCTGGAGCTCCCTCCAGCCGGAGAACTTGCGAGATGCTGTGTTTTAGTGCCTGTGTACATGGACAGGCTGTTCCTGGTTGGAGGGAGGACTTGCTGTAGGATTTACCGGGGGTTATTTGAGGCCTTGCACACAAAATCAGGAAATGGCTGTCTGGCCCCAGTGCTACCTTTTCCCTCTGCCTTCCGTCAGGGCTGGCCATGGCATCACCCGACTCGGTACCCGAGGAGAGCTGGGTGCTGCAGCGGCTGGCGTGGTACCCAATCTCAGGGCTGGTTTCTATGCAGGGTGTGTGGCAAGGGTCCTGTCACACCCCACACCCCCCCAGTATGGATGTGGAGATGGACTGGTTTGCCCTTCAGGTTCTATTTCCAGCTACTGGTGAACTTTGGGCTTCTAGTTTAGAGCTAAAAGAAGCCAGAGACCCAGCTGGGATGCAAGGGAAGGTCTTCTGGGGAGATGAGATGTGGTGCCATGGGTATGGGCAACTGTCTGCAGAGGCCAGAGGGCAGGAGCTAGTGTTGGTTTCCAGAGGGAGAGAACACTAGAGCCAACTTAGCACAGAGCCTGGGTTGTTCTTGACCTGCCCTGAGGCTGTGTCCCAACATGATGGCACCTGGTGTGTCTCCAGCACCTGCTGCTCTTGGGCTGGGAACTTCATCATGAGGGCATCTCATGCCTTTGAGCCCCAGTTGAGGCTGGTTGCCCACCTCTGTGGGACTCACTGCACCTCAGAGCACAGCCCTATGCAGGATGATTTCCCCTCCTAAATGGTTTTGGTTGTCCCTACTTGGCTTCAACCCTTGGACGGGGGAGAGCATCAGCTGCTGGCTGTAGGTGCCCACCAGAGTCACTGTTGGTCCTTAGGGCCACAAGGACATTGTGGTCACTGTCAGGAACTTCGGAGCCAGGAACGTTTTGGTGACAGCCAAGGCATTAGCTCAACAGTTTGCAGCCACAGCAAGGTGTGCAGACCCAGGGAGGGAAGGATGGGTGGAGGTATGCGCCAGGCATCTCAGGGGCCGCTGGTGGGGCGTGGGGTGAGCAGCACGTTGCCACTGTCATCTCTCGTCTGCTTGCAGAGTGTTTCTGGAAGCAGGCTGGGCTGACTTCAGCTGGCTGCAGAGCTTTTCATCGAGGGATGATCAAGTGCTAGTGATTCCAGTTATTACACGGTTAGGAATAAATAAATATATAAACGTGTGGGTGCATGTCTCCCACCCTCCCTCCTTGTCTTCACTGCTCAAACAGCTGCATTTTCTTCTGTCCCTCTCACCCCACAGCTCCTCAGTGCAGGCAGCGTGAGTTATCCCAAAGAGAAAAACATGAGGACAAGGCCCTTCAGTTTTCCCGGGAGGTAACTCTGCCAAGGTCAACCCCGGCACAGGGATGGAGCCTGGGCTGCCACCACAGCTCCAGGGGTGCGGGTGGGCACCCCGGGGGGCTCAGAGTGCCTCGTCTGTTCCCAAAGCAGAGGGGAGCCGAGGGGCAGCTGCCTCTGCTGCCTGCAGACAGAGTCCAGATGCCCTGGCTGTGGCGTCTCTGGAGGGAGAGATGAATTCACTCCTGCCGTCTTCTGTTTTCAGTCCAGAACATCTGCACAGTAACTGGGAAATCTGGGCTTTCTCCTGCTTCTCAGCCAGGTCCTGTCAGCCCTTTCCTCTTCCAGAAACGGGTTTGGTGGTTGGTTGGGTTTTATTGCGCCTTCCCCTCTGCTGCTTGTGCTGTGTAACCTGCTCCCTGCTGGGAATCCTGTTGGGGCTGTGCCTGGATTTTCCTCCAGGCAGCTGCTGCAAAGCAGGGATGGCTTTTGGGGGACCTCTTGTCTCAAGCTGGTCAGGGATGAGAGCACATTTCCTGGGGGCTGCTGGCACAGCGATGCACTGGGGTCACACAAGCTGTGCATCACTTATTCCAGCCAGTTTTCCCTCACTGAGCCCCTCCATCCTCATGCTCTCAGGTCTGATCCTGCATCCCCAGAGCTTGGGACTGTATAACCCCTTTGCTGCCCATGGCTCCTTCCCAAGACCGCAGCCTGCAGAGCTGTGGCATGGTGGGGGCCAACCTCGTCCCAACACCTCCCTGGCTCCCAGTTACTCCCAGTGGCTTGGCGAGCCTAACCTTGGGCTGGCCGGGATGGCTCTTGGCTTGGCAGCGTCCCGTGTGGGTGAGGTTTGTTCTAGATCCCTGCCACAGGCTCCTGGCAGGGCTGTGCTGGGGTGCTAGGTGCCCTGGGTGCCTTCTCTTCCTCACTGCTGCTTCCATAGTGGGGAAGCATCACTCTGATGTTTGCAGCCCTGGAGAAGGAGTAAATCCTGTTGCACCTCGTATCCTTCTTCCCACCCTGCGCGTGGGCAACCTGACCTGCATGCACCTGACCTACTGGGGCCCCGGGGAGCCCTAACCCCACTAATTCCCTTATTATATCCCCTTGTCCTCCCTGCACAGCGTTTTCCTCCCTCTTTGTCTCTTTGCTGTGTTCCCCCTCCTGCTTGCTGCCCTATTTCTAGCCGTGCTGGCCCCATGCCCGGCGCCCTCTGCTCGCAGCGGAAGGAAGGGCTCTGGGGGAGGGAGGGAGGGCAAAGCCTGGGTGCTGCCAGCGGAGGTTTGACCCCAGCTTGGAGCAGGGACCGACTGACCAGAGGGCGTCCGTGGCCTTGGACACTGTGGGTGAGGAGCTGGTGGCTGGGTTACTCGCAGGGCAAGCTGGGGTCTTGCAGCACCAAGGAGACAGCAGAGGAGGGTGATGCCACCCTTCTCCTAGGCACTTTGGGGACTTTGGGACAAACAGCCCCCCTGTGGGTATCCTGCTCTGCCCAGAACAGGACACTTTTGGGTGGGCTCACTGGGCTGGTTGGCTGGGAGCTGGGTACCCCCTGGCACCTGGGGGTGCCCGGTGCCGCTGTGCCTGTGCTGGGGACAGCCGTGTGGCGCTGCTTTTGCAGCTGCTATGTCTGGCCGGTCCCTGTGGCCTCTGCTGCGGTCACCAGCTCCAGAGCAGGCAGGGTCCTGCTGCCTGCAGCTGCTCCCCTTTTCCTTCCTCAGACCCATGGGATGTCTGGGGATGGGATGAGGAATCCCCCCTCAGCGTGGGCAGCGATGGAGAAGCTCAGGACCTCTTGGGATCTCTCCCAGCACTGTTTTCCTCCCCGCTGGAGCTCTCTGTTTGGTGGGCGGCTGTAAAAATAGCACTGGTTCGAGTTAGGAGGGTGGTGAGGAAGGGCTGGGAGGGGGCCACGGTGCTGGGCTTGGGGAGGCAGGGGGGTTGTGTGTGTGTGTGTGGGGGGAGGTCCAGTTTCTCCCTTTCCTGGAGGAATTAGGGAGGCCACATGCTGCCAGGAGTGTTTGGCTGGTAGAGGCAAGCGGAGGCTCCGAGGAGGCGAGCAGGCGTCCGCACAGATGGAAATTTGATCACCCACGGCTCAACAGATTGTTTGATTTATTTTAAAATCAAGCAGATGGCTGCAACAGGAGTTTGTTTAAGTTCAGCTCCGAGCTGGGCCAACGGCCAGGATACTCGGGGGTAGGCGTGCCAAAAAATGTTCAATGACTTTGGTCATCACCCACCTCTCCTCCTCCTCCTCCCCTCTCCCTTGCTCCAGCGCACACACCCCGGCTCCCCCTCTTATCGCATCCTCGCCTTCATCTCTTGGCTCCAGCCTCTTGCTTTGTCTCTCCTTGCCCTCCACTTTGCCTCCACAGCTTGCTCAGGAGGGTTTAACTCTTCCCCACCCCTCTGGAGCTCTTGTGCCACGGAGGTGCAGGGTGCCCGGAGCATGCCCTGACCCACATGGGCATAGTGGGGAGGGAGCAAATGGATCCTGGTGTCCCCCAGCCCTGTCTGGAATCATTGGTGGCCTGAATGGGTTTGGGGTCCCAGCAGCATGTGATGCTGCTGGATGGGGGGGGGGGCATTGAGTGTGTGGCCTGGGGTATGAGGGGTGACCCAGAGACAGAGACGAGACCCTGCTGTGGCCCATGGTGGCCCTGGGTGTGTTTCTGGCCTCGCTGCCGTCTGGTCTGGCTGGCAGGGAAGGGGCTGGAAGAGCTGGTGGGAAGCAGCCTGGGATGTGCTAAACTGTTGTAAACGGGATGGGGACGGCTGTGCTCAGGGCTTTAAATAGCTCTGCTCCACCAGGCTGGCTCTGTGCAGGGGGTCTGGCCACCCTGGGGTGTCCACAGCACCAGAGGACTGTTTCCTGTCGCCCTGCCAAGGGGAATCTCAGGTGCTCTAGAGACCTCTCTGCATCTTCTGGGGTGGGCAGATGGGATGCTCCAGGAGCACCAGGCATGCTGCTTCTTGGTGGCCTGGGATGTCCCTTTGCCACATCCCAGCTTCCTGCACCTCCTGGCACCCTGGTGGGTTCAGTGTGTGGCCAGTTCACCCTCTTCCTGCAGGTTTTCACACTGAAGAATCACCCGTAGTCCCATTTCTAGGAGCAGAACAGCTGCCTGGTGGGATGTGGCTTTACCCACAATGGGGCTGGGGGCTGGGGGTCCCGCTGGGAAGAGGGGCTGGGGCTGGAAGGGGTTAAAGCAGGCGAAGGAAAACAAGAGTGCTGCAGGGCCTGGGTGGCTGACAAGCCAAACAACTGTTTTTGACTCACTGTTGCTGCCTTGCCAAGTGCAATTGCTTCCACATTCCCATCCCCTGGCTGGAGGGGTGCTGGGAGATGTTGGCTTTTTGTGGTCGGGGGTGGGGGGTGGAGAGGGGTGCTGGGGAAGAGCTGGCTCTGCATGGCTTTTTCTCGGCTCTTTTTTTATTACTCTCCCTGATGAGGGGCAGGAAGNGAGTGCTGATGGGTGTTGGGGGTCAGCAGTAGCAATTTACCCCTCTCCAGCTCCTGCATCCAACCCCATCGTATTGCAATCATTGATGGAGCCCCCACATCCTCTGCATCCTTATTCGGGGAGCAGAGTGACCCTACTGCATGAGGAGAGTCAGGGGTTTTGTAGGATTGGGTCCCCCCTCTGTGCTTGGCCAAGGCAGTGAACTGAGTGTGCTGGGGGGGGGGGAGGTGGGGTGTCGGGGTGTGAAATCTGCCAGTGGGGTTTTGGGGGGAGCGGGGTGGATGCTAATAAATCCCCAGGTCTCCCAAAAGCTGGTGCTGCAGTGTTGCAGACAGCAAGAAATAAAAGCCTGTGGAGCACGGGGCTTGGTAGTTTCAGGGAAGATGTTAGCTACTCGGGGTCGCTGCTTTGTGGAGTTAATTATCTTCTGGGTCTGGGTTTTTGGTGTTTTCTTATTTTTTTTTATATATATTTTTTTTTGTTCCTTGGGATTATTTCTTGGCAAACGAGGCGTCGTTTTAAAGCACTGAGCTCTGCTCCCTCTGAACTCCTGGCTGCTAAGTGCTATGTAGGAGATCCTGGCCTTATAAATAAACCAACCCCAAAAAAACACACATCCCTCAAGAAAAAAAACAAAAACCCTGCTGCCTTTGCACTCAAAATACGGGGTCCGGGGCAGCTCGGGGTGATTTAGTGTGTGTTTTCCTTGGGGAACCCAGGGCAGCAGCCTCTTGTGAGCATCCCAGCATGGTGCATCTCTCTTTGGGTATGCTGGGATGGAGCGTGGTTCTTCCCTTAGGAGCACTGAGGGGCTGGGGATAGGGAAGAAGAATGTGAAGATCCTTTGGGAACAGCATCTGGGGAGGAATACTTGGTCCCTGCAGGGCTGGGGGCTGTTTGATTCTCCATACAAATTCCAGTCTGGGTTGGGGTGCCTGGAGGGAAAACCCCAGCCTTTGAGAAGGTGTGAGGGTATGGTGTGAACCAGCCCTCAGGGGAGGAGGGGTTTTATGGGGCCAGCCCTCAAGTCGGGCAGGATTTTATGGAACATCTTGGCTGGCAGCCTTTTCCCCCGTTGGGATGCTGCAGGGTTGGGGTATTGCCCTGGCATCTCTTCCGCATCATCCTCTGGCTCCTGAGGTTCTACAGCTGCCTCCCCTGCTTTGCAGAGGCTGTTTCCCCGCTCTTAGCTTTGTTGAGAGCCTGGGGGGAGCTGGGGACTGAGATGGAGAGGAGCTGGCCTGGATGCTGTCAGCCACATGGGGAGCTTGGGAAGGAAGATAAACAGACACCTGGCTCCCGGTCCAGCCCCAGAACTGCTCCTACGGGATGCAACGCTTGAGAGCAAGTCCTTTTGCTGGTACCTGTTTCAGCTCAGCCTTGCGTGTTGAAACCCAGGGGAAAGGACAAAGCCAGCAGCCTTTGAGCATTGCTGGCAGCGGTGGAGATCGGGAGGGACATCCCTGCCCTGTTCAGGCTGCAGGAAGGACCCGCAGAGCTGTGCCCAAAATATCCTGTCTACCGGGGATGCGGGAGGGCAGCTTTTGCTCTGGTCCAGCAGCTGTGATGTGACACCACTGGGATGGACTCGCTATCTGTCATCCTGGCACCAGAGAAGCTGCCTGGCGAGCCTCTGCCTGTGCTGCCTGCGCAGCCCTGCTGTGCCCATCACCCTGGCATTGTGTCACCCGAGGCAGATCCTCCCAAGTCCCTCCTGGGGAAGCAGAAGCACTGTCCTGGTGCTCCCCAATCACAAGTGCCAAAGAAGGGCAGCAAAGCTAGTGCAGGTCTTAAGGGCAGCGACTAAGGGGACTGGAGTAAATCAGGTTTAATCTGGAGTAAAGCAGGTTGAGGGGAGACCTTATCGCTGTCTACAACTACCTGAGAGGAGGTTGTGAAGAGGTGGGGATTGGTCTTTTCTTCCAAGTCACTAGGGATAGAACAAGAGGAAACAGCCTCAAGGTTTAGGAACAGTTTCTTCTCTGACAGAATGCTCAGGGGTTGGAACAGGCTGCCCAGTGAGGTGGTGAAGTCACCATCCCTGTAGGTGTTAAAAGAATAGATGTGGCTGGGGGGGACAGGGTTTAGTGGGCAGGGTAGTGCTGGGGGAGTGATTGGACTGGATGATCCTGAAGGTCTCTTCTAACCTGAGTGCTTCTGTTCTGTGATTCTAAGTGGCAGGGGATCCCACCTTTCTCCTTGTCAGCTCCTAATCTGGCCACGAGAAGGCAATTAGGGGCCGGGATCCCCTTTTGGAGGCAGCAGATGGGGTGCGGCGATGCGCCGAGGGGCTGGGGAGCAGCAGCGGAGGGGCCGGCGCGCAGCAGCTCTGCCTCCTAATGTGTTTGCAAATCCTCACCAGCTGAGGGGATTAAAGCCGGCATCTGGCTCGCTTTATAATATTAAAACAAAAGGGAGTTGTAGGCGCCATGATCGGGGCAGGAGAGGAGGGAGAGGGAGCTGGGGGGGAGTGGGCTGCTGCTCCGCTCACTGTGCTGGGAAAGTCTGCAGGAATAACCCTCCCAACACACAGCAAAACCCTTTCCAGGAGGTTTCCTCTGGGAATAAACCAGCTCGTCTGGGGTCTTCTCAGCGCATTGGCAGCTCCACAAGGGATGCACTGGCTGCCTGTTTCCAACCCTCAGCCTATCCTGCTGAGGTGGGGGTGCAGGCCCTGGCCCCCTACCCAGCTCCTCCTGTGATAAAGGGCACTGCAGGGGATGCCAGAGGCCGGTGGGCTGTGGAGTTAGGGACTTCATGTGGGGAGGCGGGGGGGGGTTATATCTGCTTTTTTCCACCCCGTTGCGCTGTTCTGGAAGCGGCAAGAATTCAGGAAGCCGGAGTGCAGCGGGTGCCAAGTCAGGCTGTACCGCAGCCAAGCCCCTGCTTGTTTTCTCGTCTTGCTGGAGCCAGTAAGTGACCTTATTAGCTTAGGGGGCAGCTGCCTTATTAACACACATCTGGCGGCGAGGAGGCCGCATAGTCCCTATATTGTCTCCCTGTGTGCTCCTAACCCAGTGGTACCTTGCTGGGGGGGCTCCCCCCATGTTTTTCTCCCACCTCCCAACCCAGGGCTGGCACCCACGTGGCTCTACACCCCCTCTCTGGGGTATAAACTCAAGCAGGGCTTATACTGGAGGGGGGTGCAGGATTAGGCAGATGGGGTTTAGGATCTGATGAAGATTATAATTTAAGATTATAATCTGTGCAAGGTTATAATCTGTGCTGTGGGCAGACTCTACTCTGGGGTGCAACTTCTCTCCTCAGGACAAGGGATTACTCTGAGGGGCTAGACCACCCATGCAGCATCCTCATATCCCTGCCAGCAGCTGGGGTAGGCACTGGGATTTCCCTCCGGTTGTGTGGCAGGGATCAGTGTCGGAGCATCCTGCAGCAAGGAGAGCCTCCTGCATGCGGGCTTCAGGGCTGTTCCAGCAGATCTGGCCCCTGAAGGGGCAGGCTTTCAAGCGGGTGCAAGCCAGGAGACTCCCACTCTCCAGGAAGAGGGGCTTTGCCACGTGCCACATCACCCCAGGCTCTGCCCTGGGCTGTCCCAGTCGGGGCACATCTCACCCCCAGCCAGTCACCATCCCCATGTGGGCCCTGGCATCCCTTTGTCTGGAGCAAAACCAGAGCCCCGCTACTCTGCACTGCATCACCCTGGGGGAGTGAGGGTGGGATGGGGTAGAAAAGCTGGGGGGTGCTGGGTGCCTGCCCGCACCGCCGCTGCACAGGGATGCCCTTTGTCCTTCTTGGCGTGTGGGGGAACTCGGCAGCTCTTGGCTTCTCCCTCCTGTTTTGGAAATTCAAAACATTTACGGGGCGGCCCACTCGCGCCCTGCCTGCCACGGAGCGAGGCTCTTGGCTGACTCCTCTGCTTTCCTTGGCCGCTGCTCCCTCGCGCTCAGAGGGGGGGCCTTTTCTCCAACCCCTCCCCTTTCTTTTTTCCCCTTTTTCCATTTTTTTTTCTTTTTCCTATGCTATAAGGTTGAAAAAATGCCACTAGCCCGCAGGAAAGGCCACCAAGGGGGGCAGGAGGCAGAGCCCAGGGTGAGCACGATGGTGCCAGTGCTGGTGCCTGATGGCCCTTGGTGCTGACCTTGCTCTCCGCTGGGAAGGACAGCGGTGCCGGGCAGCTCTGCGCTGCACCAGTGCTAATGAGCTCTGCTGGAGCAGAAGGATTAATTAGCTGCTGGGAGAGGGAGGGCATCCTGCTGCAGTGACTTGGGTGCTGCGATGGAGCCTGGCATGGCACGGTGCCTGCTGCTGCGGCATCAGGGGCTGCCGGCAGGATGCTCTGAGAGGAGCTGCGGTTCTTCTCAGAGCAAACGCCATGGGCCAGACAGGGAGAGGAAATCCCAGAGTGAGCCAGCGCTTGGAAGCCACAGGACTTGACTCCTGCCTGGGCTCCTGACCTCTTCTTTCATTTATTCTCCCCCAAAAAAGCCTTGGGGCAGGGCACAGGTGTGTGGGGGCAGTGGGGTGTAGTGGTTGCTATGTCTCCCTGGGAATGGGAGCCAAGGGTGGGACCTGGATGTGGTGGGAGAGCTTAGATAAATGGCCTGAGGAGTCTAAAGGAGCTTAATGGGGCTGAGGAGGCAGCTGGCCGGTGCTGTGCATGGGGCTCAGCCCTGATCCCGATTCTATTGCAACCAGGCTGGAACCTGAAGGGCTTGAGGATGCTCCTAAGTGCTGTGTTGGAGACTGTCACCCTCATGTCCTTGGGAAGGGGGCAGTCTCCAGACCTGGCTTGGGGGTCTTAGGCATCCTGTTTAGCTGTGGGCTTTCTCTTTTAGGGTGGGGGACTGTGCGGCTGCTCCATGCCCTGTGTCCTCAGTCTAGCTGAGGATGCGGTACTCCTCTCGCAGACAGGGATGGGGCTGCAGGTGTGTGTGTGGGGGACCACGCATATCAAGAGGGGGCTTCTGTAGAGATGAGCAGGGACACGGTGTCAAGGCCGGGAAGGTCGTGAGGACGCGGAGCTTGAACCTGAATGAGATGGTAATTGCGGCGTGCCTAATTACAGGGAAAGAGCAAATCACTCGGGTGCTTCATAAAGTGTCTGACACGGAATAACGAGGATAATTAGCAATCAGACGGGAAGCTGCTGCCTCTCCGCTTGCGCGCCGGCCCCCGAAAGCCCTGGGGAGCCCCATTCCCCCTCCCACTCCACAGGTCCTGCTCTGCACAGCATCTACCCCGGTGTGGGGCAGTTGCATCTCTTTACCCCCCCACCCTCCACCATGGGACATCTGTTCCCCTCTCCCTGCCCTATGGGGTATCATTCCTGCAAAGCCATCCATGCAGGGAGGAGGTGCAGCCGGGGTCCCCTAACCCAGGGGCGGATGAAGGAGGGGGGGGGGTCGTGTGGTCGTGCCGGGTGTCGCCACAGAGCCGTGAGGAGGGTGTCCAGCTGCGCTGCGGTGTTCCGCAGGCAGGGATGCACTAATGCCGGCCGACGCTAGAGCGCACCACAAGCATGCCGTGGCATCCTCCTGGGGCCAACGGCACCCAACGGGGCCATCTGCCCCGGCAACCTGCCGGCGAGCACCCTGGGGTGGCCTCAGGGGTACCCACTAGCTACCCCTCACCAGGACCCCAGGTGTCTGTGGTGGCTGCAGGGGACATGGCTAGCGGATGCCGGGGCTGTGATTGATGCTGCCCCACTGCACCCAGGGGAGCTGGGAAGGGTGAAGGGATGCAGCGCTAAAAGAACCTAGCCCCCTGCCCTCCTGACCCAGCCAGCATCACCCAGAAGGGACCACCGGGAGGAGGGCAAAGAGCATGAGGCTCCCAGTTAGCTGTACCTTTTAATGGTGGTTTGGAGAGTGGATTCCCTTCAGGGAGGCAGCTGTGCTGGGCTGGGGTGGGGGGGCTCACCCCAAAACAGGGCAGATGGAGAAGCATCCACCGGACAGCTTTACCCTACACAGTTGCTGATCCTGCAGCTGCCAGCCTCCTCCCCATCATCCTACTCATGCCCCCTCATATAAATCCTGCTCCTGCAGCCCCCCAGGGAGGGCTCACTGTGAGTGGTGGCACCCAAAGGCTGAGGAACAACCTCCTTCCCAGGCACTAAGGGTGTTTTCAGTTCCATTTTGCCCCCAGTTAGGGAGTGACAGCCTGCTTTAGTTGCAGCTCCTGCTTTTGCTGGGGTTCCTGCAGCCACCCCACCCCTGCCCCCCTAAAGGAACCATCCTTCTGCTTCCTTCCCAGCATCTCCTGGGAATCCTGTAGTGGATTCTAACTTGGTTTTCAGACTAGTCCCAGCACCAGCATTACAGAGAGGTCTGGGCACACCAGCAGCACTGTGGGGAGGGATGCCGGTGTCCCAGGGTGCCGGGGCAGGATGGAGGTTCCCAGCCTGTCCTCCATCCACGTCTCTTTGCCATCAGTGCTCCTGGTTTGGATTTTTTTTTTACCCCCCTCTTTGAGCAGCTGTTCTCTAATAAGCTGTTAATGATGATACAGTAAGTAGAAGCGGCGAGTCCTGCGGGAGCTGCCACGATTTGTGTAATTGGTCTCGGAGGAGACAAAAGTATCTAATATTTACATGCCGGTATTAGTCCCCTGGGAACGCTGTCTGGGCTGGCACGGGAATGCTGCTCCCAGCCTCATCCTGCCTGCTCCCACATCACGCATCAACTCGTCTCACGTGGAGGGTGCTGCCTGCTGGGGGGTTCCCTCCCTTGTGGGGCATAGAGCGGACCCCTCAAGAGCCTGGGCACAACTCGGCACCCAGTTCAGGAGCAGTGGGGTTTGGCAGAGCTGCTTCCAGAGGGAGGATGTGCTGGCAGGGGGAGTAATGTGTGGGGTGGAGGTGGGAGCCCAGGCCAGGGCTCCCCAGGGTGGGTCTGCAGATCTGATCGAAGGATCCCAGCACTTTGGGCTCACCAGCTGACCGGCTGGTGCCTGGAGTGAGGATGGGAGCTGAAGAGGGGTGTTGGCAGTTTATCTGCCTAGCACCTTTTCCCCCATGCCAGTGGGTAGGATGGGTCCACTGGGAGCTGTGCCAGAGCTCCCCATGGGCAGATTGAAGGGCAGAGCTGGTGTCTTGCACTCTGAGGGATGGATAAACTGTGGGACTGTGCAACTGCTGATAAAACTGCCTGTAGCTGGCAGGGTATTACATTAGGCAGGGGAAACTGAGGCACAGAAGGGCTGGGGAACAGCCTGTCCTCCCTCTCAGCAGTCCTCACCCTGCTGAGGTCTTGCTCTGGGTCCCATCTTGCACGACAGCACAGATAGGGTGCCCTCTGGGGCTTTCCCCAACACCCCTATGCCCTGAGTGCAGTGCATCCCCAAGGCTTTGGGGCTGGCCCCTCTTGCTGTGATCAGACACTGGCCACATTTGCCTCAATGTTGCTGCCACCGAGGAGAACTGTGTTGGGGTGCTGGGGCTGTGCTCACTCTAGAGCACCCTCAGACCTGCCAGAACCCCCCCAAAGGGGAGAAGCCAGTGGGAGGAGGTAGAAAACCTGTGAGCAGTAGGGCCAGGATGGCTACAGTGGTGGGTGCATCCTTCCAGACATGGGGAGTGTCATGGCACCCTGACCCACCTCCCACAGCACACTGGGTTTCTGGCTGTGCCCCCCACAGCCCTGTAATCTCATTTCCTCCTGTCCTTTTCCACCCAGATTCTGGCTTTCCCATTGCCGTGGCAACCTCCAGCATGGTGCCTTCTGCAAGTGGATGTCTCCATGTGCCCTCCCCAGCCCTGAGGTCCTCCCCCGGGGCGATGAAGGGGGATGCTGGGGCTGGTGCAAGTGAGTGAGGGGGTGTTTGGCTTGCAGAATGTCAGGCTGGGCATCGCTCTTTGCCCTGAGCTGCCCTTCTGCTTGCGGAATCAAAGGCTCAGTGTTCTGCAGCAGCTTGAGAGCAAAGCAGGCAGGTTTGCTTTAGATGCTGTTGGCCTCATCCTGACCACTGGGACTGGGCTGGGTACTACCGGGAGCTGGCAGTTGCCTCCGAGGTTATCTGGGGGCTCCAAGGGGGATTGTGGTGAGGAATGACTGCGAGAAGAAGGGAAGTGAGCCCTGCTGAGCTCATGACAGGGCTGGCTGGCTGGCTGGCTGTGCTCAGGTGGAGTGGGTTGGTTTGCTATGAGTGAGTCAGTATACGTTCTGCGTGTCCCCAGGCCCCTCGCTCTGTCTACCAACCCTTTCCCGGGACAGGAGGATGCACTCGGTGTTTGCAAAGTGTCTGGTCCGTGCAGGGTGCAGGATGCACCGTGAGGAGCAGAGCAGCATCCCCGGCTGCTCGCAGGCTGCCGTGGCTTGGCGGGGGGGGGAGGGG
>VZRI01008442.1:28011-57233 GCA_013397515.1 Upupa epops | reverse complement strand
TGAGATGCTGTGGTTTGGAGGATGGAGTTGGGGGCAGAGCAGGTGGAGGTCACCCTGGGCTTGAGGGGGACCCCATGGTGTGGGGGATGAAGGTCACACTGGGGTTGGGAGTCTCTATGATGTATTGCTTCCTGGTGGGCCAGTGTTGGGGGATGCTGTTGTTTGGGGACTGGAGGTCATCCTGGAGCTGGGGGACTCCATGGCGTATTGCTTTCTGATGGTCCAGCGTTGAGGGACACTGTTCTTTGGGGGACAAAGGTCACCCTCAACGTGGGGGACTCTATGGCGCATTGCTTTCTGATGTGTTAGTGTTGGGGGACACTGTTGCTTGGGGGGGCTGTAGGTCACCCTGGGTTTTGGAGACCCTGTGGTGTGGGGGCAGAGGTTGCCTTGGGCTTGTCATGAGTGTGGGACATGAAAGTCATCCTGGGCTTGAGACACCTCAAGGTGTGGAGGACTGAGGTCACCATGGCCTTGGGGTCCCTGTGGCGTAGGGGCCAGAAGTCACCCTAGGCTTGAAAGACAGCATTGTTTGGGGGATGGCGGTCAACCTGTGGTTGGGGGACCCCATAATGTGGGGAATGTAAATTGTGCTGGGCTTGATTGGGTGACCCCACTGTTTGGGGGTTGGAGTACCCTGTGGCATAAGGGATGGAGATTGCCCTGGAGTTGGGGGACCAGCTGGGAGACATTGAGGAGATACGATATTCACTGTGTACTGTGGTCTCACATGCTAGTGTCAGCTCAGTCTTCATGTCCAGTACTGCCACAGGGATCCTTGGGATCACTTCCCTTAGGGGAAATCTGACCCACAGGCTGGCAGGGCATGGGGGCACATAGGGCTGTGCTGAGGGCTCAGGCGATGCCACCAACCTTGGCACATCCCCTTGCCTTGCCTGAGCTGAGTGTGCAGGTGCTGCTGCAGGACCGTGCCTCAGTTTACCCTATTTCTGGCCACCTGGGACCCACTGAGCCCCACATCCTGACCCGTAAGTTTGGGCACTGCATCAGGGTGATGCCACAGCCCTGGTGTCTCACCCGGCTACTCATGCTGCAGTGTTTATTGCTCTGCCCCATCCTCCCTCTTCCAGCCCTGCCTTGCCCTTTGCCCCAGGGCCTGGTGGTTCTCCCTGTGTGGTGCCTGTGCCCTGTGCTGTACAGTGTCCCAACGACTGCTCTGCATCGAGGAGTTGGTCTCAGTCTGCCAGTCCTTGGATGAGAGCCCTGCTCTTCCTTCTCCACAGACCTTCTCCATCTTGGCCCAGAGCACCTCTCTGTGGGCAGCAGGCACAGAGCTGGTGGTGGGTACTGGGGAGCTATGTGGGCACCACGAACTGGATGCACAGTGGGACTTAATGGAGGGAAAATGCAGCGGGAAGCCAGCGGCTCTTCTTGCAGGCGAGAGCGCACGCGTGCGCACCCTTGCCATCATCAGCAAGAAGCATCAGGGTGAGCTGGTGCGGTTTGAGGGTGTGCCCCCTTGGGCAGTGCGCCGGTGGCAGGTATGCTGGGCGCCTGTTTGTGTAACCTGCTGGCGACGTGCTGGGTGTGACGACGGCAAGCGGCACGGCATGGCATGGCATGGCTGACCAAGGCTGGTGGCTCCCATAGGACTCTCATGCTGGGGGCTGCGTGTGGAGGGGGTCTATCTGTGCGCGCCATAGCGTGACTCAAGTGGGTGCTGCTGGGGTGCTGGATGTGCTCACACCCTATGGCTGGGTGCTTGCTGAGGTGTGTGTGAGTGCATCGTGCCTGTGTGTGCGCACGTCCCCCTGTGTGCCCCAGGATGTTTTGTGGGGGAGGGTTAGGGGGGCTGTGTGTGTGTTGGCTGCTGGGCAAGGAGCATTACAGTGGAGACAGTGGCTTTGGCGGGGGGCCAGTGTGCCGAAGGGAGGGCGCTGAGGGGGCCTGCGGGGCAGTTTATCACTTCCTCACTTGCCAGTGTTCAGCATGGGGCTGCAGGTTGAGGGGCTGCTTGTGGGAGGGGGTGATAGTTTTAATCTCTACTCTGCTGCTGCTCCCCCCAGCTGCCAAGCACTGCTCCGCACCCTGGCATCTGGCAGTGCTCTTGGAAGGGGGCTTTCTGCCTGCACCAGACACATTCTAGCTGGGTGCAAGGCCACCCTAAATGGCAGGGATGGGGGGCACAGTGCCATAGGTCACACCTCTGTTACTGCACCCTGGCACTACTGCAAGGTTTGGCATCATGGCATGGGAAGGAGGAATGGTCTTTGCCTGCTCTGCCACAGTGTCCCAATGGGGATACCCAACCTTGACTTCAGTACATCACCCACTTGCAGGATGGTGGGTGCCCTTGGGGAGTGGGGGGTCCTGCAGAATAGCACTGCTGGCAGGAGTAGCTGGGACAGCGCTTGGCACGCCGTGGCCACCCGGGCAGGCTGCCAGCAGGATTGCCCTTGAAATAGCCCTTGCTGTGCCTCGTGCCTTGGCTGCTTGGCCATGAGGCCGCCCTGTGTCCCCAGCACCCACCCCCCACCCTGTCCCAGCACCCTGCTGCCTGCCGGCAGTTGCACCACGGCGCGGGAGGAAGCTCATGCCGGCGCTCCCGATAACGGTGGCCTCCTTATCTCCCAGCCTGCTGCAAGGGCGGGCAACAGCGGGCAACGGCGGGCAGCGCGGCCCCCCACCACCCTTATCTGCCTCAGCCGTTAGCCCTGGCGCGGCTTGCAGCCCCCCACTGCTCTCCCTGCTTGGCATCACCCTCTCTGCCCCAGCAGCCGCAGGGTCGGCCTCTTGGCAGCATGCCCCCTGGATCCTTTTTGAAGTTTAAAATCCATTTAAGTCAAGAGGAGGGAAAGTTATTGCCTCTAAAGCCCCTCGCACTGAGCACTAAATCCTCTTTGCTGCGCCCACGGCCACCTCAGAGCACCCGCGGAACCAGGGATGGCTCCCGGGGGGGGGCATGCTGTGTGTTTGTGTGTGTCTGTCCAGCACTCTGCACCCCAGGGGCAGTGCTGAGAAAGAATGGGGACCCCCACATCTCCCCCTAAAGCAGGTCAGGGTCCCTTTGACCACCCCCACATCGCTATTGCTGCCCTGTTGCCACTTGTTTGCTGTTGGCTCACACTTCTTTGGGACAGAAAGGGGGTTCTCCTTGTGGCATTGATACCCTGCAGACCCCCATGGTGTAGCATGACACCCCCCTCCCCACCACTACCATGTACCCAGCGGGGTTTGAGGCCAACAGAGTGGGAGCTCGGTGCAGTGCTGGCAACGTGGGTGTTTTGATTTGATTTCCCATCCCCAGCACTAGCAGTATTTAAATATTAATGCCCACCTCTAATTGCTCTGTCATGGGAGCAGGTTGGCGCTGGAGCGGGCATGGGGGTGCCTGGTTTTGTTGTCTCCGGGTGTGTTTGCTGAGGAGCAACATTTGTGTGGGGTCACGCGTGGATTTTTAGTCTCTTGGGATTTGCTTGACCACATGAGCAATGGCTTGGGAGGGATACCAAACTGCAATGCCACCAGGATGGGGTGATCCCCTCCCTCTTCAATTTGCAGCGGGGCACCCAGAGCATCCAGGGCCCCTGCGTTGGGGTTAATGGTAATGGATATATTTTTTTCTCTTGGGGCAGAGCGGCGTCAGATGCTAGCGTGCTGCTTCCTGTAATAAAGCGACCGCCGGCGCGCTTGTCACCTGCTCTCTGTTGTGCTGCCAAGCTGCAGACATGCCGCTTCTTGCTGCGGGCCCTGGCGCGCTCCCCGCCGCCACCGCTGCTCCTCCCGCTTGCCCCAGGCTCTCGCCCCGTGCCAGCGCGGCATTAGCAGGTGTTTCAGGGAGGGTGCGACGCTGCCTGTTGCCGCACGCCCCGTACGGGTGGGGGCCGTTTAACTGTTCCCCGCTGTGGCCGTGCCCCCTTTGCCACCCTCTCCACCTCACCTGGGGTGATGCCAGGGCTTGGCACTTTGCTGCTTGGAGACCTGCTGCCATGTCCTCTCTGCACCACTCCTGCTCTGTGGCCATGCTTCTCCCTAAATTTGAGGGGTGAAGCCCTGCTGGACGTTGGCAAACCCAGCCTAGCTACAGGCAGGTGTTTCCTCCACTTGTCCCCAGCTGTGCCATGCTGTGCCACTCATGCTATGGAAGCTGCTTGGCACTGCTGCTACCCACTGTGTAACCCCTACAGACAAAGCCTGGCTGCCAGCATCCTCACAGGCTTTCCAGCACTGTTGGGGGGATTTTCTGACCCCACCAAAACCCCGCTGTGCAGTCCCCTTCCTCCTGCCCGCACTAGCACTGCCACCCCTGTTAACGTTGTGCTGAGATGCCTCATTTTCCAGGGTCCAGCTCCCTGCTGTAGGGGTTTTGCACCGTCATAACCCAGTAGGGAAGCTCCTTGGAAGGGGCTAATGTCAGGAACAGTTGGTAGATGTGGAGTGTAGGGCAGGCTTGGGGTAAATCTCACCCCAGGATCCCCCATGGTGGGAGGCAGGATGGCATTTACTCCTTCCCAAGAGCATCCTGTCCCGCTCCAGCACCGGGTCCCAGCACCATCTTTGTTTCCGCCGTATAACAAGATGATGGGTTAGGGTCAAGCTGTGGGTTCATAACTTGTTGGAAGACTTTGGCGGACAATAAAGGTGTCTGGCTTTATATCTGCCCGTATTTTATCCGCACCACGGCCTTTCCTCAGCGCTGGCCGGGATTTACAGCAGCGGGGAGGCGGGGGGATCTTTGGACGTGTCGAGGCGAGCTGGGGAAGCCGAGGCTGACCCCCCTCCCTGTGCCTTTGCATTCAGCGCCCGTGCGCTGAAATATTTACCTTCCAGCTCCTCTGACAGTTCAAGCCGTCTCGTGAAGCAAAGGTTATTGAACTGCGAATGTTATGACATTACATTTTTGTGTCTGCACTTTCAAGATGCATGATGCAGCCTGAATGATAAGTGATCTCGGGGTTAAGGGTGGGTGGGTTTTTTTTTTCCCCCCCTCTCCTTGTTTCCCTCCCTCTCACTCTCCTCCTCCGCCTCAGTGCTGGCTGTTGGCTCTGCTGGGGCTTGATAAAGCTCCCTTTTATTGCCCTGCCTTTGCATTCCTGCCACTGCTGCTCTTCCTGTGGTTGGGGTGGGTCCTAGTGAAAAGGTTAGGAGGTGGGAGAAGGATGTCCCAGTGCAGAAGCTGGCTACAGTGGTGTGTGCCTCAGTTTCTCTGACACAGAGCTCATCCCTTATGCTATAGAGTGGGAAACCATGGCACCTACACCAGCATCCCCTCTGATGTCAACCTGGTTATCCCAACCCCTCCTGCATCCTGGCGTGGAGGGAAATGTGGCATCCTGCATCCCACCAGGGCCATGCCACATGGCAGGAGGAGATACCTAGTGCTCACCAGTGCTGGTCTGTGTCCCAGTACCCATCTTGCAGCCCCATTAGTGGGGTTTTAGGGAGCTGGTGGGGTGCTCCCCAGTACCTCATGCTTCTAGGCTCTCAGCAGCTATCCTTGCTGCACAGCCAACATCCTCTGTGGCCAAATGGCCTGGGGGCACATGTGGGAATGGGGACAAGTGACAATGGGGTCTGGCCTGTCCCATACACACTAGAGGGCAGCAACAAACTGGCTCAGTGGCATGTGTTTGGTCCCTGGGGGTGTGGGGGGTCTAACACTCAAGCGTTTTTGGGTTAAGCAGGGTTACTGCTTGTTGCTTTCCCAAACCCATTTGCAGACGAAGCACCAGGCCCCAAAGCAGCTCGACCCAAGGTGTCAAGTCATTCCAGGAGTAAATTAATTAAGGCATTCTAATAAATTTGGCCAGTGAATCACATCTTGCCCCCTTTCCTTCCCCAGGTTCCCCCCTCCCCACTCTGTCTCGACTCCCTGCTAGAGTCAACACCTCACCCCGCAGCGCCTAGAGATTTCCATGGGCTCGGGGCCGGTCGAGCATCCCAGGTCGGGGCTGGCCGCCAGCACTAACAGAAACCAGCTGGGCGGGTGGGCAGGAGGAAAAAGGGAAGAGGCCGGGGGGTAGGGGTGGCCCACTGGGGAAAGAGGAGAAAAAAAGAAGAAGAAAAAAAAAAGAGGTCAGGGCCTGGGAAATTAAATGTTCATAAACGTAGACCCGAGCGCTTAAAAAGTAGGGCAGTGCCATTAAATCTCATTAAAGTTTAATACCTATCAGTGCCACTTCAGGCAGCCCTTGGACATTGCTTTAATTTGATGGGTGTTAAGGGAGAATTATCAAATAATTGTGCTGGCTGGGGACTTGCTTTTATCATGTTACATGGAAAGCTCTCTCGGCTTTGTGCCGCACATCAAAACGGCGGCGGATAGGTATTGTTCTGGGGAGGGGATCTGGGATGGGGGGAGTCGTCCCCCCCCTACCGCTGCTGTCGTCCTCATGGCTCTCAGTGGTGGAAGGAGGGATGGGGAAATAGGATCACGTTGCCACAGGGATGAGCTGCCCTGGTGATCGTGGTTTTCTGCCCAAATTTAAACTGGCTACCCTCAGGGGGAGGCTGCTTCACCAAGCTGGGGGTGGCATGGGGGCAGTGAACTGCTGACATTGTCCCCCTGGTTCTGATGTTGTTCCTATGGGACTTGCTCATGAGTGCTTCTGGTTTGTGGGTCCTGCTGGTATCCTCATGTGTTGTTCTCGTGTCCCTGCTAGTACTGCTGTTGCCCCCATGAGTCCTGCTGGTGTAAGTATCCTGCTGGTGTCCTTGTGGTTCCTGCCATTGTCCCCACGGGTCCTGCTATTCTCCCTGTGGGTCCTGCTATTGTCCCTATGGGTTCTGTCAGTGTTCCCATGGGTTTTACTCATGTCCCCATAGGTCCTAGCAGGATTGTGCTACCTCTCCTGCTGTGTGGAGCTGCAGGCACTGCTAATGAATAGGAATTTTTGGAGTGACTCTGGGAGCTGGAGGGAATTGCCGCTGGGAGGTGCCAAGTGTGCCGGGGATCACCAGCTCCGTGTAGAGGCAAGCACATGGCCCCATGCATTTTTTATAGGGTGCACCCAGGGTTATTTTTATTTCTCTCTATTTCCTCCCTCCTCCCCTCACCGTAAAAGTCCTGGTTGATAAAGAATTAGTGCCAGGTCGTTAGTCCTGGTTTTTATGAGATAAACCCGGGCACAAGGTGCTGTCATGTAAACGCTGGGGCCAGGGGAGCGCGGGGACGGGGGAGTGCAGAACTACTGCCATGAATTATTCAGCAGCGCCTGATTTCACATTATTCTCACTGATACTTTTACAACCTGTCAGTAAATAAAAAGATTCTACATTATTTATAGAAATGGACCCGAATTGGTTGGGAGAATTTACTGTTGCTATTATTAGAGGCTGCTCAGCTTTGCGTTAATGAGAGATGGGAGATGGCAAACGCCATGCCCCACCAGCTTGGTGTCTCCGGCACCTTCTTGGCTCCATCAGCTGGTCATGCATCCCCAGCTGCAGGTGGACTTGGAGGGATGAGGATGTACCTGGCTTTGGGCTGCTTGATGGGGAGACATCTCCTTCTCAGGGACTTACTTTTTGCAGGGAAATCTCCCTGTGGATGACACCACTGCTGGGAATCTCTCCTTCCTGCAGCTGACACCTTCTCAGGGATGTCTTCTTGAGGACATCTCTTTCCCAAAGACATCTGCTTGATGGGGATGTCTTCCTGGAAACATCTTCATCCTAGGGACCACATCTTCCTCAAGACATCTTCCCAGGCACATCGTCCTGGAGACCACATATTTCCAGGGACATCATCTTCCCTGGGATGTCGCTTCCCAGGGTCATCTTCTCAGGGATGTCATCTGCTCAGGGTTGTGTTCTTCTCAGGGGCACTTCCTGGGGATGTCTCAGTCACATCTCCTTCCCAGGGACCACATCTTCCCATAGACAGCTTGTTCCCAGGGATGCCTCTTTCCCAGGGTTATCTCATTCCCAGGTGCTACAGGTCTCTGCAGGAGGGAGATGCTATCCAGCTAGGATGTAGTTAGTCATTCTGCTCACCCCAGAGAAGTGACCCTCTCCATGCACAGTGCAGGAGCTGGGGAGCTTTACTTGCACCCTGCCCCCCCTCTCTAGCATTTGCCTATCACCTTAGCCACCCCACCCACACCCTGCCAGCCCCCTCGGATCCCATCCCAGCTTCCCGCACCCTTGATGTGACAGCTCCAGGGAGGTGGAAAAGCATCGCATGAGCGTGGAAAGCCCTGCAGAGCTGAGCGGCAAGTGGGATGGGGTGGTGTCTGCGGGTAAACCGAGGCACGGCACCGATGAGTGGAAAAGCCACCAGGAAACCCAAGAAGCGTCTGGTGTGCCTGTGGTGTCCTAAGGTGGCTGCTCCCAGGCTGCCGGTGGCAGGTTTATTGGCAGGCGGGCCGAGCTGGAAGGATTGTCGGCTATTTACAGTGCCGGGGCCGTGACTTTGCGAGCAGACAGTTAACATAAATTCACATGATGGATCAGTTATCACTTCATTGAACTTGTGGCGGATCCATTGAAGGCTGTGCGGTAACATACTGTTTCCTGGCTCCGCGCAGCGCCGGGATGCATTAAATACACTTTATTTATAGCGTGCCATTGCTGCACTGTGGGCAGGAGAATGCAGCTTTTGCAACTATCATCTAATTTTATGATGAGCATTAAAGCAAGGCCTATAATTTGCACCTTTTTATTCATTAGACACTGGTGCAGCCATAAGTCAAGAATGCCCAGGGATTTAGATGCAGATCCAGAAGATAAACTATTGACAAGCCAGATGTATTTTTACATTAGTGTGCCTTTACAATAGTTTATGTTGAGAGTGGAATATAAATTGCATTATTAAATACAAACCACTCTGGTAACCGCTGCTCAGCCTGCGTCGGGGCGGGATTCGGAGCCGCAGAGCCGGGAGGCTTCACCTAATGGCTCTGGGTTGATGCAGGAGGGGGTAGGATTTTTATTTGGGCTTTATTTTTTAATTTTATCCTTATTTTAGTAGTAGTTCATAATTTATTTTGCTTTTGCTGCAGCAGGGCAGCGGTCTGACCTGAGACTGTCCCCAGGTGATGATCCCATACAGAGCAAAGCCACCCACCCCAGCCATGTGCCCCCATTGGAGACCTCTGCGTGGCCGCTGCCACTCAGCCAGCAGCGGGTTAAATCCTTTTGTTTCTGAGGCAATACAGTTTATATTATGAGCATGAATAAAAGATGGTTGTGCTAGGGGTAGCTGTCAGGATCTTCGCCGCCTATAAAGGCTTCTACTGTAGCTTGACAGTAAAAGACTGTGTTTGGGGACTGATGTGGTTTCTCAAAGGAGCTAAATAAATAAGGGACGCTTATTTTTACACCAGTAAAGGCTGCTGGAAATTTAAAGCCCTGTTTATCTCGCCGAAATCGGGGTGTTTATTGTTACCTCATGGAGGGGGAATTTGCATGTTCGCTAATAATTAACCAAACCCAGCACTTCTCCCTCCTGTACGTGCTGCAGCCCTGCTGTTATCTGCGGGGAGGAGAAGCTTGGAAATCAAATGCAAATATTGACCATGCCTGGGTGGGCACCCTGCGATGGCCGGGTGCTCCCCCGTACCCTATCCTGCACCCACAGTAGGGTTAGGGGTAGGATGATGTGGTCGGTTGCTGGTGTGAGGGCTGATGGGAGTTGTCCGCATGGCCTTATGGCCACTCTGTCCTTGTTTCCACCCCTGCCTTATGGCCACTCCATCCCTATGACCACCTTGTTCCTATTGCTATCCTTTTTTCCACCCAATTGTCATCTAGTCCCCATTGTCACTCCATCCTTATTTCCTCCCTATCCCCATGGCTACTTCATCCCCATGGCCACCCTGTCCCCATTGTCACCCTAACCCCATTGCCACACCATCCCCATTTCCACCTCATGGCAACTCCATCCCCACTGCCACCCTATCCATGTGATCACCATGTCCCCATCCCCACCACATCCTCATTTCCACCCCATCCCAGTCACCACCTCTTTGTGGCGGGCGCTAACAGACGTCCCAGCCTGGTTGCGGGTCCCCGCGCCACCAGATGCTGCCGCTCCATGTCACACCATCCTGTAGCTAGCGGAGTGTAACAGGGAGAGCAGTCGGTGCCTTTGTTTCTCCTGCTCTCCGCACAGCTGTCACTTCCAGTGATCAGGAGAAAAATCATCACCCCACCGGATCATACATATGGAACGGTGTCTGTGTGGAATATTTATGGTAACATGTGTCGGGGCTGCGCCGGTCATGAGCCCCGGGCTCGGCTCGCACTGCGCCAGCCCTGCAAAGATGCTCTGGTCTCCTGGGCTCTGCTCGGTGTGTGTCCCCGCGGCAGTGTCACCGCAGTGGTGTCCCCGTTGTGGCTGAGGGACTTGGGGCTAATTGCGCTTGGTGGCCTCGGGCTGTGCAGCATGGGACTGGGAAAACCCTCCCTTTCCTAGCCGTGTTCCCAAAGGATGTCCCTAAGCTGGGGGGGGTCATGGTAGGGTGCAGAGTCCCAGCTGGTGAAGCTGCTGGCTCCTTCCTCAAGGAGCAGAACCCTGGAGGTTGGCCCTTACAAGGGGTCACCTGTGGGGTGGCCTTTGAAGTCTGCGAAGGCGCTGGGGAGTCTTGGCCTCATCAGCATCTCCAGGAGCTCTCTGCCGTCTCTGAAGCTGTCAGCTCGGCACCTTTCATGTGTGATGGGTAAACAGCGCAGCTCACCCGCCCGCCGGGGAAGGCTGGTGGATCCCTGCTGGTGCTAAAGCGGCGTCTGGCAGCGACAGGGAACGTGCCGTCGCCTGTGTGAGGCACGACGGACGTGCCACCCCGATGGTGCTCCTCCTGGCTTTCCTGATGGAGACACCCAGCAACTCCAGTGCCAGCCACAGGGCAAAGCCATGCCAGGAGCGGTCCCTGGTGTCCCCATAGTGTGGGTGCCATCGTGGCAGCCTCTCCCATCCCCAAACCCTCATACCTACATCCCCAAAACCCTGTACCTACATCCCCATTCCATCCTACCGGTGGCACGGAGCGCTCTGTACCCCCTTGCTGGGGCAGACAGATGCCACACAGGCGATGGGGGGTCACCGGGTGCTCTCAGCACATGGCAGGGGGAAGGTGTTGCCGGCGCCTTTTGGCACCCGCCACCACACGAGCGCGCTCCTCTGACAGCTTTATCAAGCCTCCAGACTTCCCAATTCCATTGTTCCTGACATCTGTTTCGGTAAGTGATTAATTGCAATTAGTGAACGGTTTGAAAGCCCGTGGAAGAATATTCAGCAGAAAACTCGTCAAGATTAATGAGTGGTGGCAGTTGTCAGAAGGGCTGCTGCCTCGCCGGGATGCGGCGGCGGGGAGGTGCGGGAGGCTGGGCGAGTGGGGTGCCCCCCTCCCCAGGGTGTGTGTGTGTGTGTCTGTGTGTGTGTGTCCCCACCTCCCCTCCTGGAGAATAGCACCGGCTGATTTTTCATCCGAACGCATGAATTATCCACTAATGCGCTATTAATAAAGCGCTGCGGAGTTTCACCGAGATTAGGTCCTAAATCATGCAGAATGAATTTTAATCAGTCCGAAAGACACCGGTGCCAGCCACTCCCGGCAACCTACGGGAAGCCAGGATGGATCTGGATGGGATCTGTTGCCGGAGAGGCAGCATTTGCACGTTTGCTCCCGTTCGGTGCCATGCGGTGCCAGGGCAGAGCCCAGCTGCCTTTGTGTGCTGCTTTGCAGGGCAGGAGCTCGGGGGGCTGGGAGCCAGGCACAGCCCCATCTCCAAACCCCAGCGTCTGTGTTGGCACGTGGTGGCATCCTGCTTGGCCGGCTGTGCCTGCTGTGCCCGCAGTGCTGGGTGGGAGCTGGGATCCTCTGCCTTGGTTCCCTGTAGAGCCCCATCTCAGAGGGTGTCACTCCTTCACTGAGTTCTGCAGGTCTTTGCTCTCGGTCAGGGTTTGTGTGCCAGGGCCCAGCCTGAGGTGTCAAGGACTGGTGGCAGTGCCAAGCCCTGGGCAGAGGGAGGGTGAGGCATCTGTTTCTGCGCACTGATTGCCATGTTGGGGTCAGAGTGGCTTGACAGCCACGGGTCCTGTGAGCAGATGGTTCTAACCCGCTGCCGGCAGGGTTCTGCTGCACTGCACCCATGAAATTCCCCAGGAACAGGCTGTGACCAGTGGGTGTTGGCAGGGAGAGGCATCTGCACCCTCTGCCTTGACTGGGATCAATCCTACCTGTCCCCAAGGGCAGCAGGGGACCAGTACCCTCTGCCAGAGAAGGGAAGGATACTCCCCCCACCCCATACTTCACACGGGCTCTGCAGTCAGGGAGGGCTGCCTGGGTGCAGGGGGTGCCCCCACATACTGGTGGTGGAGGGAGTCCCCATCCATGTCTCCGTCAGTGCCTGTCTCGTCCCTTTGATTTATTGCTCTTTTGGCAGAGGGCAGGGGGTGGCTGGGGTTGTTGGGGCGGGCAGGGGTCAGGAGGTGCTGGCAGGGGTCAGGAGGTCTCACTGTCAGCCGCCCTTTGTTGGTGTCCAGCACAATGACCCGGCGCAGGCTGTTTGCTTGGCGCGGCGGGTAATTACGGAGCCAGGGAGGATGGAGGGGTCAGGGCTGATGGAGCCGGTGTGACCCGCCGCCGGCGAGGCCCCGCATGGCAGCGGCTTGTCCTTCCCCTGGCACCATCTGCTCGCAGGCAGCCGCTGCGAGTGGTGGGGCTGCGGCTCCGGCACTCAGACGGACGGACAGATGGTGGTGGGTTTGAAGAGGTAGAGTGTGTACTTTGTTCTGGAGAGCTTTGATAAAGGAGAGGAAAAAAAATAGAAGGAGAAAGAGCCAGGGAGAGGAGAGGGAGGGGATGTCCTCCCATGTCCCCCTACTTTGCCCATCGCTGTACCATCGCTGGGGATTGTCACTGTGCCAGGGAGGGGGCTGCGGCATGTGGGGGTTCAAGTGCTGAGGAGCTGGGATAGGTCACTGTGTGTACCCTGAGCGTCCCCAGTGCCACCATTCCTGGGGGGACACGGGAGATGCCAGGGATGCCCTTATTCCTGCTGTGCCCCTCCCAAGATCTGACCCCAGCGTGACGCCCGCCTGCCTGCTGGTGCAGCACGTACCCGCTTGTGAGCAGTGCCAGTTGGGCCAGGGCTGATGCAAGCGGCGTTCCTGGGCAAGCCCGGCCGCTTCCCGACTGGCTGGGGCAGCTGGTTGAGGGTGTGAGGCGGCCCAGGGCGTGGGGTCCCTGCAGCGGTGCTGCGGACGCTGGGCGACGCAGTGGCTGCCCAGGGCGCTCTGGACCCGCTGGACCCGCTCGGGAAGCATTGGGCGTGGGTTAGCAGCTTTGGTTCTGGTGCAACAGGTGGGGCTGCCCACCCCCGCCGCCCTGCAGACGCCTTTTCCAGCGGCGCCTGCCCTTGGCGTCCCGGCATCGCCTCTCACCGCTCAGCGGACCTCGCTCGACGCCAGGCAACGGTGCCCCGCCAGCGCCCACGGGCAGGGCGGGATGCACTAGCATTGCACCCCATCTGCCCAAGGCTTCACAGCGGGATTTGCCTCGAGCAGGTGGGGCTTGGAAACACTGTACATGGAGCAGCATCCTGGTGCGTGGATGTGACTGCTCCATCTGGGAGCTGGGAGGTCTCTAGATGTGTTTTTGAGGTGGATTTGGCTTGGTTTGTGGGTTACCCACTGGTAGCATGGGGACCCCTGCCCACCCATGCCCTTGGCCACTAGAATCCCAGCTTTGCGATCTCTTAATTACGGCCTGCGCCAGGTCTGGCCCTGCATTACGCTCTATTACATGATTGTGATCGGAGCCGCTCCTCCCTCCCTCCCGTCCAACTCCGGCTGGATAACGAGGTGTGTTTTCTCCCGCATGCAGACAGACACTTAATAGGGCTTTAATCACCTGCTCTGTCAGCCCCCACCCAGCGCCCCGCGCCCGCTGCTGCCGCCGCTGCCCAGAAACCGCGCGGCTGCTCTAATTACAGGCTGCAGATGCCCGCTGCTAACGCCCTACGCAAACACCCAGTGCCTGGCATGAACATCCCGTACAGATGCCCGGGGCAAACACCCCACTGCAGATGTCCAGTGCAAACATCCTACTGCAGATGCCTGGAGCAAACAACCCTTTGGAGATGCTCAGGTCAAGCCCCCCAGTGCAGATCCCCAGTGCAAACACCCCCCTGCAGACGTCCAGTGCAAACACCACACTAGAGATGCTCAGGGCAAACAGCCCTTTGGTGATGCCTAAGGCAAACACCTCATTGGTGATGCCTAGGAAAGACATCCCATGGGAGATGCCCAGTGCAAACAGCCTATTGGCGATGCCCAAGACAAACACCTCATGGGAGATGCCCAGGGCAAACAACCCACTGCAGATGCCCAGTGCCCACACAGAGTGCAGATTCCCTGTTCAAACACCATTCAGGCTGGGCTTTGGCTCGTAAAGGGGCATCGCGGTGCTGCTGGCACATGTCAATGCCCGGCTCGTCGGCCGGCAGAGCCGGAGCAGGCGGCCCGGCGTCTCCTCGCAGGTGTAAGCACAGACTCTGCGGCATTGGAGCTTCTGTGCGGCGGGTGTGTGCCAGCACACTGCTGTGCCTTGCGAAGGTAGCAGCCATCTGCACTGTGATAAAAAGCCCTGAGGATGATAAATAGACAAGTAGCACTTTTATTGGATTGCCGTTCTGAAGCAGCCACTTTGGGTTTGGCACGGTGCTAACGACAGACTCGCCGCACGCTGTGCCCTGTGGCCCTGGCTCAGGGAAAGGGGGTGTCCGGTGGCAATGCCGGTGCCTGGATGGGCACCTTGGCTGTATCCCAGAGTGTTCCATCCCTCCCTCCTAACCCTTGATTTTAGGGTTGCCATCTCTGGATTGTGGGAGGCAGAGCGATTTGGGGTGCGACAGACAGGAGGGCACTGCCAGCACCGTGGTGCTGGAGGACAGGCCAGCTGGCAACTCACGGGGCCGGCGCGCGTGGTGGTGGCCCAGCTGCTGTGCTGGCCTCGCCATCACCTGCGTGAAGCAGCTTGTTTGTCAATAATGGAGCAGGGAAAATTGCAGCCGAAATGCCTCTCTGCTTGGCTTTGTGTTGCCTTAATGTGTCCAACCCCGAGGCGGCACAAAGGCTGCCGGGAGGGGAGGAAGGGGTGAGGGATGGGGGCTGGGTGACGTTCAATAGGGGTTTTGCTCCCCTTTGCCTCAGGAAGATCTCTGGTGCCATGGAGAGGGAGCAGAGCCAGGCTCTGATGCCCCTGTGGTTGGCAGCATCACGCCCCCATGGCTTGACTGTGTCTGATGTGGGGGACATCGGTCCAGTGGGATCCATCCAACCCTACTGAGGTGGCTCTTGCAGATAAGCACTGAGGTGGTTGTGGGCATCCCTGCCTCTGTTGCTGTCCCCCTGTGGTGGCAGCTTGTGCCTGGCACAGGGCATCATTATGGGGTCCTGCAGGATAGACCATGCTGGGGACACCGTTTCAGAGCTGTTGTGGTATGGGGTAGATCGGGGACAGCAGTTCGGGGGTGCTGTGGGGTGGAACAGATCAGGGACACCATTCCGTGGCAGGGAGTGACAGAGGAAGGCAAGGTTGGCAGTGTGGGGATTCAGGGTGTCTCTACACCACACCAACCCCCCACCTGTGGGGCAGGGACCATGTGCAGCTGCTTGCCCGGGCGTGCATCCCAGGAATTTGTGAGCGTGGAGAGGGGGGCCCTGACTGCCTCTGCTGCCCTCTGACCCGCCGGGATGATACAAACCCTCTTCTGTTTCTCCTCATCCTGCTGGCGGGGTCAGGGCAGCGGCTGGCGCTGGCTCCCTTGCCCCGATAAAGCAGCTCGTCTGTCACGACACAATGGATCCATCAGCCTGCTGGCACGGCTGGGGGACACACACGGGTGGGTGCTGGGGTGCCCCACAACCCCCAGTGTGACCGTGGCTGTCTAGGGTGCACCCCAGCATCACAGCTTCTGCAGGGTCTCAGCAGAAAGGGTGTGGGCAGGGACCCAAGTGTCCCAACCCGTACCCTGTACCTCCGCCAGCCCCTGCGCTGCTGCAGCAAGATAGGGGTGCATGTCTTGGCTCCCAGCCATGCCAGCTGCCCTCGTTATTCCCCTCTATCTACATCAAGAGGCACCACTGTGGGCTGTCCCCTACTCTTCCCAGCTCCCGGGGGCATCGCTCACCCTCTTTCCTGCTTTCTCTGGATCCTGTTCCCCATTTCTGCACCACCTCTGTAACAGTTTCCTCTCACTACAACAGGAGCCTGGTGTCAGGGATGCCGATGGGTGCAGGCAGGGTGCCACACACCCCTGTCCCAGTCCCCCTAGAGTGAGTGAAAACCCCCCCAGCCCCACCGGGGTGGCTCTGGAGCAATAAAGCAGTGTCTCCAATTAGAAGCAGCGGTGCTGGAAACTGGCGGCGAGGCACTTGAACTGTCACTGTGCAGCCTTAATTAGCAGCGACGGGGCAGGGGTCAGCAGCAACTCAGCAGTCTTGACAAGGCTGCTATCAAGTGCAAGGAGGGAGGAGGAGGGAAGGGAGGGAAAAGCAAAGCTCCCCGAACTCAGAACCAGCCTTGGGCGACGGTGAGGGGGAGGACAAGTGCGCTGCAGGGTTATAAAGGAATAAAATGGTCGCTGTCGCCTGCCAGCGGCTCTTTGACGGAGCCATAGCGGTGTGCGGCTGATCCCAGCTTCCACCAGTGGCTTGAGTGCTGGGAGGGGGCCGTGGGACCCCCGCCATGCTGGAGATGAAGAGCTGGTCGTCCCTGCTGCAGAGCCTCAGTAAGTGATGGGGGCCGCGAGGCTGGGGGATACCCTCAGTGGGGTCCCCGCCAGCCGCCCCCTCCCTGCTCAAGGGGCAGCGGGTGGGTGGCACAGTTGGGGTGAGAGTCCCACAACCCTTCCTGGCCCCGCGTGCCGCCTCGTCCCCTCAACTAACGTCCCCCTCCTCGAGGTCAGCGGCCGGCCGCGACCAGGCTTAACCTCTGCCCTTTTCCTGCTGACCTCCAGCCCTGTTAAAAAGGGTTTAAATGCAAAGTTATTTGATAGTTAATCCTGGCCCAGGGCCAGGGGCAGCCCTGGGCTCTGGCGCTGGGAATCGCCCCGAGCCGGGACCCTCCGGCGTCACTGCCAGCACGGCCGGTGTTTCATTGGGGTGGAGGTCGGGCAAACGCACCGATTAAAGCCAGGCGGGTGAAAAGAGCTTAAACAAATCCCAAATCCCTCAGCTGCCAGATGAGGCTGCTGGAAATTTGCTCTGGAGCTGCTGGAGGGAGGGGGAGAGAGATGCCAGAATCACCCCCCAGACCTGTGTGCGATGTAATGAGGCCACTGAACTGGAAGCACTGGGAAGGCTGGGGCTGGGCATGGTGCTCAGCTGATGTTATGGGGGTCCAGGTTAGCACTAGGGGGGGTCCTATGTGCCTTCCTGCCCTACAGCCCTTTGCTGCTGGGCTAGGAGGGACCAGCATCAGGGAACCTCCCGTGTCACCATTATGTCCCAGCTTTAGCCCACACCCCTCCTCCCAAATGCCAGTTTTGGGGTGCCAAGGGGAGACAGGCTCTGTCCCATCAGTCCTTATTTGTTCACTGTCATAACGAGTCCCAAAAGGACTGATTGGGCCAGCTGAACCCCAGTTCTGGGACAAAGGGGTGAAGGTCACGGATGCTGCATCTTGAGGAGCTATAGATACCTACAGACCTGCTACCCCTTATCTAGGAAGGATTGGATGGCTGTGAGAAGGATTGAGGACCTGTTGCCGTCCCCAACCAGTAATTAGGGGATGTTCTGCTCTCGCTGCACATAGCATGGTACCCGTCCATCATGGTAAATACTCTGCATTCATGCATACCCCGTTGTCTCACACACCCCGTTTGGTTCCGTCATTGTTCCTCACCCACCTGTGGCCACCAAGAACAACCCAATAGCAGGGTGGGGTCAGTTCTGGGACCCATGGCCATCACTGGGGCATGGGCTCTGTCCTCCGTGGGCACCGCCTGTCCAGCTGCGGCACATTCTGGGTCAGCAAGGGTTAACGTGGAGGCAGGGAGGATGCTGCAAGCCCTTGTGCCAGTTCAGAAATGAATGTTGCCTTTAATATACCATCCTTCAATCCTTATCTCTCCTAATTTATTGGACATAACTGGTTGCACTGATGGATTCGTGGCTCAGACCTTGGCTTCTAAATTTCAGCATTAATAACCTGCCCCTTCATTCTGCTCTCCAGATGTCTTTCATTTATCTGCTTATTCAGGAGGGGTGCAACCCCGCATCCGCTGTGCCAGCGCTACCGTGGCCTGGTGACAATAAATTTGGATTTGTAATAACAGGGCCAGATGAAGGAATTGACCTCATGGTGACTGTTGCTCCCAGCCTCCCCCCTCATTAGGTGCCGCTGGCAACGAGTGGCACCCTAAGAACCGATGCCGGTGGCAGCCCCCTCCTCCCTACCACTTTTTTTTTCCGAAGAGGAAACAAGTAGGAAAGTGGAGATGATGAGGGATTCTTTAATCTCTAACCAGCTTTGGAGTGCAGAGTGAGAGCAGCTCATCCCCATCCCCAGGGAGAGCTCTGCTCCTAATAACGCGGTGCTCTGGTAACGACCCTGGAACTGTGGCCTGGGACCCTATGGATGCATCACCGGTGCCTGGCTGAACCTCATCGGTGCTGCTGGGGCAGGTCGTACACCTGAGAACGTGCCGAGGAATGTGTTTGCTTAATTAATTGGTGACGGGAGCGCGCCGGGGGTGTAAATCTAACGCGGGTCTTGGCAGCCTGCAGTGCCGCGCACGCAAGACTAGACTTTAAATAAGGGTGCAATTATTGTTTGAATAATTGACGAACAACGGGCGCGCATCGGCGCTCAGCCTAATGGGCTTTGATCGCTCGCCAGGGCCGCCCGGCGTGACGGCATCCCGCTGACGGAGGATGCTCAGGGTCTGGCGAGGGGTGGCACGGAGATGGAATCGGGGTGATGCTCTGTGTTATGGGGTCAGTGGTGGAAATCAGGGTGTTATCCCCTCCCTGGTTGACCCCTCGGTGCCATGGAGTTGACCGGGGAGGGGGGAGGACTCTGCACGTAACAATTGATTTAAATCATTTTAGAGAGGACCTAAGAAAAATAAAAAGCCTTTAATCACATTTGTATCCATTTCCAGCCTCGGTAAATCAATTTGGATTGAGCTGGGTGCCACGGTTACAGCTGATTAGCGCGCGGCGGATGGGGTCAAATTAATGCTAGCTGGGTTCACTTAATGGGGTCACCGCCGCCAGCTCCTCGCAAGCATCCCTCCTCGGGGCTGGCTGTTTGGGGATGGACCTTTCAGTTCTGCCCATGGAGCAGAGGGTTTTTCCAGTGAGGAAGCAGCAAGGATTTAGGGTTGTGTGCTGCTCTGTGACTCAGTTTCCCCGTGGTAGCAGCCATAATTGCTGCAGAAGAGCAGGTCAGCAGCATATTTGTGCTCTCCCACCTTTAGCCTCTAGATGCTATAAGGCTGTGCTGGTCTTCACTGGAGCCGCTCACATGTCCTCCTCACCACCCCGCAGAGGAGCTGTAAACAGGTCCCCGTGCCACGGCGCTGGTTAATTTGTTTTCAATAAGTTCCAATCAATTAACTGTGGTCCCGGCAATGGGAAAAGTGCCCTGGTAATTGGTGAAAATAAATCACTCGTCACGATCCCGCTAGAGCCCTGGTAGTGGCTGGGAGCCTGGGCAGCATCCGTGGGGATGGGGACACTGGGGATGAACCCCAGTTTGTGGGGTCTGCTGGGGAGGGTGAGCTGATGGGCTCCTGGTTTGCTTCCTGAGCTGCCCTGATGTCTCCCTTCCAGGGTGATGCCTCCCTCAGTGGTGGAGGGTATCCCCCTCCATCCCCATCACCCAGGTCCCCCCAGCCCTACCCCAACCCAGGGTTGTAATTACCGCACACAGAGCTTTGATTGCTCCATTCCAATTAATTAAACCCGGCGGTGACCCAAATTATGATCCCTTGTCTTGTCGAGAGCCGTATTTTTAACCTTAACTGGCTGGGCTGCGTTTAGATTTCCAATCCGGGCAGAAATGTCACCCGGGGAGAGTGACTGGCGTTGAACCCAGCCTTGCCGTGACGAACCCCGTAATTAGAAACCCTCGTGTCCCCGAGACGGGTCTTTAAAGCTGTCAGAAGCCAAGATCCAGCCATTTGATACAAGACTATCATTAGCTGCGCCCAACCTATTAGCTGCAGGTAAATAACAGGCTGTACCGGAGCTGGGGAACAGGCGGGTTGGGGAATTGGTTGGTTCTTAATTAGGAGAAGCGGCGTGAGAGATGCTTTCTCCTCTAATTGCCTTCGTTAGGAGTCTGGGTATGGGTCCTCTTGCCTCGATCCCCTTTCCTATCGTGGTGATAGCTCCCACCGCTCACCTTCCCACCACAGTGCCCATCTCTCTGCCCCCTGTCCTGGCATGCAGGGACTGTGGTGATAGTGGGACTGCAGGTGGGATGGGCACCACAGTGGGAGAACTGGAATGTTGGTCCATTTCCTAGGGATGGGTAGGGATTGATGGCCTCTGGTCCATGTGGAGGATAAATCCAGGCTCGCTACAGCGTTCCGAGGGCTTGTCTGGGTGACATATTCAGTTGGTTCGAACATCTGGGTGGAAAATCAATCACCGGGGCCGTTTCCATCCCTGCTTCACGCTACGTTTTAATTTGCCAGGCTGCGGGGTTCATGCAGTGAGGATCCATCTATATTTGTGTCAAGCACCCGGTGTCTTTGTCTCCATGGTGTGGCATCATCCATTCCTGCCTGGCACGCTCTGCCCTGGGCACGGTGTTTGGGTACAGTTAGCTACTGAGGGTGGGGGGTCTCCATCCCTCATGGCTTGGAGCTGCCCTCCTCTGGAGGGGGTGGTAGAGGGGCATGGGCTGCACTGTGTGAGGAAACTGAGGCACAGTACAATGCGATGGGGCACGTCTGGATGGGAATCCCATCCTGGGAAGACCCCAAACCCACCTTGTGAGGCTGATGGGCACCGTGGGGGGGCCAGTGAAGAGCTGGCAGTGCCGCAGCAGTGGTGCCGACCGCCTGGCCCTTGACGGCCTGCCCCTGCCTGATCCCTCTCCCGCAGACGCTCTCCCTGACACCGGCTGACAAGAGCCATTTCCAAGATGGATTGATTCAATTTAGCACCGATCTCTTTTTTTTTGCGCCGGGGCCGGTGACGTACAGCTCCCCAGCCAGTGCCGGGTGGCACGTGACTCCCCAGTGCCCGCCGTCATTAGAGTAGCTCAGCACCGGCTGCTGCAGCCCCGCTTCACCTAATCAGCCCTTTGCATGCTGCTGGTGCGGCAGAGGGCCTCATCCTTCCCTGGCGCCACTCTGCAAGTCTGCCTGTCCCCAGCATCCCCAGCAGGATCTGGCTCTGGTGGCATTGGGGTGCTGGTGGTGTCTAGGGATGCTGTGTGGGTACTGGAGGATGCTGGTGGTGGTACCTAGGGATGCTGGCGGTGCTACCCAGAGATGCTGGGTGGGTACTGGAGGATGCTGGCAGTGGTACCCAGGGATGCTAGCGATACTACCCAGGGATGCTGGTGGTATCCAGGGATGCTGAGGCAGATACTGGAGGATGCTGGGGTTGTACCTAGGGATGCTAGCAGCGGTACCCAGCGGCGCAGGAGCTGCTGGCGAGGCTGCACAGGGGGGATTTTGTTTTGTTCACTTGCTTTCTGGGTTTTTCTCTGGGCTTGATGAGTATGTCTGGTTCTCTCTCGCTGTCTGTCTTCTCCTCTCTCCTTCCTTTGGAGGCAAATGGCTGACTGATTGCTTTTCATCTCCCGCTCTGAGGAGCTGTAAGAGCTACTTTATACAAACATCAATTACAGGCACGTAATAAATTAAGGCTCCCTTACACCGAACCCATTAGAGTCCACTCTCATATCAAAGCGCTCCCATCACACACGGATTGGGGTGGAGTGGGGGGGAGGAGGGAGAGGGAGGAAAATGTCTTATTAGCCGGCAGATTGTTAGCAGAACACTGATTTAATTGTATCCCTGTGCCCGAGCGCGGGAGGACGCCGGGGCGGGGGGGCGGGCGCAGAGCAGGGGGCACCCAAGGCTTGCCAAAAAAGAAATACCCGGGGATTGTTCTCTTTGCCGAGGTGCTGAGGGGCAGGCACCCTCCCAAGCTTGCCCCTATGCCAGTGCTGGCTGCCAGCGCTTCTCCTGGTAACAGTCAGGGGGGTTGTGCTTGGGAGATGCCCCCCACCCTGGCTAGTGTGATGGCAAGAGCAAAGCTCAGTGTTGGGTGCCCACCCTTGTCCTGCCCCCAGCCACCTCCAGACCTTGGGTGGATGATACCAGGGGGGTGCTGGGCATGGAGGGCAGCCCTGCATGCCGGGGTCTTATGACAGATCCTGCCGTGGCACATGGGGCACTGGGGCTGGGACTCTGCCAGTGCCTTCCTGGGTTCAGACGATGCATCAAGATGAGGAGGTGGCAAGAGGGGCAGGGGAGCTGGGGGGCAGCTGGGGAGCAAATTTCTCTGTAGGACAAAGGCGCCCGCGTCCGCCAGCAGCTCCCGCTGCCTCTGCCTGCGAATAAATAGCCTCCAGGCTGTCAGTCTGGCACTACCCCCGGGGCTGAAGGCTCTTGGAGAGGAACGGAGCCCAGGAACAGCAGGCATGGCTGGAGCGCTGCCCGATGGGTCTTTGCAGGCACTGGCACGCCGCGCCGGAGTGCTTTGCCCGGCCAGGGCATCCTCCCAAAAACCCCGCAATGCCCAGCTGGGGAGCACAGCCTCACCACGCGTGTCCTGGAGTGGGAACAGCCCCCAGGGAGTGAGCTCTCAGGGTCTGTGGGCACAGCTGGGTACGCAGCCCTTGTGGCAGAGGTCATGCGTGGATGCCGGACTGCTGCAGCTGTTCTGTCCTTCTGCAGAGGTGCCACTGCTGCCTCCATACATCCCGCTCTGCAGAGGGTGCGTGTCATGCCCATGCATGTCCCGTGTGCCCACCGCCCCACAGCAGCTCTGTCCTGGGGATGTCATACCCCAGCATCCCCTCCCAACCCTGTTGCTGCTGCTGCTGCTGCACACCCATGGGTGTGGAGTGGGGGTCCCACTGCCCCATCCTTTCAGGGCAGGTTTTATCTCCCCGCAGCCCGCTGTTCCCTCGCTGCCCTCCCGAGCCTGACATTTACATATTAATATTTTCCGAGGGAGGCAGCGCGTTGCGGTGCAAGTGTCTGCATTGTGGTTGCACATAATGTAAAGTGAGATAAAGCGCCCGGGCTCCGCTATGAATAACTGCAAATGAAAACCCATGTGGCCATAAAAGCCTTCACATTTGCCCTGTCAGCATGTGGTACATCGGCTAAACAACTGATTTAGCTTTCCTTTTTTTTTTCCCAAGGTTTATCGCCACTTACAGAGGACATGCTCTTTGTGTACTGCCTGTCGCTTTCTGCTCAGCTTCCCTGTCACTTCCCCTCGGCGTCCTCCCAGCCGGGCCCCGAAACGATGCTCCGCTCCTCTAAACCGCCCTGACAGCCCCTATTAGCTTCTGGCCCGGTACAGCTTGGCGCTGCTGGGGCTATTTATCTCGCCGGCGCAGAGGGCTGTTATCTATCACCCTCGCTCCTTACGGCCTCACTCCTTCACTTCTGCTGATGGCAGGGATTTGGGATGGGGTCCTGCTGGGGTCTGGTGGGAGGAGAGAGGACATGGTAGCAGTTATCCCTCCTCACAGAGCGGCCAGATCCAGCCTTTGGGCTCTGCTTTTGGCTCCTCATCCCAGCACTGCCAAGCTCTGACCCCTCTGTGCTGGCGGGATGCATCCTAAACCGCTCAGAATAACCCTGCATGCCACAGGGAGGGAATTATCCCTGCTCCTACGCAGGTGGCTCCAGGCAGGGGTGATGTCCCTGCAGCACCGCTGGCTCCCAAAGGCGCCAGCTTGGGTGCCAGACCTGAAATTCTGGGTGGGGATTGTGGTGAGCTGGTGACGCTGAGGAGCGGGACGAGCAGCTCCGCACCATGCCGGCAGGAAGGGGGGGAGGATGGGGGTCCCCACTCGACGCCCGCGGAGCTGCCTGGCCCCCAGCCAAGCTCCTGGCACCCAGCCGGCCCCCGGCACTGCCAGTAACCAGAGCTGCCACCCCTCGCTGTTATTTCAGCAGGTGGGGACAGATCAGTTTACTAGGCCAGGCAGATGCCTATCGGACCTGTCCTGCCACACCGTCCCTGTGCCACCACCGTGCCATCGCTGCCATGGCCCTGCTACCGTGGCTGGGCATAACTGATCATAGCGGTTGCCCCCAGTGCTCAGATCTCCTTAGCTGGGCACACTGACCTCTGTCTTGCACCCACCCTGCAACTGGCCTGTGGTGGCAGAGGGGCAGGCAATGCTGTGACCCAGGGTGTTGGGAATCGCTCTTGGCCACCCTGCCTCATCGTCTCCTTGAAGGGATGGTGCAGCAGGTGCCAGAGAGGTGTTGTCCTGCAGGCCTGGTGCAAGCTCTGTGTCACCTCGTGCCCTGCCCGCAATACTGGTGTCCCCAGAGCTTCAGAAGGGCCCCTGTCCCCCCAGCCCGGGGCTTGCGTCAGAGCTTGGGGGGCTGTTTCACAAGCGCTTTCCTGTCTCAACCTGCCCTTGGNGTTAGCGATTTGTTAGTCAAACCAGATGAACCTTCCTGGAGCGGCTTCCTGCCAGGCTCAACATCGCCCCGCTGGCAGGTCCTTTGCATCCCCCTGCTCTCCTGAGCCAGACCCTATGTGGGCAGGATGCATAGAATGTGGGCCCCCATTCCCACCACCAGCTTCTAGGTATTGCTGGTTTTCGTGGGCACCCCACGTGGGACCACCCACCACAGCCATGCTTGACAAATCGGAGTGGTGCTGCTGCTCAGACATCACTGGGGAGGTCATGGTGGGCAGAGTAGACCCCATGTTGACTTGGTGGGACAGCGGGGTTGGGTCGGTGCTCTCTTGGGCTGAGTGTTTTTGGATTGGGTGTGCTTGGTTAGTGTTTGGGTGTTTGGTTAATGGTTGGGTGTTCGGTTGATGGCTGGGTGTTCGGGTGATAGTTGGATGTTTGGTTGATGGTTGAGTGTTTGGGCAATGGTTGGGTGTTTGGTTGATTGTGGGTACTCGGTTCGTGGTTTACTCTTTGGTGACAGTTGGGTGTTTGGGTGATGTTTGAGTGTTTGAGTGATGGTTTGGTGTTTGGGCAGTGGTTGGGTGTTTGGGCAGTGGTTGGGTGTTTGGGCAGTGGTTGGGTGCTACTGAGCTTGCCCCACCACACCGTTGGGTGCTGCAGAGCCAAATGCACTGAGCTCTGTGTGCCATGCCCTGAGCACCCACACATCCAACACCGTTGCCTGAGGGGCACGAGCACCACCCCTACAAAACTGGGGTGCAAGTGGGGAGAAGGAAGCGCCAGCCCTCGCCCCCTCGCTAATTGAGTGGCGCCGGGTGATAAATAAGGAAGTTAACACCCAACCCGGGCTGCTAATTAGCTTTTAACCTGTACTAGCAGTTAACTACAAAAGGCAGTCATTTGTTCCGGGGAGCTGGTAGCGTAGAAAGAGCGAAACACGGCCAATTTTGTTCAGGATGAATTAAGACTTGCAAATGTAAAATGAGTTCATCTATTTAATTAAGTAGCGGCAATATGGATGTTAAATTAAGTTAATGGCAGGCATGCCAAAACAAGGTTAGAAAAATCCTGTCCTGGCGGGGCAGGTTCAGGATCCGGCCCTTAGATTTGGGGTGAGGGAATGGGGCTTTGCCTTGCCCGTGGCAGTGGGTCAGGGGCTGGTGGCTTCGGGGATGCCCCTGCGGCCACTTTGAGGGATAGAGGGAGAAGGAGATGGAGGGGAAAAAAGTCAATGGGGGAGGAGAGAAGGAAAAGCGCATCTCACCCAGCGCCGCAATCTTATCGGGGCTGAACTCTTCTCTCGCGCTAAAGATATAGGATACTTTAGGGACATCGGAAAGAAATAATAACCCTCTGATTTGTAGCTCTCGGGCTCTGGCAGCCGAGGGGGAAGGAAGACTGTCTTGTGCCATTACCATTTTTTGTATGAACTATTCCCCAAAGAAATCAAACCCTTGTACAAGCCCTCCCGCGCGGCAGCCCCTGCTCCGGCGCTGACCCGAGCCGTGCGGATTATCACCGCGCATCGCAGCCGGAGACAGGAACATTCATTAAAATTTGAAACACAAATGGAAAATTGCTACTTGAAGCCTCCTTGCCGGAGAGCCAGCCGCTTGATCAGAGACCTCATTAATGTATCTAATGTGTAAGGAACAATTAGACTTTTCAAAGACATCCTTTTCCCAGCGAGGGGAAAAAGAGAAAAGAAAAACAACCCTATATAAAAATAAGAAGCAGCTTGAACCCTCTCCATCCCATCCCAACCCAAAACCGGTCTCGAGAGATCGGGATGTGCAACCCCAGCGGGAGCCTACGAGCCGCCGGAGAGTCTCGGATCCATCCCAGCACCTGAAATGCCCGTTTCTCCTCAAGTTAAAGTGGGCTGATTAAAAAGCTGATTTCTTTTTCCCAGCGACCGGCGGGGTTTTGCCATCCTCCCGTAATTAGCCAGTTACGCGGCCGTATGTTTTATTTATGAGCCGAGGGCGGAGGGAAGGGGAAGCGAAGGAACGACCGTGCCCTATATATCTGCAAATAAAACACTTCATTTCCCTCCTGGGGAATGTCACCTCGAGAAACCATCGCTTTCCTGCTCACTGCCCCGTCCAAATCGCGGGCTGTAAATGGCTTTGTGGGCCTGGCTGGCGCTCAGATGGGTTTAAAATATGGATTTATGTCTTTATTCTGCATAGTCAAAGGTCAACAAGAGCGGGAAATCGTCGCTGAGCCGCTTATTTATGGCAAGAGGTGGCCACCCATTCCTCTTCTTCCTCACTCGTCCCTGTTGCCAGATGGTTTCGTAGTGCCAGGTCATGGGGAGCATGAAGGAACCTGGTGTTGGCCAGCAGATACCACCTGTGCCTCAGTTTCTCCAAGGCAGGTGCCACATGGGGTTGGGCATCCTGCTGGCTGGGGAAACCCTGGATCCCCCTGGCGTGGATGCATCCCCTTCCCTTGGGGTCACCTATGGGGAGACCAAGCATCCCTGAGGAGGTCTGGGATCTCATGGGCAGGAAACAGGGAGCCAAGTGGAGTGGGAGCACCCTGTCAGCGGCTGCCATGGCCCCGGCTCGCTGGCCTGGCCGGCCCCGCAAGCTGCTCTCTCATGCTTTGCTAATCCCGCCTGGCACCTGCCCCAGCTCCCGGCGGCTTCGCGCGAGCAAGGAACCAATTAATCCTCCCGGCGCTCGGGGAAGTGGGTCAGGCTCGTCAAGCTCTCCCGCTAACGAAGGGCGAGGCGAGGCGTGGCGGAGCCGGCTGCGGGGCGGGTGTCTTGGTGCCCCACGTCCCGTCCCTGCGGGGTGGTAAGTGGGTGCAACGAGGCAGGGTGACGCTGACCACCATCAGGATGACCTGTGTGCCAGCGTCCCGCTGAGCGGGGATGGCCATCGAGGACGAGGAGAAGGAGGGTGGCGGATAATTCGGTTGGGATGTCGCAAAGGGTTGAGCTGGTTTCCCAAGCTGTGCCTCGGTTTCCCCATCCCAACGGAGCAACGGGGGGCTCTTGGGTTGGGGCGCCGGTTGAGTGGGTGCTGGCGACGTTGAGGTTTGCTCGGCGGGGTGGGGAGGGCAGGCAGGGTGCCCCTTTGAAGTGGAGCCTAACTTCCAGGAGTGAAGCAATTCTCGTTTGCATAATGAACAAAGGGAGCAGGGGGGGGGGAGGTGAAACCCCAAAGGCCGAGCTGGCGGGCAGGGCTGCCCTCCCTGCCTGCCCTCCCTGCCCGCTCCCCCTGCTGCCTGTAATTACAGGTTTATTGCCTGTACAGCTATTGTGTAATGACATGTTTGCAAATTAATTTTTACAGCTCATGCCATGGAGAGAGGGGGAGCAGAGCCGGAGGTGGGGTGGGGGGGGGTCACCCCAGTACTTGTATGAGCCCAGGAAATTCATCCCCACTAAAAGCACAGGGTGATGACGGGGGTTCCTGTGGTAGCCAGGTGATGTGCTGACCCCACAGCCTTGCCAGCCTAGACGGATGAGGATCTCCTTTGCACCCGCACTGTGGGGGAACAGTGGGTTTGAGGTATCCAGAGGTGTGTCGCCCTGCAAGTGGTGTTTCCTGGCATTTGGCTGAGGATGGGGTGAAGCAGCACCACCCAGCACCCGGTGTTTGGTCTGCCTCACAGGGAGCGGGACACGGGTGATGACTCAGGGGATGGGCCAGAAATACTCCCAGCGCTGCTCGTGACAGATGTAGGTTATGAAGGAAGAGAAGACACAATAATAATCCCCCGACCTGGAATTAGAAAGGGACATATTTGACGTGGTGAGCCAGGCAAGGAGGAGGGGGTGCAGTTTTCCACCATCTCTGGCTTTGCCAAGTGGCTTACTGGAGGGCTCAGCTGAAAGGGGGGGGGGGGTTTGCACACTCGTGTGTGCTTGCACACATCCCTGCTTGTTCACACACATGTGCCAGCCGTCATGCAACCCACATGCAAGCATGGGGACACGTGTCCAGCAGCAGCCAGAAGCTCTTTTGCACAGACCCTCCGGCCCCCTCTCCTCCACGCATAGTGCCCCCAACCACGGCACCAAATGGGTTTGGGGTGATACCGTGACCTCCTCCCCACCACAGCACGGCAGCTGAGGGCAGGCGGCGGGGCCCTGGGAACGGGTTGTATCTTGAAGCTGTTTGAAGGGCTGGCTATTATCATACAGGATGTGGCTTCTCTTGCAGAGGCGAGATATCACACGTCGCCTTCGTGAACTTTGGTGTTAAAAGCGGGCGGCACTTTGGGAAGGGGTGGCCGGAACTGGGGGGGTTCTGGTGCTGGTGTTGGGGTGGGATGGGGGGCACACAAGACACATGAGTGTTCACATGCCCACATCCACCCACCCATGCCTGCGTGTGCCTGGAGTGCGCTACGCGGCCCCCTCCTCTTTCCACCCTGCCTTGGCTTGATCGTTTGCTTAAAGCAAATTAAGCCGGGCCCTCGTTACTATGGTGCAGCCAGGATCTCCAGCCTCCCTCGCTCTCCCCGTAATAGCATTTATTAGCCCTATTTGCCTGCAAGCATGTCTTCCCGGATCTGCTAATGCATCAGCGGAGAGGGAATGGGGCAGATCCTATCGGGCGACTGATTGCGGCGGCGAGCGGGGGCTGGGCAGGGGGGGATTTGGGGGTGCAGGGGGTGTGTGTCTGTCTGTGTATGTGTGTGCGAGCAGGG
>VZRI01008442.1:323-18229 GCA_013397515.1 Upupa epops | reverse complement strand
GGGGGGGGGTGGCTCCTGGGATGGTTTCTGGGCTCTTCCCTGAGCACCCTACAAGAGGCTGCACTGGCATCTCTGTATCCCAGGGAATGCCTGGGGACACCCAGCCTGGCACCTCCTCGAGCTTTGGTTGTGTGAGGGCAGGACCACAGGCTCTGGTTGATCAGTTCATTAATTGATCAGAGCGTGCTGTTGGTGAGGTGGCAGAAGGCTGGGAAACGCGGTGGCTTGGTGAGATGTCACTGGGACAGGGGCTGATCCCCATTACCCATGCCCTGCCTGCTGGCTGTCAAGGGGGTGATGGGGTGTGTGGCAGGGGGACAGGAGCTACGAGCTGCCTCTGGCTGCCTGCCCTCCCTCCTTCCCTCTCTCCCTCCCTCCCTCCCTCCCGCTGCGTTCAGGCAGCGCAAAGCAGGGGGGGACTTGACAATGCGAGGCCATTACCATGGAAAATCCATGCGGAGCAGCTGTTCCTGCTTGAAGCATGCAGCTGGATGCGGCTCTGAGAGAAAGCAGGGAGCAGCGGGGAGGGCAGAGACCGGGGGAAACCTCATGCCACAGAGCACAACCCCCCTGATCCCTCGGGGACACCATTGGGAGCGAGGATGTGGGATGGGATGCTCAGCTCTCCTCTGCTGGGTTTTTTTTCCGCTCCATTTGCCAGGGGCTGGAGAGCTCCTGCCTGATCGTATTTGGTAATAAATTATTAGTTCCAGCGCCCGGGAACCCGGGAGCTCAAAATAGCTGCTTTTAGAGCGGGTGGCTGGTGCGGGGTGGGTTCAATGGCAATCTGCTCTCAAGGGCACTTCATGCTCATTAGGGGCCTTTCAAGGTGCTGAGGAGGGGGGCTGAAACCCAGGGGCTGGAGCTGCTTGCACCCACAGTGCCCAAGGATGGGCAGGCAGCCAGAGCCGGAGGTACCGGAAGGATCGTGGGGTTTCAGGGTGCTGGGTGCCCGGCGCTGCCTGCGGCGTCTTGCCGGCGTGTTTATTTGTCTCCAGTCCCACCAGGCAGCCAGACTGGTTCTGCTCTCGCTGCCGGAGGAGGCTCCCGCTGCCAAAAAACCCGCCAGCGTCATTGCGAGCAGATGGAGAGAGGATGGCACGTTCCCAGCTCCCAGCTCCCAGCCCTGCGCCAGGGATGCGGGGGGGTTGGTGAGAGGCTGGAGGGCAGGGACACCCTCTACCATCCTCCTAGAGCCAGGGGTGCAGGGTCCTGCCCTGTCAGGGGTGGCAACCCTACATGTTGGACTGCAGGAAGGAGTGCCAGGGTGTGGGGTTGCATGGTGAAGGGTGAGGAGGACTCGGTGATGGCCTTGCCATCCCCTCCTTCACCATCTCCTCCTCCTCCTCCTCCTCCTCCTCCTACCACGGGCTGGCAGCCAGCAGGCACTGGGGATGCCAGACACTCCCAGTGCCGCCAGCATGGGCACATGCTGGGCACACAGGCACCGGGTGGCACATTGCCTGCTCCCCAGCCTCCCCCTGTACCCTTGGCAGAGTACTCAGGAGCCTGTGGTCTCCCACACCCCCACCCTGCAGGTGCCTGCAGGGGCAGTGCCTGAGGGCAGGTGCCTGGGGGAGTGCCAGCCCCTCTCCCTGTATCCCCATAGGGGTGGGGGCAGCAGAGGGACACCCAACCCTGTTTTAGGGTTCAGCTCCCCACCCCAGTGAGGCAGCCGTTGGCGTGAGCCTGGGCTGCTGCCTGGCTCCACACTTGACCTGCTTTTCCACACGGATCTGCCTGCCGGGAAGAGCAGCTGGGGAGGGGCAGGAGGAGGAGGGCGAGAGCTAGGGTGAGGCCTCACCTCACCACAGGGACAGCAGCACGCACAGAAGTGAGTGGCACCCTCACCAGTCATGAGGTTCCACAGAGATGAGGCAGGACGCAGCTCTATCCCACACCCCCGAGCGGACGCTGTGCGCTGCAGCGTGCCTCAGTTTCCCCAGCTGGTGGTTCTCCCACCCAGGGATACCTGGACAGACGGACGCCGGTTCCATCGGGGCACAGCGGGTGAGCGGGGTGGAGGCGCCGATTTTATCACCGGGCAGGAGTGGCAGAACTGGTTTGAAGGCCAACTGGGGCAGCGGCACCGCTTGCCTAGGCGAGGCAGCCCAGGGGAGCGCCAGCTTCCCGCACGCTGCCCAGCCAGCCGCTGCTGGGAGTGGCTCTGGACTCACCTGGCAAATCCCAGTGGGATCATGGCCTTGCTGGGAGACATTTGGGATGTGGGGATCAGCTAAGCATCACACGGGAAGGCAATGCACTGTAGTCAGCCCTAGTGCCAGTCCCCCATGGACGCTTAGACAGGAGTCAGCAGTCCTGTGTTGGGGCTGCGTGGTGGTTATAGTGGGGTTAATAGCTGTGGAGGTGCTTGGGGGCACTGTAAAATTGCCTGGGGGGTTACAGCTGCGTGCCCAGAGGATGCAGGGCTGTGCCTGGGTGATGTAGAATGGTGCTCAAGGGATGTGGGACAGTGCTTGGGAGCTGGGTGGCTGTGTCTAGGGGACATAGAGCAGTGCCCAGAGGGGACAGGGCTGTGCCTAGAGTGATGCAGGGCAGTGCCTGAGTGTAAGGGGTGGTGTCTGGGGATGCGAAGCAGTGCGCTGTTGATGCCAGGCTGTGTGTAGGTGATGCAGGGCTGTGCCTGGGTGATGCTTAGGGGATGTAGGGCAGTGCCTGGGGTTGAGTGGCAGTGCCCACAAGATGCAGGGCTGTACCGAGGTGCTGCCAGGTCACGCTTACAGGATGTGGGGCTGTGCCTAGTGGATGCAGAGCAGTGCCTGGGAGATGCCAGACTGTGCCTGGGTGATGCAGGGTGCTGCTCAAGGGGTACGGAGCAGTGCCTGGGTGCATGGGACAGTGCCTGGAGGATGCAGAGCAGTGTTCAGGAGATGCTAGGCTATGCCCAAGGTGCTGCAGCCCATCAGTTTGGGACATGGCTGCATGGTGCTGCAGGCAGAACTGTGTGCCTCTGTTCTCTCTCTGGGGGTGCACACCCAGGCTGTCATCTGGGGGGTTTTGCAGAACCCAGGGGTGCCCAGGCCCGGCTGGCGCGACGGGTTGGCTTCCCAGCTGTTGTGGTAATGAATTTACATGAGCTGAGCGTGTCGACAAGGCGGCAGTCAATGGCTGAGAGCAGCGGAGTTAATAAATGCTTGTATAATGAGGGCAGAGGGGAACGTACGCCGCCGCGCCGGCCGCCTCTCCTGGGGCCGGGGGGCAAAGATTAATCAACGCTGAGTGGCACTCACGGGCCCCCCCTCCCCATCCTGGCTCCCACGACGCCCGAGCTCTGCCCGGCCAACCTCTGCTGCTGCAGAATGCTCCGGTGTCTTTGCCATTGATGGTGCCTCCAGTTGCCTCCAGCCCTACTGGGAGTTGGAGGGCTGCCCCTTTAGCAACCCCACCCCAGTCTGCCCACCTGGGAGCGGGGCTAATTTTAGGCTGGTGGTAATGAAGCAGCTGGTTTGGGATCCTGTGTTCAGGGCCCTGGCATCAGCAGATGCTGTTGTGGGAGGTGGAGAGGCTGGGAGCAGCCGGCTGTGACAGCCAGGAGGGGGATGTGGGGTGGGCTGCACTCCCCTGTTCAGCAGCTCCTGCACCCCCACCCTTAGGGGCTGCTGTGCCCTGTAGCAGCTCTGTGCTTTGGGGTACAACAATGACTTGGCGGCTGCCATGGGCAGGATGTGAAGTTGCCACAGTGGGGAGCTGGAGGTGCTGTGATGGGGATTTGGAGTGCTGTGATGGGGATTTGATGCTGCGATGAGGCAGCAGTGGGGAGGATTTGAAGGTGCAGTGGGGTATGAAGTGGGGGGGGGACTGGGGATACAGTATAGAGGCTTTGACTGTGCAACGGTGATGATTTGAAGGTGCCACAGTAGGGACTGAAAGTGCAGTGATGGGGACCTAGGGGTACAGTATTGGGGATTTGAGGGTGCTGGGGTGGCATTTAGGGGGCAGCGGTGTTGCTTGGGGTTTTGGTAGTACCATGTGAACTAAGGGGCTGCTCCCATCCCTATCACCTCCACCAGGATGCTGAAGATGCCCACCACAGTGAGGTTATAGGACTCTGGTGGCAGCTGCTGACCCCTGTGTCACCCTCTTTGCTTCAAGCAAATAGCCCAGCTGTGCTTGTCTTGCTGGATAAGGGTGCAGGACTTGTGCCTATCTATCCACTACCCCCACTGCATGAACTCGGGGTGCATTATCAGATGCTGAACCAGAGGGAAGGTTTCACTCATCCTACGGGTTTTTCTGGGAGAGGATTTGTGATTTCTCACCCCCAACTCTGTATCTGCTCTCCTTCTCAGGCATGAGCCATGAGCCGAAGTCGCCGTCCCTAGGAATGCTCTCCACTGCCACCCGCACCACTGCCACCGTCAGCCCCCTCACCCCGTCACCCCTCAACGGCTCCATCGTCCCCAATGGCAGCCCGGCAGCCAGCAGCACTTTGTCCGTCCAGGCAGCACCTTCCTCCAGCTTCGCTGCCGCTCTGCGCAAGCTCGCCAAGCAAGCTGAGGAGCCCAGAGGTAGGGGATGGAGTTGGGGATGGGGATGATGACCTAGGGGTCTTGAACGTTTGTCTCTTTCCTACACGGGAGCTGTCAGACTGTTTTCAAGCCATTCTCCCAGCTAATTCCTTTCCTTGGTGTTGTGTCCCAAGAGGATGGTTTGGAAACATAGCTCAGCTGGATTAATCCAAACACTGTGTCAGGGGAGAGGACCTGGGGAGAACACAGCATGGGGGGACCTATCCCTCCCAGCCCCACCAGCCCTGTTACCTCCCACTGCACTCATCAAAATGCTGGGATTTTTCCAGGTGGCTCCTCAAATCAGTTCTTTCTCCAGACAAATTGCTCGGCTAAACAGCACTCTTGGACATCCCTAGGATATCCCACCTCTCAGCACCCTGCTGTGGCCTGGCCACCACATCCTCACACACCCTCTCTCTGCTTGGGTTTGGGATGCAGCTGTGATAGGGTTGAGCTGCTGCCATGGTGCCAGAGCACTCTGAGGTCCCTGGGGAGTGTGGCCTGCAGGAATCCCCTATCCCACATGCACAGGGGGAGGCAACCTGTGCCCAGGCTGCGATTCCTTTCACCAGGAGACTGCTGGCATCATCAGTTAGCAACCAAATCCCTGGTGTTTCCATTGCTGGGGTGTCACCCGGTGCATGGCCCTTTGGTCCCTGGGAGGATTCCTGACCCTTTGCAGGATGTCTTTCTGGGAAACCCTTTGTGGGAGACCCTTTTTGCAAGGTCCTTATAAGCAGGGTTCTTTCTGGAAGACCTTTTTTTTTAGGATGACCCTTATTTTCAAAGCCCTTTCTGGAAATCTCTGTTAAGAAGACTGCCTTTGCAAACACCATCTGCAAGACCCTCCTTGTAGGTCCTCGATGGACGCTACACGTCCATGGTCACAGACCTTCTGGCATCAGCTGAGGAAGCACATGAGGACACCACATCCTCAGAGAGGACCCAGAGAGAACTGGGTCTCAGCACTGCTTCAACCATACTGGGAGCTCCTGATTCTCCCTGGTTGCCTCCTCCAGAGCTCATCTGCCTCCTTTAGGGCATTCATTTGGATTTGGGGAATTATTTTGCATTCTCTTCCCCCAACGGATCGTGTCCCTGCTGTGCTGATCAGCCTCTCCGAAGGGACATCATCAGGGTTTCACGTGGGTTTTCTGGTGCTGGAGAGAAGCAGCTGTGTTCTCTTTGGTTTTCCCCTAAAATGATGACATAAAAAACACCCTGTCCTCACCCATCTGGGTGCCCAAAGCAGCTCATCCCGGAGGTTTTCAAGAGGTGTGGGTTTGGCTGTGTGTGGGGAAGGGGGTTTCTCTCACTCTGTGGTTTGTAGACCTGGGATATGAATCACTTTGCCCCTAAACCCCTTCCCACACTGTGAGATGCTCCACTGTGGCTGATGCAGCCTGAAGGGCTGATGCTGATGGGATCCACCCAGGATCTGCAGCTTTTTTTTACTGGCTGTGTGGACCAGCAACTGTGCTGCAGCTGGGGTATCCTTAGGGATATCCTGCTCCCCACCACTTGCAGGGGCTCATGCAGCAAAGCCCCAAGAAATCACCAGGTGATGCTCCTGCCTCCTGTTCTGCCCCGGGGCTGTCTGCAGGGTGGGTTTTACTCCCCTGCCCACCTTCCTTTCTTTTCCCCCCCCCTCCTCCTTCAGGGTCTCAGCTGTTAATTACATTTGCCTGTCAGCCTGGGCTGCTAATCTGCTATCACCGAGCGGAAAGCGGGAGGTCAGAAAACAAAGGTGACACCATCACACTGTGCCTCTTGTCATCTCCAATCCAGATTAGTTTCATTGACTAACTCCTGGCTGAATACCACCAGTTAATTATAACGATCACAAACCCTCCCGTTTAAAGCCACACAGCGAGAATTAAGGTTCTGAAGTAAGACTTTAGCTTCATTAATTGCCGGGCTCATTGTGATGGTATTGATTGTTAACGCTATCGCGTGGTGAGTAATGGCTTCCCAGCTCAGAGGGGATTAGGCTGCTAATTGTTGTTGGCCTTGCGCTGACAAGATAGACTTCAGTGGGTGTCAGATCCGCAGCAGCGGCCTCCTTTGTCGTGGCCAGCCTTTCTCTTCTCCCGGAGTCTTGCCGCTCGTGAAATGAAAGCGATTCGGAGCCACTCGGCAATAATTAATAAGGCAGGGTGGCCAGCAGCGGGCTGCTGTGCTCGGCCTCTCTGCTCCCACCAGCATCCATCCAGCTACCTGAGGATGCTCCTGCTTCTACTTCCCTGCATCGTTCCTACCCTCCAGGTTCCCTCCATGGAGTGAGCGTGGTGAGGAATGAGGGTTTTTTTGGAGGAGAGCTGGGATGGTTGTGTGCTTGGTGGACACGGAGCTCCACCTGGTACCCTGTGAGGAGCTGCCTCACACGCTTGGGTCACACGTGGTTCCTCTTACTACTCCCTGCTGGGATGGGAAGCATCATCACCCCTCACTGCTCCCCAGAACCACCTGAAGGGAGGTTGTAGTGAGGCGGGTGTTGGCCTCTTCTCCCTAGGCACTAGCGATAGGACGAGAGGAAATGGGGTCAGGTTGTGCCAGGGGAGGGTCAGATTGGCTCTTAGGAAAAACTTCTTCCCAGAAAGACTGGGGAGGCCTTGGAACAGGCTGCCCAGGGAGGGGATGGAGGCACCGTCCTGGGTTGTGTTCAAAAAAGCACATGATGTGGTGTTTGGGGAGATGGTTTAGTGGTTCTTGGTTGTAGGGTGGATGGCTGGACTTGATGATCTCAAAGATCTTTTCCAACCTTGATGATTCTATGATCACCCCTTGGCCTTCGTTGTTGTGACCACAGGTCACCCTTCAGTGGCCAGTAGCTGCTGTGATGGAAACCTTCCCTTGGCCCAGAGCTGGGGGCAACCAAGTTTAGGGGGTAGTAGCCCCCCAGGCTGCCCAGAGAGGGCTGTGTGCCATGGAGCAGATGCTGGCTGAATTGTATTTCTGCTCCCACTTGGATCTTTCCCTTGCAATGCTGCCAGCATCCCCGGGGCAGGCATCATGGCAAATACAGATTACTATACAAAGCCAAATCCTGGCCCAAGGGTTGCAGTGGGGTAAAGCTTTTGAGCACCCAAGAGAACCTCCCTTGAGACCCTCAGGGGTGGGGAAGATGGGCATCCAGCCTAGGGGTCCAGAGGGATGCCAACCTCCCAGTGTCCTATCCCTCGTCCTTACAGTGGGGCATCCTGCTGGGCATGGCTTCAGCTTGGGAGAGGGGGGTTCATCTGGTTAACAGCTGCCTTTTCCCCCACTTACTTGATTTTGACTTTGGTTTCAGGGTCCTCAATAAGCAGCGAGTCGTCCCCAGTGTCCTCCCCAGCCACAAACCACAGCTCCCCCGCCAGCACACCCAAACGTGGTCCCATGGGCCCCATCATTGTGCCCCCTGGGGGGCACAGTGTGCCCAGCACGCCGCCCGTCGTCACCATTGCCCCCACGAAGACAGTCAACGGGGTCTGGAGGAGCGAGGGCAGACAGGTATGGCTGTGTTTAGGTAGGATGCCCCAAACCCTTTGGGAGGGGATGGAGGGTGGGGGATGCTATGCAGGGCACCGGCACTGCTTCCGAGGGACCATGAGGCTGCCCCCCTTCTTGTTCCTTCTCCCTGCGATCATCCCTGGGCTGCCATCCTGAGGGGAACGTGAGGAAGAAGGAGAGGGGGGGGAAGCAGCTAATTAAGAAGCATCGTTAGTGGTTCTCCTCTCCTCCGCACACTACGAGCAGATTCCCGGGGGGATTATGCCACTTGGAAAGACTAATTAAACCACAAAGCAGAGAGGCGATGGGAGGGGATGAGAAACACCAAGGGGGGGTGGTGGGGGGGGGAGAAAAACACATGGAACCACCATCCCTGGGTGCTCAGAAGGGTGTGTGGGGTGTCCGGCTGCTCCCTGCTGCCATATCCACTGCCCCGTGCTGCCTAGTCCCCAGTGACCCCCTCAGCGCAGGGGTTAGCCGAGCGTGGGTTATTGTGTGGCAGAGCCGCGCTCGCAGCGTGACGCCCTGAGACGGGGAGGTAATTAGAGCAGAGCCTGGCACGCACAATGAGCCTTAATGCAGGCGCTGGAACCACTGTCGGAGGGATGGGGATGCCCTTTGTACTGGCCACAGTGACCTTGGGACCATCCCTGATGGCTGGGGACCTGTGAGCTGCCCCACAGGGTCTCGGGACTGGGCTGGATGGGGATGGGCTGCACAAAGGAGGGGCTGCAACCACCCTCCTCCCTTAGGCATCTAACAGAGGAGATGCAGTGGGAAATAATGCTGTTTAGGCTCAGTCTTGCCTTGCTGGAGTCACCTCCCTCATTGCCAGACCCTGCGGGGTCCCTCCTCACCTTGAGGATGCCCCTGGCCATAGAATCCCTCCTCAGTACAGAGGGAGTGACCTTCACCCTGTGCTGGGTTGGAGAGCTGATGGAAATGGCTGAGGTGGGGTGCTGATGCCTGGCCAGGGGGTGCTGGGCTGATGACCCCTGGTTTATGGCCACTGCCAAAGGGCTGCTGGGTTTCCACCAGCCCTGTCTGTATCCTCCCTGGATGATTAATAGCTCTGGAGAACAAAGCAGCCCATAAATCTCCAAGCAAGGAACATGTGTCCTGCTGTCAGCACTGCCCTGGCTTCAGCAACCCTTCACCCATCAGTTCCATCCCCAGTGGAGCCCCCACAGACCCTTATGGTCCCCCCAGCTGCCTTTTGGCAGTAGGGATGCATCATCCTCTCCCCAGGTACTGGTGCAAGCCAGGGATGCTGTGGGCATACTGGGGACCTGCCAGAGGTCTCAGGGTGAGCAGGCAGCAGTGAACCCCCATCCCTCCCAGGGTCCCTGGCATTTCTGCCTCTTTCCATTGCAGCAAGAACCAGGATCACGGGGCAGCAGCAGCAGCAGCGGCCGTGAGCGCCTCATCTCGGAGCCCCCCCTCACGCAGGAGAAAGCAGGGGCCCCCACCGTCCCCACGCACCTCTTGGGGACACCCTACTCCTTCGGGCTTCCCCCCAGCTCTGTGGTCCAGGATTCCCGCTTCCCACCTCTCAAGTGAGTCCAGCAGTGATGGGTGGGGGTGATCGCAGGGTGCAAGTCGTGTGTCACTGAGCGTCTTGCGGGGGGAGCTGATATCACCCCAGGGGGGTGACACTTCCCTGGGGGGTTGGTGACCATCTCTCTGCTCCCCCAGCCTCCAGCGGCCAGTCCACCACGTGGTTCCCCCCAGCGCCGTCACTGAGGACTACCTACGCAGCTTCCGTCCCTACCACACGGCTGAGGACCTCCGCATGTCCTCCCTGCCGCCCCTTGGCCTGGACCCTGCCGCTGCTGCCTACTACCACCCCAGCTACCTGACCCATCACCCGTTCCCACACCCTGCCTTCAGGTGGGCATCGCCAGGCTCCAGAATGGTGATCCAGGGAGATGTTGGTGGCTGGAGAAGGAGCCTTGGGACTGGGAAGGCGGAAGCCTTGATCTGGGGTGGGGGTGGTTGGGTTGTACAGAGGGTATTTTATGGAATCATGGCTTGGGTTGGGTGGGAAGGGACCATTAAAGCTCATCAGTGCAACACCAGACCATGGGCAGGGACATCTGCAGCTAGAACAGGTTGCCCAGAGCCCCAGGGTCCAGCCTGACCTGGAATGGTTCTGGGGACAGGCCTTCTGCCACATCTCTGGGCAACCTATGCCAGGGTCTCGCTACCCTCGGTGTAAACACTTTTTTCCTGATCTAGTCTGAATCCTCCCCTCTTTTGGTTTGAAACCACAGCAAGGCTGCACAGAGGTGTCCCTGGAGCCTTCTCTTCTCCAGGCTGAACATCCCCATCTCTCAGTCTGTTCTCAGCAGAGGGTTCCACCCTTGATCAGTTTTGTGGCCCCACTCTAACAACTCCATGTCTCCAAGGACCCCAGAGCTGGACACAGTAATTTGGGGGTCTCCAAGCAGAAGACAACCCCCATTCAGCCTGGGATGGCTTCAGGGGAGGGGGAGATTCTGGATTTCTTCCCCCTCTGGAGCGGCACGTCCCACTGAGCATCGTTGTCTCCCCAGGATGGACGAGTCGTACTGCCTGTCGGCGCTACGGTCCCCCTTCTACCCACTGCCGACGCCAGGCTCGCTGCCCCCCCTGCACCCCTCAGCCATGCACCTGCACCTCTCGGGGGTCCGGTACCCCCCTGAGCTCTCGCACTCCTCCCTTTCTGCCCTACAGTCCGAGCGCATCTCCAGCCTGGCTGCAGAAAGGTATGGGGTAGGGGATGACTGGGATGGGGGGTACAGACCTGCAGGGCACCCCAGGGGATGCTAGCAGGCCCCTGGGGGTTGTGTGGGGGGGGTTGTTTATTTTGTTGGCTGTTCTTTGCAGACTGCAGATGGACGAGGAGCTGCGGCAGAGGGAGCGGGAGCGCGAGCGGGAGCGGGAGAAGGAGCGGGAACGGGAGCGGGAACGGGAGAAGGAGCTGGAGAGAGAGCGAGAAAAGGAGCGGGAGCGGGAGCTGGAGAGACAGCGGGAGCGAGCCCGGGAGAAGGAGCTGAGCATAGTGAAAGCCATGGAGGGGCCCTTCCTCCCTGTGGCCGAGCTGCACGGGCTGCGTGGGCATCCAGCTGAGGAGCGGGGCAAGCCGGTGGAGCCACTGGCACCTGGCAGAGCAGGTACTGTCCCTGTGGGGGGCACTGGGGCTGCCGCCGTTGGCACAGCCTGCCACGGTCCCCTTCCCCTGCAGATGGCAAAGCCGAGGGGGTCGGTGCCCCGGGAGGTGGCTGGGGATGGCTCTGCGCTCTGCCGGCTGCCAGCTCGCTGTGCCAGGAGCCCAGCTGCCATGGTGGTCGGCGCACTGGCTCTGCCATCTGACTTGGGCCAGGGTGGCAGCGTGCCCGGTGCCGTGGCATGCCTGGCATCTGGGCTGGCAACCCCTCAGTGCCGTGTGGGCTCTGGCTGGCAGCTGCCACACAGTTCTGGATGCCTCCTGCCCGCAGGACCCTGTGCACCCTGAAATACACTGGGGGCCACCAGGGGCCTCATGCAACTCCCGCTTTCCTTGCCCTAACTCGCCAGCACCCTCTTTTCCAGAGAAACTCAAAGACTCAGTGCTGCCGACGCCAAAGCCCATCCAGCACCCGCTGCACCAGCCTCCAGCCACCCACCACTCCGTGCCCAGCCTCATCCCCAACCACAGTGTGTTCCCATTGCCGGGGAGCAGCGCAGCCACGGCCCTGCTCATCCACCGCACCAACGAGGAGGAGAAGTGGCTGGCTCGGCAGCGCCGGCTGCGCCAGGAGAAGGAGGATCGGCAGTCCCAAGTCTCAGAGTTCCGGCAGCAGGTGCTGGAGCAGCACCTGGACATGGGGCGAGCCCCGAGCCAGCCTGAGCCCGAGCATCGGCCCGAGCACCCCAGGTAGGGATGCTGCCAGATCCGTGCCGACAAAGTGGCTTCTCTCTAAAACCCAGTGGCCTTTCCCGTGTCAGAGCCATCCCTGCTGTAACACGAATAGTATTTGCCCCCCTTGCCCCCCCGTTTAGGCAGCTCTGGTCTCCAGTCAGGGAGTCTGCATCACATAGCCGTGCTCCTTGTTCCTTGCACATCCTTATAAGCACAAGCCGCTGCGCTCAGTTGGTGCCAGCAGGTCCCTGTCACACGGTGCCAGCCAGGCCGGCTGCGCTGGCAGCGCCGGACGATGCTGGTGCCCGACATCTGTGCGGCGGCAGGCGATGAGCCCAGGAGGTGGCTACAGGCCAGCAGCGAGTGGCCAGGTGCTGCCCAGGCACCCGGCACTGCTAATCGCAGCTCCCCACCAAGCAGCGGGGGGGGCATCTGCCCTGTTTTGGGGTGGTTTGGCAGGGCGGAAGAGTGCGTCTGCACCCCCTGATTGACAGGGACTTGCTCACCCCTGCTGCTGAGGGCTTAAGCAGTGTGGGATCATCCATCCGGCTCCGCTGCCAGCTCCCTTTGTTATTTTTGGGTATCCAAGGGATTAGCACGGCTCATCGAGGATAATAAGGAGCAGATCAGGGGGCAGCACAAAGGCGAGCGCCCGCTGCAGCCTCCCTTCCCAGTCTGCTCTTCCTGCCCCAAACCGGAGGTGAGAGAGGACAAGGTCACCCCGAAACACCTGCGTCTGGGAGATACCCCAGCTCCATCCTCATCTCCATCCCAGTCCCCATCTCCATTTCCACCCCAACCCCATCCCTGGGGAGGGAGGAGGACTGGTCCTGGCAGCACCCAGTAGTTTCCTGCTGGCGGTGCTGCGGCACCAGGGCAGTGCTGGCAGCGCCGAGCTGAACCCGCTGCTCTGTGCTCAGAGGTCCAGAGCGCTGGAGCAGAAAAGCGTTAAATGCACAGCTTGGGTGCATGAAATATTTATCTGGCTAACGGGCTGGCTCCGTCCCCGGCTCTCGGAGGAGGATTGCACCGAGGTGCTGCTCTTGCTGTGGGGAGAAGAGGGCTGTGCCAAAACCAGTGGCTTTCTGTCCTCATGGTGGGCAGCTGGGGTACTCTGCCCGGTGCCCTCAGGTTGCAGCCATATCCCTCCTCAGTTTGCTCAGGAGCAGGACTCTGCCTCACACACCCTGGGGTGGTGCCACAGGAGGGGATGTCTGTGTCAGCCCCACATGCACAAACCCCACTGCTGACCCTAACTGGCGTGATTCCCTTCCAAAAGCAGCCCAGTGCCAGGGTGCAGCTCAGCTCACTGACCTTCTCCTGTCCCCACAGGTCGGGATCCAGTCGCCACGAGCCAAGCAGCCGGGAGCCGGGGCAACACTTTGGTGGGCCCCCACCGCTCATCTCCCCCAAGCCCCAGCACCACCCAGTCACCACGTCCCTCTGGAACCCCGTCTCATTGATGGAGAGCCCCTCTGAGCCCCCCCGACGCCTCCCTGAGCCCCACGCTCTCCACAGCCACCCGACCCCCTTTGAGCCCAGCCGACAGGGCATCCCGCTGGTGAAGGTCGAGAGGGTCTTCTGCCCCGAGAAACTGGAGGAGGGGGCGAGGAAGCGGGATGGTCTGGAGAAATACCCCCCAGGACGTGAGCCCGGCGCTCCGGAGCACGGGGGCTTCACCCACACCCCCTTCCTAGCCGAGCTGGAGAAGTCAACGCAGAGCATTCTGAGCCAGCAGAGACCCCCGGCCACCCCTTTTGCTGAGACCACCAAGCCCAGTTCGCCCTACCGACCTCCCCTACCCCGCGCCCAGGACCCCATGTACATCTATGATGAGTTCGTGCAGCAGCACCGCAGGCTGGTCAGCAAGCTAGACCTGGAAGAGCGCCGGCGGCGGGAGGCCCGTGAGAAAGGTTGGATCCCAGAGATCCCCTGACACCAGAACGGGGGACCTGGGGGTGGCCGGTGGGTGTCCCAGGGGTGCTGGCAGCCAGCGATGCAAATGGTTCCACAAGCCCAGTGGCTTCGTAAATCCTCCGCTCGAGACATGCCCAATTAATAAATGATGAACTGAGGCTAATCAGCAGCTTTTAAATATTAATGGAGCTGTGTGAACGATAGGGGAGATGGGGTGCCTGGGGGGCAGTGAGCAGGCGCTGCTGTCCCCCCTCCAGAGGGAATGATGGGGGTGCTCAGCTGCAGATGCCCCCACCCTCAGCTGTGCCCTGTCAACCCACCTGTTGAGGCTCTGCCACCCATACCAAAGCCATGTTGAGTTGAGGGCCTGGGTGGGTGATCCTCCCCACAGCTGTGTAGCTGGTGCAGGGGGACAGGGCTTCATGTGGTTGCACTCCCCACCCTGCTGGGACCCACGTTGGCCACTCGGCTCTCCTCTCCCAGCATCTGACTTCACTGCTTCCCTGTTCCCAGGGAGGTCCCAGCTGGTTATCCAGCATCCCAGGAGGTCCCCAGGGTATTTGTGGGTTCCCCATGGTCTCTGCAGTCTCACTCCAGCTTCTCCCCATGCACAGGTTACTACTACGACCTAGACGACTCCTGTGATGACAGCGACGAGGAGGAGGTGCGGGCCCATCTCCGCTGCGTGGCCGAGCAGCCTCCGCTGAAGCTGGACACATCCTCTGAGGTAGAGCTGCCACTCACCATCCCCTGTCCCCTGGGGGGACAGCCCCTCCTCAGGCACCAGCTCCCAGTATGGGGCAGCCACCATCGCCAGCTGGCTGCAGAGGAGTCAGGGATGGCGGTGACAGTGGAGACAGGGATGGGGACAGAGATGGGTCTGGAGAAGGAGATGAAGATGGGTACAGGGACCAGCCTGGGAGTGACCCTGCTCTGCTGTTCCCCTTGGTGCCCCAGAAGCTGGAGTTCCTGCGGCTCTTCGGCCTCACCACGCAGCAGCAGAAGGAGGAACTGCTGAGCCAGAAGCGCCGCAAGCGCCGGCGGATGCTGCGGGAGCGGAGCCCGTCGCCGCCGACGGTGCAGAACAAGCGCCGCACGCCCTCCCCTCGCCTCCCGCTCTCCACCCGCTACAGCCCTGACGACATGAACAACAGCCCCAACTTCGAGGAGAAGAAGCGCTTCCTCACCATCTTCAACCTCACACATATCAGCGCCGAGAAGAGGAAAGGTAACAGCCATGCCCCACGCTCACTCGCAGCCGGCCCTGCGCCGGGGAGTGCTGTGGAGGGAGGGGGGTCCTGCCTGGGACTGTGAGCTTGCTCTGCTGAGCAGAGGCTACACTAAACCTCAGCTTCCCATGCCTCAGACAAGGAGAAGCTGGTTGAGATGCTCCAGGCCATGAAACAGAAGACCACGCCAGCCGCTGTGGTGGTGAAGAGCTCCCCGCGGGACAGCCCCAGTGGCCTCTCTGCTGGTAAGCATGCAGGTCCTCCCACGGCTCCTGGCTGGCCCCTGCAGCAGGATGGAGACAGCTGTGCCCTTTGGGGGGACACAGAGCTGATTCTGCTCCTCCTCTTCCCAAAGAGCCACCAGTGCCACCGCTGCTGCTGGATGCGGAGAAGCCTGTGGGCATTGCTGTCTCCGTGCCGGAGCCACCCAAGACGGTGGAACCTGGCAGGATAGACCAGCTGAGACCCCAGGAGGCAGCGAGGGCTAAGGAGTCAGTCCCAGCGCCGCCATCAGAGAAGCCCCGGCTGAATGACGGGCACCCCGGGAAGAAAGCGCTCAGCATCCTCAATTACGTTAGGGGTCCCCTCCCCAAGGACATCCCGGTGCCACTGTCCCACAGCATGAACGGCAAGAGCAAACCCTGGGAGCCCTTCATCGCCGAGGAGTTTGCCCACCAGTTCCACGAGTCGGTGCTGCAGTCCACGCAGAAGGCCTTGCAGAAGCACAAAGGTACCGCCGAGGGATGTGGGAGCGGGCTGGGCAGCACTGGGGTAGCTGCCCTGTGTGGTGGGAGCTGGGGTGCCCTCACCAGGCTCTGGCATAAAACCCACTGGCCACCTCATTGCTCAGGAGCTCACTGATGTGGATAAAGCCCTGGGGTTACAGCTCCTCCAGAGCCACTCAGCACCCACAAAGGAAGGTGGGGAATGGTGGGGTTCTGGCTCTTCTCCCAAGGAACAGAGGAAGTGGCCTCAAGTTGCAGCAGGGGAGGTTTAAACGGGCCATGAGGAACAATTTATTCCCCAGAAGGGTTGTGAAGCCCTGGCCCAGGCTGCCCAGGGCAGAGGTGGAGTCCCCATCCTTGGAGAGATTGAAAATCCATAGGGATGTGGTGCTGAGGGACGGGGTTTGCTGGTGACCTGCAGTGCTGGGTTAACAGGTGGATTCGATGATCTTAAAGATCTTTTCCAAGCTAAACAATTCCCTGGTTCCACGATCCATGAATTTCAGTGAGCGAGGAAAACCCCGTTCCACCAGAGCAGGGAGGGGGAGGTGGCATTTAGGGTCCCTTCCAACCCAAACCTTTCTGTGATAAGATGCTGCAGCCCCCGAAAAGTGTCCTTGGGGGGGATGCTCCTCGAGGGGAGGATCTTGATGCTGAGCTGGGCAACACAGGGAATAGGGGTCTCACTCTTGGTCCCTGCAGGGGGGACGGCGGCGCTGACGGCGGAGCAGAACCACAAGCTCGATGCCTCCATCCACTACAACATCCCTGAGCTGCAGGCGTCCAGCCGCCTGGGCCCCCCTTCCCACAACGGCACAGCTGAGGGGCCGCTGCCCCACCGGGCACTGCCCCCGCTGCCCCGTGACTCGGCCTCCGAGGAAGAGGGCGAGGAGGATGAAGAGGAGGAGGAAGAGGAGGAAGACTACCCCAGGCCCAAGTGGCAAGGGATCGAGGCAATTTTTGAAGCTTACCAGGAACATATAGAAGGTAGGGGATGTTGCGGGGGGTGTCAGGGTAAACCCATCGCTTGGCGCCTCAGTTTCCCCACGTGAAACCACCCAGCACCTCCAGCTCCCACTGGTTTGGGATGGGGAGGTGTTGAGGCTCTCTGGCTCTGCATGAGCAGCACAGGAGCGTCAGGCTCTGGTGATAATGGATGTGTGCATGAAAAATTCATGCAGTCACGTCTGCCTCTTGTCCTCCCAGTGGGACACGGAGGCTCCCCTGGGGCAGGGCAGGGACCAGGGATGTTCTGGGGTGATGGGGGCAATTGCTGCTGGCAGAGCCGGCAGCCCTTGTTGCTCGGGCATGGAACTAGAGGAACCAGCGCTCACCCCAACCTCTCCTTTGGACCTTGCAGAACAAAACCTGGAACGCCAAGTGCTGCAGACCCAGTGCCGACGGCTGGAGGCCCAGCACTACAGCCTGAGCCTGACAGCAGAGCAGCTCTCACACAGCATGGCGGTGAGTGGCGCTGGGGCACCTGACCTCCTTGGCAACTGATCCCTGGGTACCCATCCCCTGCAAGGCACCCAATGTCCTGAGCACCCAGTGTTCTGAGCATCCAGTATCCTGGGTACCCATCCCCTAGAAGGCACTCAGCATCCTGAGCACCCAGGCTCAGGACATCAGGTTCTCAGTGTTCTGAGCATCCAATATCCTGGTACCCATCCCCTGCAAGGCACTCAACATCCTGAGCACCCAGTATCCTGGGCATTCAACATCCTGGGTCCTGGTCTCTTGGAGGCACCTGATCTCCTGGGCACCCCTTGTCTGCGAGTCACCCGGTCCCCCTTTATCACTGCCACCCCCCTCCAGCACCCCATCCCCACAACCACAGCCCACTTTCCCCTCGGGTGAACCCAGCACCCCGCTGACCGTGTTGCTGTCCCCTGGGCTGCAGGAGCTGAGGAGCCAGAAGCAGAAGATGGTGTCGGAGCGCGAGCGCCTGCAAGCCGAGCTGGAGCACCTGCGGAAGTGCCTTGCCCTGCCCGCCATGCAGTGGTCTAGGGGTTATTTCAAGGGGTATCCCAGGTGACGCTCCTTGGGTTAAGCCGAACATATAGTCTAGAAATAATAATCTATTTTATTACCTTGAATATTTAATATTTTTCACTGGGAGGTTTGA
>VZRI01008441.1:0-25102 GCA_013397515.1 Upupa epops | reverse complement strand
CTGTTTGCCTGTTCCTGTTTGCCTGTTCGATCCTGTTCACCGTGCTCCACGTCGCCGTGCTTCCTAGAAGCTCCCAGCTTTAATTACTGGTAGCCAAGCCCCGCCGAGACCCCTCCTTCTGCCCACTCTGAAGGCAGGCTGGGAAATGGCGGGTATCGACTTTTCAGAAGGGACAGGCAAGGAAGAAGAGGTTGTCGAGTGGCCTTCTGTGTTAGGGAGACATATGAAAGCATAGAAATCAATGAAGGTGAGGGTAGGGTTGAGGCGTTATGGAGTAACAATCACTTGCAAGACCAGCAAGAGTGAAGTTGTCATGGGAATCTGTTACAGATCACCAAAACAGAAGAAGCAGATGAAATTTTTCATAAGCAATTGAGGGAGTTTTCAAAATCACTGCCCCTTGTACTCATGGGGTACTTCAATTTTCATGATGTCTGCTGGAAATACAATACAGTAGAGAGAGAACAGTCACAAAGGTCCCTGGAGTGTGTGGAAGAGAACTTCCTAAAGCAACTGTTGAGAGTGCCAACCAGGAAGGTTTCCACTTGGAGCTGCTTCTTGTGAATGGGGAGGATCTTGTGGGAAAAGTAAAGGTTGGACGTTGCTTAGGGCACAGTGATCATGAGATGATTGACTTTTTAATCCCTGGATGAACAAGAAGAGAGGTCAGTAAAACTGACCTCAGACTTCTAGAGGGCAAACTTCAGGCTGTTCAGGAATCTGACTGACAAAAGTCCCATGGGGCAGCACTCTTTCCATGAACAAACTGCTCCTAGCATCTAATCTAAACCTTCTGTGGTACAACTTTCGTCCTATCATTACTGACTTGGAAGAAGAGACCAACATCCACCTTTTTATGGCTTCTTTTCAGATAGTTGTAAAAACAATAAGGTCTCCCCTCAGCCTCCTTTTCTCCAGACTAAACAACCCCAGTTCCCTTCAGACACACTACAGAACCTCAATGTCCTTCCTATGCTGAGGTGCCCAAAACTGAATACAATATTCAAAGTGAGGCCTTACTACCAGGGTTGGTGACTCAACCATCTCCCTGGGCAGCTGGTTCAAATGACTGAAGGCCTTTTCAATAAAGATGGCTTTCCTAATAGCTCACTTAAACTTCCCCTGGTACAACTTGAGGTCATTTCATCTGGTTGTATCACTTGTTATGTGTGAGAAGAGACCAACACTAAACTCTCTCTAGCCTGCCGGCTACACTATTTCTGACACAAATCAGGATGCCATTAGCCTTTTCCACCACCTGAGCACACAGATGGCTAATACTTGGTCCATACTCTCAAATTTGTTTACACCAAGTGCATTCCCTGCCATTCTTCCCCAAACCTATAGTGTTGCACGGAGTTGTTGTGGCCTAAGCACAAGACTCAGAACCTGGCTTTGTTGAAAGTCACACAAATGTCCTTGGCTCATCAATTCAGCCTGTTTAGATATCTCTGTAGGTCCTCCCAGCTCTCCAGCAGATCAACACACACCCCCAACTTGACTGTTGTCTGCAAACTCACTGAGGGTAAGTCTGAAGTTATTAAACAGGAGTAGCCCAGATACTGAGCCCTGGGGAACACCACTTGTGACTGGTCACGAACTGGATTTAACTCCATTTACCACCATTCTTAGGTCTGGCCATACAGTCAGACTTTGACTGAGTCAAATATTCATCTGTCCAAGCCATGGGCAAGCAGTTTTTCCACAAGACTATGGGAAATGGTGTCAAAGACTTTAGGGACAATATCTATAGCCTTTTCTTCATCTACCAGGCAAGTCACCTTGTCTTAGCAGGAGATTAGGTTTGTCAAGCAGAACATGCCTTTCATGAACCCATGCCAACTGAGCTTGATCACTTGTCTACCCTGTAAATAGTGAAAAATTCAACATTATTTGCCTTCCCTGGTACTGAAGTCAGAATCTCAGGTCTGTAACTCTCTGGATCATCCCTCTGGCTCTTTGTGTAGACATGCAAATATGATGCCCATTTCCAACTCACTGGGACTCTTCAGTTATCCACAGTTGCTGGCAGATGATAGACGCACAGTGGTTTACTTAGCATGTCTGCCAGTTCCCTCAGCAGTCTAGGCTGTAACCCATCTGGCTCCACAGACTTGTTTAGTGGTGCTATATGAACCATTTTCTCTTGGATTATGCAGGTCTTGTTCTGCTTCCCATTCCTGTCATCCAGCTCAAGGGGCTGGGTACCCAACAAACATTCACATCTCAGCTTTCTACTCATTTTTTGTTATTACATTTTCCTTTGGATACAATGATGTATGACAATTCTCCCCTAATCCATCTTCTGTTGTTAATGAGTTTATAGAAACACTGATTGTTGTATTTCACAGCAGTTGCCAGGTTGACTTCTAGTTGGACATTGATGCTTCTAATTTTCTACATCCACTGCTTCAGAACATTGCTGTAGTCCTAATGAGCAGCCTGTGCTGTCTGCCACAGGCCTTTCCTTCAGAACTCTCCTTTTCTCCCTGAATTCCAGTCAAAGCTCCCTTTTCAGACAGGCTTATCTTCTCAACAATCTTTCAGGATACAAGGACAGCCTGCTTCTGCACCCTTAAAAGACTCCCGTCCTGAAATAAGTCCCACCTTCCTGGACACTTTGTCCTTCAGGGCAGTGCCAAGGGACTCTCCCAATCAAAGTCTGCTCTCTGGAAGTTCAAGGTGGCAGTGTTAACCCTCCTCTTTACTTCCTCAAGAACTAAATTTTCTATTATTTCATGATCATTGTGGCCAAGCTGGTCTCCAACCACTACTTTCCCTATAAGCCCATCTCTGTTAGTTAACAAGTAACAGTTCTGAGACAGAACCTTCTCTAGTCAGTACGCTAAATAGCTTTATCGGAAAGTTATCCTCCACACATCCCAGGAACCTCCGAGACTGTTCCCTCTCCACTGTACTATATTTCCAGCAGATACCTGAGAAGATCAAAGTCCCCCACAAAAACAAGAAGTGGTGATCACGAAACCTCCTCTACCTACTTAGGAAGTATTTCATGTGCCTCCACTTTCACTGCAACGCCTATCCTTCCTTGACTATCCCTTCTGTAAAGACGGTAGTCATCAGTGCAGCTCTTTGGTTGTGTGAGTCACGTTACCATTTCTGTGTAATGGCAACCATATCACAGTTTCTGCACAATAGCCTCCAGCTTCTCCTTCTTCTTAACTATGCTGTAAACGCACTTCAGCCGAGCTAATGATCCTACCACTTTTTTGCAGTGAGAATCCCTTACTCTCATGTGACTGGTCTTAAGTGCTTCTGTGGCTACCAACCTACCACTAACCCTTGTGTCTTTGTTATTAAATAGATTACCAACTCCTACTCCACTCTGAATCCAGTTTAAAGACCTTGCTAATTATTGTCCCAGGATCATTTTTCCCTTTTGAGTTAAGCTTACCCCACCTGCTGCCTGTGGGTCTGGAGTTCTGCAAATCAGCTAATGGCCAAAGAACCCAAAGTATGGCCAGTAATACAAAGCAAGAGCCAGAACTTTATCCACTCTTCCTAGTTATCCCTTCATCAATCCTGACAACTGGTGAGATTAAAGAGAACACTAGTGACTTGTGTTCCTGATACCTTAACCAGCCTTCCCAAGGCTCTTAAGTCTCTATTCACCACCCCTGGACTTCTCATTGCTACCTCATCACTATCTACCTGAAAAATCATTGAGCAGTAATGTGATGGCAGAAAGGAGTTTTCTCTGTACATCTATAATGCTGGCCACAAGGAGGCAGCAGACTCTCCTCTACAGTGGGTCTGGTTAGCCCATAGAGCCTTCCACTCCCTTCAGGAGTGAGTTGCCAACGAAAACTACCCGTAGTTTTTCTTTACAGAAGCTGTTTTGATACGAAATACAGTCTGATGTGACACCTCTCAACAAGGTGAGCCATCTTCCATGTCATTATTCTATTCCCTATGCAGAGTATTCCACCTAGTTTGCAAGGGGGAACAAATCTGCCCTGCCAGTCAGGGACCTGCTGCCATTGTTCCCAGTGCTCTGTTAACACGTTCAGCTATGTGAAAAGAGGACAAGGAGGCCTCTGTATTATGGGATTCGACTGTTGGGACTGTTTCAGGGAAGGCTGGGTGCAGCTGAAATGGTCCATCTCATTCCCATAATCCCCTAATGCTCCTCAACCTATTCACCTCTGCTCCCAACTCCACCACTACGCAGACTAGTCCCTCAACCAGGCCACATCTCCTGTAGGTGAGATCACTTCTGCCCTCCTGTACCAGTGAAACAGCCAGGCACATGCTGCAGCCTACGCTTGGGTAGCTGTGTGTCTCACCCTGAGCTGTGTTTGAGCAGTTGGCATCTATTGTGGTCAGGACAGCATTTAAAGAAATCCTAACTTGCTAGAAGCCATCACTTCTGCTTGGAGCAGAAAGAGCTTGCAGCCCCTTCCTGCAGAAACTGCCACTTGCTGACAGACCATATTCTGCTACCCTCTCTGTTTCCAATAACTAGATTATACCCTTCTGAAAGAGCACAGGGTGAGGGACAGGGTCACCAGAGATTGTAGACTTCAACTTCAGCCTTTTAACATGCCTGATAGCCCCTTATGAGAGCTGCTGAGTCTATGCTCTCTGCTTTAGTTGCTTCCCTACCTCAGAAAGAATTTAGGGATTGAGTGCTGAGATTTCACACTCACAGCATGTAGGAGCTGGGCTGCAGCAGCTTCTCTTATACTAAACATAAGTTGTTTCCTTCGCTTTAAATTTCCTCTCAGGTACTAGCTAAAATGCATTGCCATGAGACCTGTGAATGTTATTACTCTTTAAAGATGTTATTTTGTTACACACAGTTTTGGATCTCCAGTATTTACCTGTCAGTCTACACTGTTCCACAAATAAGCCTATTGCAAGAAAAATAATGCAATTTTTGAAGCAGCCTGCTAAAATGCAGCACTGATTCTTTACCCATGACTCAACGGTATAGCAGATGAAGCTTTATGATGCTTCATATGACATAAAAAAATACTGCAATAACTGAAATATGGATCACGTACTACCTACCTGAAACAACTAAATGCTGCTTCCCACATCTGCAATAAGAAAAAAGTCTGTGCAAATTTTGTGTCTCGATTATTGGACCAAGCAGAAAAGTGATCAGGCCCAGAGTAAAAAAACAATGCTGTTTGGTAATCCAAGACTTCACAATTCCAGGAGGAATTATGTTAGATTCACGATCTCATGTAATAACTCTGAATTCAATTGTAATTTGGATATGATACAGGGGAAAAAAAATCCACAACTGCTATGACACATTCTAGGCATCAGTCAGTTACCAGTCAGACAGCTTAATTCTCCCAATTATTTTCTGTAACAAATAACTCTTTCAATTAATTCTGTTTTCTAAAGATACAGTCTGCAAATAAATTATGGCTAAATCAGCTAATAAGCCTGCTTCATATGCTTGTGTAATTAAATAGGAAACTTTCATACCAAAATGTAATGCAATAAGGCTGTCCTGTTTCACAAAATAAAATGCAGAAAAACTGGCCAAGAAAACAATAGAAAAAAACCAAAAATCAGTATCCTCCTGATTTTTACTAGAGGTAAAAATGTGAACTTACCAGACTTGTGCTTCTTGTGTTTTGCTTTCTTTTTTATTATAAACAACTTGTTCTGGATTTCAGATTTATAGTATTTGAATGAATGAAGATGAATCTCACGCTTTCTTTGCAAGTCATCAAGTTTTCTCTGTAGATTTTCATTCAGAATGTGCTTCAGCTTCTTTTTTTTCTTCTTCTTCTTCTTTGCCTGCAACTTGTTTAGTTTTTTACTACTTCGTCGCAAGCTCTCTGGCATTGATTCTTTAGCAGATTCGTGGTAATTTGTGTCTTGGTTGTCATTATGAGTGCCATTGACATGCAACTGGCAAACTTTTAGTGTGTTCTTTAATGGACTGATCTCAGCTTGAACCCTAATCATTTCAGCATAGCCTTGTCCATTTTCCACTGCCTTTATTTCTTCTGAACTAGGGTGATCATCCATACCAATCATTTCTCCTGAACTAATTAAATTCCTCCAGTTCTCTTCACAGCAATCAGGTTTTTTGATGTCACAGGCCCTAGAAGTCTTGCTTTCACTGTTAATCTCCTCTGCAATGACCCTAAAACTGCCTATACACATGTTGTTTTCTGGACATGTAACAACTGAGTCCATACTTTCCTCTGCTTCTGTCTTGCAATGTTGTGGCAATGCTTCTCTGCCACCAGAACTGACCTTCCCATTGCTTTTGTTTACATATTCGCGTTTCAGTTCTTCTAATTTAATACGTGGTACTTTTTTTACTTTGATGGGAGGACATGGAAATTCAGGAGCCTGAAAAGGTTTTTGTTTATAAATCCGAACATCTGCACCACAGAACTGTGGAAAATGAATATATGCGTTCTCCATGTAGTCATAACCAAGAATTACTTCCCTGCATTCATGGATAGGCTGACCTAGTACCGCATCCTGAACATCCTTTTGTGTTTCATACACAAAGTCACAGAGACCTTTTAGAAGCCACACTTTTTGCTGGAATGGTAGCTCATGAAAAGGTTTTTCCTGCAAGGGATTAACTTCCCCAAGGACTCTGAAAAACTGGGGACACAATCCAAGCTTTTCTGCAGAGCTATTAGGATTGTCAGTCTGTCCTACAACATTATACCAGTGTTGTACTTTCTGTCTGAGAGCTGCTTCCCAAGTTCTGTACAAAAGTGTAGGCCTGCGATGCAATGTAGATCTGCGATGAGGAGGACTTAATAAAGAAGTCATTATTTTAGATAAAAAAGCACTACACTGAGGCATCAGAAGACAACGTTCCAACTCATAAAAAATTATTTCAGGTAAATTTAAAATCTGTTGTGCTAAACAAAGGAAATGACCGATAGCTGGAATCTCCCACATTGTCTCCATTCTTGTAGGTGCTGCTTCAGCTAAAAGTGACTTCTCCCATTCTTCTATTTCTTTCTGACTAGCTTCTTCTGCTTCTTTTCTTTCTTGCTCTCTTAGCCTATTAAAAAGAAAGTTCATGTGAATTCAGGTATCATGTGAATGAAAAGAAATGGAAGAAAAAAAAAAATCAGAACAACAGCACGACATACTTATCTTGATGTAATAAAGAACACAGTACATAAAGTTCTTAAAGTTTTAATTCAGTCTGTATTACTTTAGATTACACAATGCATCATCACATCAACATGGACAACTATAGTATTTTGTATCTACCACCACCACTTTGCGAAAGGGGAAAAGGAAGAAAATTAGGGAAATACCAATAGATTGTGTGGGTTTGACTTTTCCAGAAAAATAGTAAAAGTATTTCCTTTCCCAATTGCTTTTTGACAAGATTAAGTCTTTCCAACAAACTATCTATATAAAAGTCTCTGAAAACAACTTATATATAAGTCTAGTTTCCAAATGTTTGCACTGTGGCTTGTGTCACCTACTTTGTAACTCCCTTTCTCAATACTTTCAAGTATATGTGCCTAACTATTAAATGCTTTAGCCATATACAGAAGACATTTTTCCTCCCACCCATAGACACTTTACTACTTAGTTTGCAATGGTGGTCAAAAAGAAAACAAGTATCAGGATGCATGAAGAATGTGATGGAAAGTAACATCTGAGATAAAATATCATTACATTAATAAATGGTTTGCCCTCACCTGAAAAACTGTATTCAGTTCTGGTCCCCCTATCTAAAAAAAGGATAGAGCAGAAATAGTGGGTATTCAGAGAAAGAGGTTATCAATCATCAGAGGCCTGTAAAAATTTCTGGGATTCTACACAAAACACTAGCAAGAAGAAAAATAACAGCAATATACAAATCTAATATGATAGAATGGGAATTTCTATTTGTAATAAATTTACAAATAAAAGTAAAATGTAAAAGCGGCAAGTTTAAGAAGATGAAATACTTCCACTTTGGATAATCAATCATGAGTAGCTTACCGCCTAGCTTAGGAAAACAATTTAGATCCAAAGTGAGAAATAAGACATCTGCATCAACTACAAGAAGATCAAGCATCACCCATAGTAGGAGGGGGTTTTCTTTAATGTTGCAATGGGAAAAAACATAATTGCCTCAAGTACTACAGCTGTACTACTTAAAAGAAGAATTTTCTAAACCTTATGCAAAGCTTCTCTTATCTTTTTAAAAGTCTGAAGCTTTTATCATTGATCACTGATCACTGCTAGAAACAATAGTCTGCAGGTATCACGAGTGTGGCATGTTCCTGGCATTTACATGTCCTTTTTCCCAGACTGCTAATCTCCAATTATATTGCTTCATATATGAGCAGCAAACAAATGCCGTGCATCCATTCAAAGCATCAGGGCTTTCCAAATTCAGCTTACAAAGTAATGGTATATTAAAGTCTTTGCTTTGACAATATGAAGCATGAAGAATGTGTATTTGGAGCATTGACTAGGTATCTTAATAATGTAAATATGCAACAAATGTATCTTAGCCCACATTTTGGCATCAGTGCAGGAACACAAACTTAAAATTTGCATCCTCTTTGTATGTAAAATGACATACACAGTGAGATTCCACTGAATGCTTTGCCTTATATAACTAAATTTTCAGTGACTTGTTACAGTAATTTTAACACAAATGTTTAACACCACATGCTTTCTTGTTATTTATGTACCTATCAAATGCAGACAGGTCCAAAGACAGATTAATGTAAAACATACTATTAAAATTTATAAGTAGGCCATTTACTGGTCGGTAACTTCTCAACTTCACCCTCCCAATGCTGCATTAATTTAACTGTATAACTGATGAGACCTAAATATAAAATCCCATACTGCAGCACTAATTTAAACATATAATGAACATGGTCTAATGATAATATCTTATTTGCTCCCTCTAGGTGAAGAACTCAGTATATTTAACAATACTACTAGCACGGGTAAAGTACAGCATTTTTAAGTTAGTCCTCTGTTTTATTTCCATGCCTGAACATTATGTTAATAAATAAAAATAAACAACGAACTTACAAGTGAGGCAGAGGAAAAAATGGCAGTAAGCAAAAGCTGTATTAAAAAATAAATTTCAAAATGCTCCTGAATCCCACTACCTTTTCCCTCATAACCATAAATTGTACTTCCATGTAAACTGCTGCCTCCAATAAAGTACAACCTCTACTAAATATTACGGAAATAAGCTTAAATAGGAATAAACAGTGGCACAGAGGCATTCACATTTTAGTATTATTTAACAAAAACACAGGCTGTAGATGATTTAAAATACTGTATTTGCAAGCAATATCACATTAGCATCAATTAATAATTTTAAATAAGGTAGATTTCTCAGAATAATAAACTAGATTTACCTCTGTCTTGTACTTAATAAAATTACAAACATTACAGTATTTTAAAGGTATTTTTAAAATAGAAAAGTATGTATTATTTCACTTGCAAAAAGCTGGACATTTCTTAGAAACCATTTTATCTCAATATCTGTATTCATGCTACATGCAGTAGTTATTCATATGAAAATGTAAATAATAGCACACCTTCATATATTCATTATTGAAGTCTTTCTCTTATTTGCCCACCTTGTCGAGGGCATTGTTTTTTCCTGATGTGCTTTTTTGAGGGGGGAGAAGAGGTAGGGCAAGGGGGCAAGGGGCAGGAAGAGAGTAGGGAGGCAAAGAAGGAGAAAGAATTAGTGAGAAATACTTTATATTTAGCAGAACAAATATTCCTAGACCAAGAAATTCCCCAGACAAACTTTGGGATTGTATGCTGACAGCATGTTTAAAATATTGTTGTTTTATGGTTTTCCTGACATTAGGAGTATCTTTGCAGACAAGCATCTTGTTTACACTAACAACACCAAGGTCATGCTGACATTTCCCGACTACGAAAGGACACATATTCCAACAACATGTCTGCAGCAGCTGTTTTGCAGCTCTTGGGTGGATAAAACTGTGGTTCATGACTTAAAACTCAGTGGACATGCTCCCTGAGTAGATACCACCTAAATAAAATGACAGTCTGACATAACTATACACTTAGAAAAGTTTCTTGGGAGGCAGCCCTCTACACAAAGGGCGTCCAGGAATGCTGGGTATACTTCAGGAATGTATTATTGAAGGCACAAAACCAGGCCGACCCTGTGTGTCACAGGGCAAGCCGTAGAGGAAAAAGACCAGCATGGATGAATAAGGAAATTTTGAAAAAACTGAGAGAATAAGAGGATGGACTACCTCTGGAAAAAGGGCGAGATCAATCGAGTCATGTATTGAGGAACTGACAGGTTGTGTAGGAAGAAAATTAGGGAGGCTAAAGCCCAACTCAAACTCAGGCTGGCCACTACTGTTAAGGATAATATGAAGAGCTTTTACAAATTTATCAATTAAAAAAAGAGGGGGAAATAATACCCTCCACTCCTTACTGGACATGGAGAAAATTTAGCAACTAGAGACGAGTTTACGGCAGAGGTACTTAATGCCAACTTTGCCTCTGTTTTCAACAACAGGATAGACTGTCTTAAGGATGACTACTTACCTAAACTGGTAGAAGGGGATAGGGTACAGTGTGGCTCCCCTGTTATCCAAGTGGTACTAGTTAGAGACCTGCTCATCCATTTGGATCCCCACAGGTCCATGGGACCAGATGGGATTCAATCCAGAGTGATGAGAGAGCTGGCGGATGAGCTTGCTAAACCACTCTCCATAATTTATCAGAAGTTGTGGATCACAGGTGAGGTCCCAGATGACTGGAAGTTGCCAAATGTGACCCCATACACAAGAAGGGTCAGAAGGATGATCCAGCTAACTATAGACCTGTTAGCCTCACCTCAGTTCAGGGCAAAGATATGGAATGGTTAGTGCTGAGTGCTATCATGCAACAACTGAGTGATGGCCAAGAGATTAAGCACAGTCAACATGGGTTTAGGCAGAGTAGGGTCTTGCCTGACTAACCTGATCTCATTTTATGGTCAAGTAACTCGACTGGTTGATGAAAGGAAGGCTGTGGATGTAGTGTATGTGGATTTCAGTGAAGCATTCAACATGGTCTCCCATGATATACTCCTGGCTAAGAGGGCAGCAAGGGTCTTTGACAGGAATATTCTATTCTGGGTCAGGAACTGGTTGGATGGGCAAGCCCAGAGAGTGATGGTTAATGGTGTCGCAACAATGGTGTTATAACAACCCCAGGCACAACTACAGGCTGGGAATGGAGATCTTGGAGAGTACCTGGGTAGAACGAGACTTGGGGGTACTGGTGGACAGTGAACTTAACATGAGTCAGCAATGTGCCTGGGCAACCAAGAGGGCTAATCACATCCTGGCCTGTATCAGGAAAGGTGTGGCCAGCAGGGAGAGGGAGGTTATCCTCCCCTGTATTTGGCACTGGTTAGGTAAGCCCTACGAGGAGAGGCTGATGGAGCTGGGTCTGTTTAGCCTGGAAAAGAGGAGGCTCAGGGGTGACCTTATCGCTGTTTATTAACTATCTAAAAGGTGGTTGCAGTCAGGCAGGGGTTGGTCTTTTCTCCCTGAACACTGGAGACAGGATGAAGGGTCACAGTCTTAAGCTCCATCAGGGGAGGTTTAGACTTGACATTAGGAAAAGTATTTTCACTGAAAGAGTGATCAGATTTTAGAACGGGCTGCCCACAGAGGTGGTCGAGTTGCCATCTCTGGAGGTGTTCAAGGCTGGATGAAGCGCTGAGTGGCATGATCTAGAAGTCAAATGTTAGGTTTACTTGGTTGGTTTTAGGTTGGACTGGATGATCTTTAAGGTCTTTTCCAGCCTCATCATTACTGTGATACTTTTCTCAGCATTTTCTCCATTAAGACAGCACAAACATCTCACCACCTAATTCCTCCTCAATTGCAATATGAGTTTTCACTTGGAGAAGAGCAAAGACAAAGAACAGACAGTAGTACTAATTAACAGCTTCTAACCAACTTAACTGTTTAGTAATTTTTCACATGTAAAAGGCATGGGATCTCTGATGACAAGAAGGAAAAAACTGTTTTAATTCTGTAACTTCCTTCTACAAGCTATTTAAAAAAAAAACAAACAAAAACCTAGAAAGCTACATACTAAATAGCAACACTATTCACTATTCTTAACTAAGATTTCATAGTCATAATGTCTTTGAGATGCCCATGTGATCTTAACTCTGAATCTGTATTGTCTTGTATCTTACCACAACACATTCTGTATTTTCCTGTATGACCCAGTTCATTCCACACTCATGTCCTCATAAAAAACAAACTGACTGTACAAGCACACCTCTTTCCACACTTTGCTAAATAAAATTACTTATTACTAGAATTGAATTCTTTAAATCTTTTAATGAACACATCTGAATCTTATCCCAAGATCACTTTTCAGAGATGGTAAAGGAATAGAGCTGCCTATTTGCAACAAATCAAACATTTCAGTTCCCATTGAACTCAGCGAGTTAATTACATGTCATTCACTGGAGGTTTTAAAACTTTCTATAGGAATCTAACTCTGTATTGGTATCTAAATTCCTCTGAATAGGCAAGCAGTTAAAATTTTATAATAGATAATTGAGTTATTTACTATGCAAGTTAGTACCCCCATTAATATGTGAATTAACTGTTATGTAACCAGGCCTCTGACTAGAACCTCAGCAAAAAGTAACTAACAATCCAAAGAAAATACTTAGTATTTTGATAATCAGAACTGACCAAAACAAAAGCTTATGAACAAGACTGACAAGAGAAGTGAATCATACGGTTTTTATATATATACTTGGTGGACAGAAGAGTGCTGTATGGAAACTATTAGCTGCAAGATAGTGAAATCTCCAATTTGCAAATACATCTCCATTTTTACATGATATCATGTGCCTACCATGATGTATCTATCACTTGGGGGGGTTATAAAACATTAAATCAAGAACAAAATTAAACACTTTATGCAAGAAATGGATAACCTGCATAAAAAAAAGGGAACTCTCTACAAAGGATACCTATATAAAAAAATAATGAAAATACACAATAGCGAAAAGAAGAAATGCAAAAACCACACTTCAGGGTATTCTTTCAAAATAACCAGTTGAAACAAAGCTTGCCAAATTAATTTGAAGGATTTCAGAAAAAAACTAAACCAACACGAAACCTGAAAACTATTTTAAAGATTTCAGTTACCACAGTTCTTTCTACTCAATGTAAAATGCCTGTTGTGCCTTGGAAGAGTATCTAAATACCTAAAGCAAATGATCATGTATTAACTCAGACAGCAACAGACAATATCTTTAGGTCTAAATGTATCTGAGTTTTATATAAAGGCACTTAAATATGCACCCTTACTTATCTGGGGTTGAAAGTATGTTACTCATAGTGAAACAGCCCCACCATTTCTATCTAGTTAATTTATCTTAGTTTAAAGTCCATGGAAGCTCTGTGGTCAGCTGGATGGCCAGAAAGTAAGCACTTTTCATAATCCTGGTAACTCATTTGCCAATTGGATATGCAGGAGGTACTGCCTATTCAAACCCCACTCATATGCCACAGCACAGAAGCAAGTTATACCACCATGCAACACATAAATTTATGGGGAAAAAACAGCAGCAGAACAAAACACAGAGGAAGGCAAAGCTGACTAGTACAGAAACTAAAATCCTACATTGTTTACCCACTCATTCCAGTGTTAACCATCACTGTCATTCATAAGCATACTCTTGAGCCAGGATAGCCTGTATTACAGCAGCAGATATGGACACTTACTCTTTTACAGCCAATGATAAGAGACTAAACAAAATAATCAATAATAATAATAACCACCAATAAAATAATCTGTATCCACTAAAGCAGTGCTTTAGTTCTAAGAATACAGCTTATACTGGGATACATCCAAACAAACAGAAATTCTCCAGTAACACCCTGAATGCATTTGAAAAAAACGTAGATAATTGTTCAGGAACGTGTATCATTAAAAAGTACTCAAAATAATTTCAATTTTCCAGACAGATTTAGTTTAACCTTTACACAGGTATTAATGCAATTTCAGTGCAGCAAGTTTCACTTTTATTACAAAAAAAGGAATGAAAGCCAAATTCAGTCATGAAAATGGCCATCTGCTAACTGAGCAAGACTGTAGCTCTAAGACAGTATAATGGAGTTACCAAAAGGAGGGTGCTTGTGCACTCCAGTGAAACTACCCAAGCCTGTAATCTTACTTGTAGTTTTGAAAGTATACACAGATAAATATATAAATAAATATATAAATATATATTTTATATATAAACAGTTTGAAAATTTATTTATGCTGCATCATTTCATTGGCTTGATACTTTATAGGCCTTCCAATTTTCAAAGCCTTTAATAAAATATCTTTACTATGTAGTTCTAGAACACTTGCATTTTGGTGAGCTGGGTAACAATTGGTATAGAGATGGCCAACATGGGGGACCCATTAGGAAACAAGAAAAGTTAAGAAGATATCTTAAGTCTAATTATTTGAGGAGATCCATGCAGTCAAAGAAATATTCATGCAACTAATGACACTTTTTAATTGTCTCCTAATAAGTGACATCATTCACAATTTTAAATCATAAAGAGGCAAATAAATTGTGAACTTCTCCTGTTATTTTCTGTTAACACATTCTGTACAATCAACCAAAGTAGACTATCCTTTGTACAGTATCTGAGACTGTGTATGTGCATAACAGAATCAAAATAAGTCCAACCATAACCTAACTGTAGCAAGCCCTCTGCTAGACCATGTCCCTAAACTCTGTTATCTACATCACTTTTAAATACTTACAGTGATGGTGATTTAAGCACCTCCATGGGAAGCCTGTTCCAACAACTGACAGTCCTTTCAATAAAGGTGGTTTTCCTGAGGTTTAACCTAAACTTCCCCTGGTACAACTTGAGGCAATATACCCTTGTCCTCACACTCATTACTTGTCATAAGATACCAACACCAAACTCTCTGCAGAGGCTGTAGACAGCAATAAAGTCTCCACAGCATTCTCTTAAGCCTAAACAGCCTCAGGTCCTTCAGGTATTCCCTGTAACATTTGTTCTCCAGACCCTTTGCCAACCTTGTTACCCTTCTATGGAACCACTCCAGCACCTCAGTGTCTTTCTTTCACTGTTGAGAGACCCAAAACTGAACCCAGTACTTGAGATGTGGCCTTACCACTGCTGAGTACAAAGGATCACTTTCCTAACCCTGGTGGCTACACTGCTTATGTCAGGACTTTTCAGTCACCTTAACACACTGCTGGTTCACATTTAGTCAACAGTCTCAGGTCTCTTAACATCAAGCAGCTTCCATATCATTCTTCCCCAAGCCTGTAGAACTGCAAGGTTAATTGTGGCCTCAGAACTTGGCTTTGTTGAAGGTCACACAAATGGCCCTGGCCCATAAACTCAGCCTGTGTAAATCAATCTGTGGTCCTAACTACACTTCAGCAGACTAACATGCACACCCAACTTGATGTTGTCTGCAAATTCACTGAGGGTGCACTCAATTCCTTGCTAAATTATCAACAAAGACATTCAACAGGAATAGCTCCACTGCTACATACATGGTACCACAGGGCTTTTAAAGGCCATCTTGGCTTGTATCAGGAATAGTGTGACCAACAGGCCAGTGCTGGGGAGCACAAAATATGCAAGCAGATAGCAGACAGAATATACTCAGCCCCAATCAACAGAAAGATAAGCAACCATTGAATTGTCTAAAACCAGACGATGCCTGGAGAGTGGAAGCTCCAAGGTTGGGGATCTGTGTATTGGCCCAAAAGGATGAACTTCTGAAACCCAATGGATGAGCCCAAATAAGCTAATTGCCCATCAAGATCTGTGTGCTTACTGCTGTCCCTACTGAAACTTTGCCTCCCCCAAGGAATCTCCCCCAAGGAATCTCTTTGCTTTAAGTCTTCACACACACACACACACACACACACACGTAGCGCAACACAATATAAAAATCTCAGTCTTTGGGGGACTGAAGAAGGGAAATCAGGTGGGAGTTACAGGAAGCTGATGTGACACCAAAACGATACTAAAGTACATCCATATAATGTTGCATCAGTTAGTAAATGTATTTTAGAATCTCTGGAGTTGGGAGTTCTACCAGGCCTCTAGTAATTGGCCCTTCTAATAAGGGATGAACCCAGGCACCCTTAGCCCCTCAAGTCTGAGGAACCAACTAGATTGCAAGGGGGTTTATCCTTATGAAATTCTTCTGAATTCTGCCTCCACGCACACCTTTAATGCAACAATGAGGGATGTAATTCTCTCCCTGTACTGGCCACTGGTGAGGCCGCACCTCAAGTACTGTGTGCAGTTCTGGGCCCCTTGCTTCTAGAAGGACATTGAGAAGCTGGACTGGGTCCAGAAGAGGGCAACAAGACTGGTGAAGGGACTAGAGGGGAAAGTCTGATGAGGGGCAGCTCAGAGAGCTGGGGTTTTTTAGCCTGGAGAAGGGGAGACTCAGGAGGAACCTTACCACTCTCTACAACTACCTGAAGCCATGCCACAGGAGATTTATGTTAGATGTTAAGGAGCATTTCCTCAAGGAAAGGGTGATCAGACACTGCGATGGGACTGCCCAAGGAGGGATAGGGACTCCACTATCCTTGGAGGTGTTTAAGAAAAGACTGGATGTGGCGCTTAGTGTCTTGGTCTAGGTGATTGTGGTGATGTTAGGTCTTATGATACCAGAGGTCCTTTCCAGCCTCAATAATTCTGTGATTCTATTTTAACTGTTAAGTACTACACTTTTGCAGATAAATTTATTTGTAGGGAAAAAGTAATGGCTAACTCATGTCAGCCAAAACTGTATGGCTTCAAATTTGTTGAAAAGAAAGATACCCTGCAAAAATAGAGTGAGCTAGTTATATATGGGAAAATCCCTAAAAAGCTGGAAGTATTCTGCTTCCTAAATTTAGTATTATCTTATAATCACACTCCTTGTTCTGACACAGTTTCTCAAGTTGCTGTTAAAGTACACAAGCTTATAATATTCAGACTGAAACACCGGAAACCTTGAATAACATACCTTCTAAATTTACAAAAATCACAAAATTCCACACTGTTAGTTATATACACATTTTAAATTTGTTATGTATCTTACTAAAGGAAATGTAACATCAGTGAGGTAACAGAAGTAGAACTGGCAAGGAAAATCTAGTTCTGGCTCTCAGTCTGGGAAGCAGTGATAGGATCACAGAATTTGACTAGTTAAGTATTCTGGTAGTTTTTAATAAAATTGTTTCATGGAAAGTAGTTTATGAAGAGGTATGATAAACTGCGGCTGAGGTATTTGGAAATCTTCTGGGTAATTTCAGTTATCAAGTCCCACAACTCTAAAATAACTGTAGGCTACATTTATTTTAAAGCTTATGTGACTAGCAATTTTTCAAGAAGACTGTAAATAAAAATCTAATTTTTTGCTTTCTGGACACACAATATTAAACTCTACATTCATTCATGAACCTAAGACAAAAGAGCATAAAGACATTTATTTACCTAAAAAGACTTAAGGAGCTAGCCTCTGTAGAGAACTAGGAAGACTTAATTAGAACTCAAAATAAAACACTTTTTCCTATTACCTCTTTTCCTCCTTTGCTCTCAGCTGTTCCTCTTGTCTTAGAGCCTGAACCATCACAGACTCAAACACGCCTGTGGACAAGCCCATTGAATTGCGAGCCATGGAACGTCGCCTTGTTGAAATGCATGCTGTTCCTTTCTCATCGTCCAGCCCATAGCATCCTCCAGATGTTACAGCTATTGATGTTTTCTCTCTTAAATGCCTAAAAGAAAAAAAGAAAAACAATTCACTAATGCAAATGATCATTTCCCATACCAACAGCCTGCATTAACAACCCTAAATCAAGAATATTTACATGGAAAAATAACAGCAGCTATTTTTCACCTGACACATTTTCTGCTCTGGAAGTTCCTTTACAGAATTTTAAACTTAAACCAACATACTCACAGGAGCTAAGTTTTTACATTTGTTAAAAATTATGGACTTTCATCTAAAGTAATCCAAGATTATTTTCATATAGTAACCCATAAATATTTGCAAAGAAAACACTTTAAGATCTAAGAGTAGTAGCTATTATTTTTAGGAAGACACCTAGTAATCTAAAAAAAAATGTGTGCTTGTGGGTTTGAGGGATAAGTACACTAAACAGCACTTTGGTTTTGTTAAAAAAAATTAAAATATGCAAAGCAAAGCACTACAAATTTGCCTACAAAGTTACTTCTCATATTTTTCTGTTTCAAAGTACTCCAGCAAAACTAGTGAGAGAACACTTTCACAAACCTCTGAAAGAATTTGATGGAAGGGGCAGAAAAATCCAATCTTCATAAAAATGTAACCTGCATTTTAAGGTAATTTTCTGTGGTATGTAACATTTGAAAATCATACACCTTTCTTTGAGTTGCCCACTTCATTACAACTGCAGTGTAATGATACAGGAATGAATACCTGAAGAACTCATTTTTGGATTTGGTTTTACTAATAAAATCAGCTGTTAAACACATTTGTCTGATCAAAAATTGTAGAACTTTGAGAGTCCTAGATTCTATTATGCATTCTAGAAACAGGGCTTAGAAACTACACAGATATAATGGAAGAATCTTCAGAAATCTCTGTGGTGTTAATATATGAGAATTCCACTATATAAAAAGTTTAATATTTTTAACATTTATTTGAACAAAACCTGTGCAATTCTGAAGGAATTAAAACAGTAATTACATTTTAAAGTAAATATATATATTGCTAATTTATGACAGAGCACACAAATTGACTACACTTTCTGCAGAATTTTCTAATAAAAAAAGTATTGAGTAATCTTAGATCCTAACGAATCCAACACACAGCCATATAATTCAAAAAATGAGCCTTCAACATAACACCCATCAATTCAACAGAGCTGAGATATTAGTTACACAACAGCCAGAAATAAATTTCACACCCATCTCCTTTTGGTTATTTATTTGTGAGCAGTAATTCAAAATTTTAAGACAGTAATTCTAATTTACTTTTTTTAAAATCAAATTTTAGCCATGTAAGGCCATTAGGCTCAGCTTCCTGCAGTCTACTCCCAAACTGTCACAAAACTGCTGTTAAGTAAAAAGTTTCCAAACATCACCAACACAGAACACATTAGCTCTGTCTGGCACCACGCTCCTCTACATGATTTCTTCTCACCATCTGACAGCTAATGCTCTCTCACCCTAGCAAGTTTAGTGTTGATGGACATGCACAGCTTTATGCATTTCCCAACACTGGAAATTTCTTCACCTTCACCCTTTGCCATAATTACCACACGCAATGTCACTCAAAAGACTGGTGAACTTTCATTGTAAGAAGGCAACACAGTGCTTTGAAAACTACTAGCCTAAGCCTCAAACTATTATTTGAACTGTGATTTAACCTAGGTGTACTGCTATATAGGTTGAGAGCTTTTTATGCTTCAGCCACTTTGTCTAACAAATAAAGCTACTGCCAGTGCCTTACATTCAAATGTATCACAATTTCCATTGCACGATGTAATATGCCAAACAATTTCATTCGATGATTACCAAAAATATGCCATTTGGAAGCAAGTACTTGGGCTCAAGATTTTATTGCTATTTCTTTAAAAGAGTAACAATTTCAACACTGACTGTAAAAATTAGTGCTTTCAAGACCCAAATATTCATACCAACTGTGGGTAATTTCACTTGCTTTTAACAGAATTAAAGAAGTATTTGACTTCTTGTTTAAACAAGTGTACCTCCTATGTTCATACAACACTTCTTTCAGAAGGAAAATGTTACACAGGAAATGTTGTGCTCCGTTTTGCATTTCGGTATTTCCAGGTTTGGAATCTCCAAAGCTTTTTTAATTAACTAAGAGTACTAGCAGTACAAAACGTTCCTCTTGTGAATATATCGAGAGTTTGTGTTTCATTGTACGCTTTTTAAAAATCATGAGAATAAACAGTATTTTTCACGTAAAGAAACACACCCTTCTGTTCTACTTAATGTAAACAGCACTCAGCAGGGCCCCTAGACTTTTCTACACCTACCGGGACAGTAGTGCCAGCTTCTGTTCCAGCATCATCTCCAGCTTCTGGGCCTGCTTGGACAGCCAGTGATCTACACCATGCAGCCGGTAACAACTCTCCAGCATAAGCCGGAAGTCACCCACGAAATCTGCTATCCCCTTGTACTGACCACTGGAAAATTTCTCTTCCATTTTCAACAGCCACATTCCAGCCGGCAACTGCTGAAAGGAATGACTGCTGTTATCGCTCGACAGAGAGCCATCTCCTTCTTCCCTGACGGACGTCTGATCCATGACGGGCTTCAGAAAGGGTTCTGTCAGTGGTCGGTGCTTCTCCAGGAGAAACTCTCTCAGGATGCGGTATCCCTGTTGCAACTCGGGATTCAGGCTTTGCTCCCAGGAGCTGCTGCCATTCTCCCCTCTCGCATCTTCCCCCCGCCGGTCCAGCTCCTCCTCCCCACACCGAAGGCGCTTCTCTGCCGGCCGATCCGCAGCAAGGTCTCCGTCCGCAGGCTCTGCGGAGTCCATGTCTCCCTCCCCGGGCTCGCACAGGGCCCCGCCGCCTTGGGCCGAGCCGCCGGGTTTGGGCTGTCTCTTAGGCATCAGCTACGGACCACCGCGCTCTCCCTCGCCTGGCCGACAAACAGACATCAGGCTTACCTACGCAGAGATACAATTCAGCCGCCTGCCACAGACCCCCATAACAGCCCCAACCCTGCCCCCAACCGCGGGGGGCGACCGCGGCCAACAGGAGGCGTTAGCGCTCGGCCACTGCTGGGCCCGCCCCTCCCCGTCCAAGCCTCAGCCCGACGTGCCCAGGCCTGCGTGCGGCCCCGCCTGCTTTAGGACCGCTCCCTCGCTTTCGGGCCCGCCCACAACTTCCCGCCCGCCCCACCGTGAGGGGACCTCCCCGCTCTGCCCCACGGCGGCTACCACCAAAAAGGGGGAGGGGCGAGGGGCAGGTTCTGCTCCAGCAATGGCCGCACCGGGCCAGCCCACGGCCAGCGCTTCCTCCTTTCGCCTCACAGAGCGGCGGCGCTATCAGCGCTGGCTGTTAACGGCCGGCGTCCGCGACAGCGCAGGACAGGGGATAGTGCCTCACCCGTCATCCACTGCTCGCGAGCCCGAGCAGAAGGACGGGCGCCCAAGGCTGTTGACGTAATCAGAGAGCGCATGGTTCGGAGCCGCGAAGCTCACGGCGCATGCGCACGCTCAGTAGTTTTTGTGTTGGGGTAGGCGGGAGGTGGCTGCAGCGGCCGGGGCGGGCTTGGTAGCAGCTCGGTGCTAACGTTACAAAGCGAGAGCCGTTCTGCGGCTACAGCGAAGTGTGCAAAAGCGCCGAGTTGTGCCAAGCGACATACCGGAGGAGTCCGTGCTCTGTGCGGGGAACCGGGGCCTGTGGCCCTTTTCATTTCGGTGTTATACGTGACAGGCGTGCTGTACTGAGCGTTGCCCAGGCTGCACCTCAAATGTTATGTCCTTGTGTCCAGTTCTGGGCCCCTCACTTTAAGAAAGACTTTAAGAGGTGTTGGAGTGTGTCCACAGAAGGGCAGTGTGGGTTGTGGAGAGTTTGGAGCACAAGTACTGTGAGAAACCTATGAAGGAACTGGGATTGTTTAGCCTAGAGAGAAGGTGGCTGAGGACAGACCTTTTCACTCTCTACAACTACTTGAAAGGTGATTGGAGCGAGGAGGAGGAGAGCCCCTTCTCTGTGTTGTCAAGTGATAGACTATAGAAAATGGTTGCAAGCTGCAGCAGGGGAGGTTTAGGCTGGATATGTGGCAGAATGTCTTCAATGAAAGGCTCATCAAAAATTTGAATAGACTGACCACGGCAAGGGTGGAGTCATCATCCATGAAAGTAAACAAGAAGCGGATCTGGTACCTGGTGACATGGTTTAGTGGTGACCTGGTAGTGCTTGGTCAAGGTTGGATTTTATGATCTTAAACACCTGTTTAAGATTCTGTGATTCTGAGAACATGCAACAAAAGGCATAAGGGTCAAGACACAGGAGAGAGAGTGTTCAGTCACCAGTTACCACAGAACCCTTAGAATCACAGAATCATTAGGGATTGGAAGGGACCTGGAAAGATCATCTAGTCCAATCCTCCTGCCACAGCAGAATCACCTAGACCAAGTCGCACAGGAACACATCCAGGTGGGTCTTGAACATCTCCAGAGAAGAAGACTATAACCCCCCCTGGGCAGCCTGTTCCAATGCTCCATTACCCTCACTGGGAAGAAGTTTCTTCTGATACTTATATGGAACCTCCTGTGTTCCAGCTTGTACCCGTTGCCCCTTGTTCTATCAGGTGACCTTAAGAAGAGCCTGGTTCCATCCTCCTGAAACCCACCCCTCACATATTCATAAACATTAATTAGGTCACCCTTCAGCCTTCTCCAAGCTAAAGAGACCCAGCTCCCTCAGCCTTTCTTCACAAGGGAGATGTTCTGCTTCCTCCATCATCTTCGTTGTTCTACACTGGACACCCTCCAACAGCTCTGTGTCCTTTTCAAACTGAGGAGCCCAGAACTGGACAAAATACTCCAGATACAGCCTCACTTATGGACATGGGCAAAAGTTACTGGCTTGGAGAAAACAAAGTTGGTTTAATTTAAACAAGAAAAACACTGCCAATCCACTGATTATTTTTAAGTAGAGCAGTGAGAAACAATCAGATCTTAAATGCACCTTCACATGTTTCTCCATCAAGAAATTATCAAATGATAATTGATGTAAATGGTGGAAGAGCCAACCAGGAGAGGAGCACTGCTGGATCTTATCCTCACTAACAAGGAGGATATGATTGGAGCAGTGACCACAAGATGTTGGAGTTCAAGACCTTGTGTAGGATCACAGTCCTTGACTTAAGCAATGCCACCTTTGGCCTTTTCAGGCAATTGCTAGGGAATATCCTATGGGACAGGGTACTAGAAGGTAAATGGGCCTGAGATGGTTGGTTAACAATCAAGAACTACTTCCAAGCTGAAGATCAGAGCATCCCAATGGATAGAATATTGAGAAAATGAGTCAGAAGATCTACATGGTTAAGCAGAGAACTACCAGGTAAATTCAAGAGGAAGAAGAGAGTCTACAGATCATGGAGGGAGGGGTTGACTGCTTGGGAGGAATACAGAACAGTTATCAGAGGATGTAGGGAGGCAACTAGGAAATCTAAACCATCCTTGGAATTAAATCTTGCAAGAGTGGTCAAGGAAAACAGGGAGATCTTCTACAAATTCATTGCTGATAAAACTAACACTAGAGGCAATTTGCTGAATCTGCTGAATGAGATGGGTGCCCTAGTGACAGAGACAGTGGAGTCTGAACACTTTGTTTGCCTCTGTCTATACTGCTGGAGACTGTCCTGATGAGCCCCAGACCCATAAGGCCCCTGAGGGTATCAGGACAAAGGAGAAGTTTGCCTTGTTTGATGAGGACTGGGTTAGAGATAAGTTAAGCAAGCTGCACATACACAGATCCGTGGACCCCAATGGTTTGCACCTACAGGTGTTCGGGGAGCTGGTGGATGTCATTGCTAGGCCAGCACTCATTATCTTTGGTAAGTCATGGGGAATGGGAGAGTTGCCCAGGGATTGGAGGTTAGCAAATGTCACTCCAATCTTCAAAAAGGGTAAGAAGGAACACCAACCTCACCTCCATCCCTGGAAAGGTGTTGGATCCTCAGTGCTGTCTCTAGGCATCTCAAGGATAAGAGGGTTATTAGAACTAGCCAACATGGCCTTATCAAAGGGAAGTAATGTTGAACCAACCTGAGAGCCTTTTATGTGGTTATATTCAGGTGGATACATGGTAGGACAGTGGATGTGGTTTACCTTGATTTCAGTAAAGCATTTGAGACTGTCTCCCACAGCACCCTTGAAGTTAGCTGAGGAAATGTGGTCTGGATGACCAGGCAGTGAAGTGTATCGTGAACTGGTTGAAGGAAAGAAGGCAGAGAGTTGTGATCAGTGACAGAAAGCCTAGTTCTAGTGGAGTCCTGTGTGTAGTGGAGTCCCTCAGGGCACTGGGTTGGTGCTGGGACCAGTGTTTTTCAGTATATTCATTGACAACCTGCGTGAGGGATTAGAGTGCACTGTCAGCAAGTCTGATGATGATATAAAGCTGGACACACCAGCAGGCTGTGCTGCCATTCAGTGAAACTGGGACAGCTTGGAGAGTTGGGCAGGAAGACATTTAGTGAAATTCAGTAAGGCAAAGTGCAGAGTCTTGCTCATGTGAAAGAATAATCTCATGTACCTATGCACCAAGTTGATCTCTGAGGTCAGACCTCAGTGTGCAGGGTGTGCTACTGGATGGGAGGCTGCAGCATGCCTTGTCAGTGATACTCTAATTGAGCATCAATGTGCATTGAGACCTTAGTGATCAGGTCTCAGTGAAAGTTGACTGAAAGTGTGACCTTCAGGCCTGTGCTGTGCCTATCACAAGGCTAAAGTATAAACTCCACCACCTCAGTATTAGAGGAGCTGACCTTACATCTATCAAGAAGCACATTACAAAGTCATCACTTGAATATCCTTTCTATTGGACTGTAGAAATTATGAAGAGTTGTTTTGTTGCAAGAAAATTCTCTACTAACTTGGATAACCACAATGAGGTAGCTCTTACGCACACAGGGTCTGCATGCAGTGTCTTCATCAGAGGCCTTTTTGTTGCTGCACCAGTCATGATTCACAGTGTCTGAAATGCCCTAAGATTCTCTTGTTTCTTTATAGTGTTAACTCTAATAAACAGCATTTGAAATTATACTTTGTAGAATATGAAAGTCTTTCTTAGTGGGACCATAATGGACCAGCATGTTCTGGTGTAAAACTGAGGGAATGCTGCCCTGCATTTGATAAATTTGCTTCAGGAAGGGTGTGCAGCCTGTCTAATTTCCACATCACAGTTGGAGGTGGAGGTCATCATCAGAGGACAGAAGTGGTGGAAGTCTTCCTCTGACATACGTGGAGATTCAATCAACTGTAGAAAAGCATGGTTGAAAATGTTTTAAATGCTTTAAAGCAACCAGCCAAGTTACAGTGGATCACAAAGTCATCAGAGATTGGAAGGGAC
>VZRI01008439.1:1268-16769 GCA_013397515.1 Upupa epops | reverse complement strand
CTTCACTCAGCATAACACTTGACACCCCCTCCCCCCACTTATATCACATTATCATCTTTGAGCTCAGATAGGCATTTGATCCAAGAAGTTTACGGTCATCTCTTTCACGCTGTTGTTCTGAGAGGCATCGGCAACTTCCTTCTCTTGCCTCATTTTTAAGGCACTGTGACTTCTTCCTTGCGTTCCATGTCTGTGCCCTTTAGGTCTCGATGCCAGCCTTCTGCTCATCCATCATATCTGTCTCAATGGGAGACTTATATGATGGCCAATTGCTTTTTGTGTCTTTACGGGCTGCTGTAGAGCCAACCTAGCATTGTGGATCCATCGGTTCTTTGGACCAACCCAGACCTTCCAACCAGGAGGTTTTGTCCTCACTGGGAGTCTTCTCATCTTTGTGTTAACTTTCATCTGTGTGTCTGTTTTGGCACAGAGCTGCTCATCCGCGGTTTGCAGGGGTGGTGGAAGAAAGGTAAGGCTTTTGGTTGCTGCAACTGTGTTACTAGTTCATAGTAACTAGTAGTTACTTTTTAACTACCCTTGTAGAGACAGGGCTGCAGTCTGTTTCTGAGCAAGTAGTAGTTTCTGGAGCAGGCAGTCACCTCTCTTTTCTTGGACATAGGCATGTGACATGTGGAGCTGTAAAGGAAGGCCGTAGCTGGGCTGTAGGCAATAACCCTAAGCAGAAACCAGATCTCTGGATTTGTGAAGCTCTGTCGCACCTTTGCATCATGCTTTTTCTTCAAACACAGAGGAACACGATGCCTGGTACAGAGCAATGGAGGATGCAAAGGGAGCACTTTATAAAGGTCAGGGACTCCACAGTATCTGAGGGTACTTTGTACCAGCAGTTGAATGAAAACATCGTGGTTCTTCCCTTGAACTTTGAAGGTGTGAAATCACGAGCGCTTTAGGTTATCGACACTAGAGCGAGCTGAGTCGGGTAAGGTGAGAAGTATCGAGAGGGTGGGTCGCTGGGTGTTCTCCTGGTGTCATACCATTGCGGTTCCAACTGGCTCCTGTTTGTGCTTTACAGGTATAATTGAGCAGAAGGGAGCAGCCCAGTGAGCAGCCACAGTCAAGGAGCAGGAGACCAAGGTCAGTCATGGTTTTAGGCAGCAGTTCTGTGAGGTGTTTTTTGGATTTAATTTCTGCAGGTGCTATAGGCACTCCTGGAGGAATAGAGCTGTGACATGAGGAATAGAAGGTGAGATGTTTGTTGGCTGGGTCGGCGCATAGTAGTAAAGCGTGACACTGCAACTTGGTTGAGCAATTTGCTTTGCAGATGTGAGGCAGCCATTGCCAGAAGGAGGGAGGCATTTGGGGTGAGTCAGAATGGTACCGTGGAGGTGCTCAGACTTATTTCTCACAAACACAGCTTTTCATTGGGTGTCTCAGTGCCTTAGATATCAGAAGAAAGGACAATCCTGATGTTGGGCTGGCTGGAGTAGCTGTGGCAAGCCCTATGGTATGTCTAGGGAGAGGCACAGTATAACAGGTTGGTATTTGGTTGTGGGATGCTTACTGTCGTTCCTCTTCTCATTGCAAGAGACAAACCAGAATCTGCTGCTTTCAGCAACATCCCTTGTAGCTGTACAGTTTTTTCTGAGGATGGAATTGGCTATCTTCAGCTATGTTTAGGAATGGGCACTGAGGGTGGGGAAGAGCAGTCTGGCAGGCACAGATAATGTTGGGAATTGTGGAGAAGGCTTTATGAACAGACCTCACCTTGATGCTGACCATAAACAGTTCCCTGGCATGGGCAAAGGCATTAGGGAGCTCACTGGCATGACGCTAGCTTGAGAGCAGTTCCATCCTGAGTGACTGTGTTGTGTGTTTGTCAGTGTGTCTTGTTTGTCTTAGAGCTTTTTAAGGTCTCGATGTCCCCACAGCTCTCAGAGCAATAGGACTGTGCCTCTCTCTACAGGCATTGCATTTTGGGACTCAACTCCCATTCTCATCGGCAAACTGCCCCTCACGTTCCTCTTCTGCAGTATCGCAGACTCAAAGGTTGGATAGGTCTTGCACTGCAGCTTTATGTCATCGCTTCGGTTGTCTGGCAGTTCCAGGCTGCGTCAGCAGCTCTGTTCTCTAGCTGTCCATTTATATGCACTGGGCTTGTTTCCTTCATCTCTCGTCCATATGCATTTGCTCATTGAGGCTGGGCTTTTCCTACTAATGTCATCTTGACTTCTGGCAAGAATTTCTTGTCACCAGCCACTACATTTGATGCTCTTCCTGGGCTGCTAGAGAGCCTCTTTTCCTCAGCATTGCAGCCCATAGGACCCTTATGTCCCTGTCTCCCCACTGTTGCCAAGTTCGGAACATGGAAATGCCTTTTTCGTTTGCAGAACTGTCTAGTCTGTGAGTTTTGATGTGTGTTGCTGCATGGGGGTTTGGAGCTGGTCTGCTCAAGGGTGTGGAGTCAGAGTAGGTGGGATGGCAACCTTCCATGGTTAGTGTGTCAATAAGCCTGGACTGCTTGCAATGTAGCTGTAGCATCCTCTCCAATGAAGTAGCCTGTGCACCCGGCTGTGTGAGCAGGCATCTTGATGGCCTTGTTGCGGGTGAGAAGGGAGTCCCCTGAGGGGCACCGTTCTGGGGTAGCAAAGCAGACTAATTCTGTTTATCTGTCCTGGGGCTTAAATATGTGGGACTACCACTCTAGTATCATTTTTAATGAGTGGGGTTTCTTTGAATGTCAGGCAGCAGTTGGAGTGTAGATGGTCCTTTTACGTGCAAACGAGACCTATTGCACTGAATAGTTGATTTGGCCAGTGAAGTCTTGAGTCTTTGTCCTTTTCAGATGACTGGAGTACTATACCACAGTGGAGGAGGCAGCCAAGCACACAAAGCAGGCGTGCTGCCAGATGGCATAAGCGGGTAGATGGGATGAGTAACAGCGTGAGTAACGTATATGGGGTTTTTTCTGCATAAAGATGCGGTGCAATGAGCCCAGAGAGGTGTTGGCATCAGAGGTTCCTAGGGCATGGCAAAACCTGACTAGTGGGCCTCAGTCGTATCTTCCGTAGCGTCACCGCTGAAGCTGTAAACGTCCCTTACTGTTTCTCACAGATGCGACCAGAGACTTCACGAAGCGAGAGTGGAGACCATTGAGGGGATGAGGTCATTTGCGGTTTTGGTTAGCATCTAGGTATGGCACAATCTGGATCTATTTTCTCGCAGGTGCTGTGAGCCATCTAGGAGGGAGCAAAGTCTAGAGGTGACAGTAGAAAGAAGGAAGGCGAGATGTTTAGCTGTGTTGGTGCCTAACAACAGACAGTGACACCGCACCTCAGTTAAGCTCTTGGCTTTGCAGATGCCAGGCAGCTGCTGCTGGAAGGGGAGGAGCACTTGAGGCGAGTCAGGGCAGCAGCGTGGAGGTGCTTGGGGACAGTTTCTTGCAAGCGCCACTTTTAATTAGGCATGTGTTGGTGTCTTAGGTACCAGCGAGAATGACCGCCCTGATGTTGCAATGCATAGAGCAACTGGTAACTGCAATGGTATGTCTAGGGAGAGACGTATAATGTCACAGGTCAGTATTAGATCATGCAATGCTCAGGAACTCTTGTTCCTCTCATCTCTCATTGCAAGAGATGACATGGAACCTGGTGCCTCAACATCCCTCGTGGCTGTAGAGTCTCTTCTGAGAATGGAATCGGCCGTGTGCACCCACCCTCAAGCTAAGTTCAGGGATGGGCACTGAGGGTGGGGAGAAGGGTTCTGGCAGCAGCCTGCGATGTTGGGAATTATGGCTTTTAAAGTCAGCATCAGGACGAGGGCTTTTTGTGAACAGTTCTCTGGGTAGGGCAAAGGTATTAGGGAACTTGTCGCCACGATCCTAGCTGGGGCAGGGCAGTTCCAGCCTGGGTGTCTGTGTTTTGTGTTCTTTGTCTGGCGTGTCTTGTTCGTCTGGGAGCTTTCAAAGGTCTCTGTCTTCACAGCTCTTGGACGTCTAGGGCCTTGCCTCTTGCCATAGCGGCCCCCCCCCCCCCCCGCCTTCTTGGGGCTCGAGTGCCTCTTGTCATCCACACCATGCCCCTTGGGTTCTTCTTTCGCAGTATCTCAGGCTCAAAGCTCAGATAGGTCTTGGACTCAAAAATTGTCTCTGCTCCTGTTTTCCGGAGTTCCAGGCTGCAGTGGCAGCTGTGTCTTGCCATCCATTTTTACGGACTGGAATTTTTTCCCTTCACCTGTGTGTGTTTAACTTTTAGAAATTGGGATCGCAGACCATTCATCCCTGTATGGACAGGAACATCTTTCAATAGGCTTTTGGTTGCACCTCTTTTGGGGTTGCTTAAGGATTTGTCTTTTGGGCTTTGCTTGAGGGTCTGTGTTTGGAACTGCTCTGCCCAGGGGTGTGCAGTTGTGGGTAGGTAGACTAGCCATTGGAGACTGTATGGGGATAGATTTAGTTGTAGCCTTGGGCGTAACTTGTCACTCCAGGTGTGGCGTTTGTACTAAAAGTCATCGTGCAGGCAGTGTAGAAGTGTTGGGTGGCTGCGGCTTCTCTGTCTGCATAGTCACAGGGGGTCACAGTCAACTACTCAGGTAATCAGCAATAAGGCAGTAACTCGGCAGCACGTTAATTTTTTCAATTTTTCTGGGAGGTTTTTTCCAAGATGACCCAACAGGTGCTCGGTGTGGATTCAGATCAACCTCTGGTGCTCGGAGTCACACGGTGAGGCCATTCCAGGTTTGGGTCCTGAGTGGGTCTTGACTTGCCATCAGTGAAGTTGGCGGGTGCCCAGCTGTGTCGCGAGGGAGGCGTGGAAGGAACAATGTGGCCTAGGCGCTAAGCGTGGATGTGTAACAAATGGGCTTGCTTTCATTGGAGGTAGTACTTGATACCGGTGTAGCGAGAAGCTTACAGAAACAGTAATGGCCATGATGTACTACATGGACAAGTTGTGACAAATGCTACGGTACGTCTGGGGAGACTTGTGGTATCACATGTTGGTATTTGATCACGCGCTTACTTATATTCCTCTTTTGCCTGTCATTTTTGTGGCAATGCCTGAAAGCAGAACCCAATGCCTGCAGCAACACCACTTGTAGTGGAGTTTCTTCTGAGGGTGGAATCAGCTACGCGCCTTCTCCAGTTGACTTTGGGGGTGGGCACTGAGGATGGGGAGGAGGGTCTTGTTGGGGAACATGAGGTTGGAAATTACAGGGAAGACTTTCAAAGTCAGCCACAGGGTGAGGTCTATTTGAGAGCAGTTCTTTGGGGTGGGCAAAGTCATTAGGGAAGCTGTTGACCTCTGCTTAGCGTGGGCAGGGCAGTTCTACCCAGAGTATCTGTGGCTTGTGGTGTCTATCCAGAGTGTCTCGTTTGTCTTAGAACTTTTTCAGGTCTCGATGTCCTTGCGACTATTGGAGCCCAGCACCATGTCTCTCTCCACAGGCACCATGCTTCTCATCTTGAGCACCTGTTCTCATCGGCACCGTGCCACTTGGGTTCTTTTGCAGTATCGCAGTCTTGAAGCACAGATAGGTCTCGCGCTACAGAATTGCATCATCGCTTCTCTTGTCCGGTGGTTCCGGGCTGCAGCAGCAGCTCTGTTCTCTCAGAGTCCAATGTTACGGACTTGGATTCATTCCCTTCATCAGTGCACGTTAACTTACAGAAGTCAGCGTCTCTGGCAGAGATATCTTGCAGGAGGCTGTTGCGTTTGCCTCTCTTGTGGGACTGCTGTAGAGCCTCTGTGTCACTCTGACTGTTTAGCCGGTTTAATGTGATTGCCCTCTGATCTGGGATTCATCCCTCTTGCCTAAGGATTTGTCTTTTGAGCTTTGTGTCTGTGTGTTTGTGTGTCTGTGAATGGAAACTGCTCTGCCCAGGAGTGTGCAGTAGGGAGTTGGAGTAGCCATGAGTCTGTAGTTAGTATGGGGATAGGTCTAGTCTCAGGCTCTGCCGGTTAGCGTTGGCTTGGTGGTGTTCTGAAGCCCACGCACAGCCAGCGCGGAGAGGTCGGATAGCTGTGGGGTGTCTGTCAGTGCAGTCACAAGGAGTCACCATGGGCTACCTGAGTAGTGAATCGTAAGTCAGTAACTTGTCAGCACCTTAGTTTTTCTACTTCTTTCAGGAGGTTTTTTCCAAGGTATCCTAGATGTTTGTAGATTTGGATGAACATGTGATATTTGGAGTCACATGATGAGGCCATTCCAGGTTGGGTCCAGAGCTGGTCTCATCTTGCCATCTGTTGAGGTCAATAGGTGCCTGACTGCGTTGCGAGGGAAGCGTGGAAGAAACAATGTGGCCTAGGGGCTGAGCGTGGGTGTGTAACGAAGGGGTTTACTTTTGTTTGTAGGTAGTAGCTGATACCGATGTAGAGAGAAACTTCACAGAAACAGAAAAAGAAGAAAGAAGGGCTGTGATGTTTGACTATGTGGACTAGCTGTGACAAATGCTATGGTATTTCTGGAGAGATGGGTGGTGTCATGGGTGGGTATTTGATAACACAATGCTTACTCTTATTCTCCTCTTGTCTCATAGCAGGACGCAAAGCTGAACCCGATGCCTGCCATAAACCCCTTGTAGCTGTGGAGCTTCTTCTGAAGGTGGAATTGGCTATGTGTTTTCCAAAGTTCACCTTAGGAAAGGCTATTGGTGGTAGTGGGGGGAGGGTCTTGTTGGGGAACGTGTGGTCGGGGGAATTGCAGAAAAAGCTTTTAAAGTCAGCATCAGGGTGAAGTGTTTTGAAAGCAGTTCCTCGGGGTGGGCAAAGTCATTAGGGAAGCTGCCACATGCTTAGCGTGGGCAGGGCAGTTCCAGCCTGAGTGTCTGTGTTTTGTGGCATTTGTCTCGGAGCATCTCAAGGTCTTGATGTCCTCACGGCTATCGGCGCTGTAGAGCTGTGTCTCTCGCAACAGGCACCACGCCTCTCATCTCTAGTGCCCCTTCTCATCGGCACCGTGCCACTTGGGCTCTTCTCTTGTGGAATCACAGTCTTTAAGCATGGATAGGTCTTGCATTCCAGAATTGCATCATCGCTTCTCTCGTCCGGTGGTTCCAGGCCACGTCCATAGCTCTATTCTCTCGGCGTCTGATGTTACTCACTTGTGGGAGTGCTGTAGAGCCTCTGTGTCACTCTGACAGTTTAGCTGGTTTAACATGATTGCCCTCTGATCTGGGATTCATCCCTCTTGCCTAAGGATTTGCCTTTTGAGCTTTGTCTGTGTGTCTGTGGCTGGAAACTGCTCTCCCCATGAGTGTGTGGTCGGGGGGGTTGGTAGAGTACCCCTGAGAGTCTGTAGTTAGTATGGGGATAGGTCTAGTCTCAGACTCTGCTTGCTACTGTTGGCTCAACATTTGTTCTGAAGCACGTGCACACACATGGCCACTATAGATGCATCAGATAGCTGTGGGGTCTCTATCAGCACAGTCACAAGGAGTCACAGTTCACTTCTTGGGTACCAGTGGTAAGGCCCAGCAGTGTGGTTTTTTGTGTTTTTCAGCAGTATTTTTTTTTTAATCAAGATTGCCCGACAGGTTCCCAGCATTTGGTTTTATGAGGCAAGGCCTTTCCAGGATTTGGTCTGGAGTGGCATTTGACTCGCCATTCACGAGCTCAGTGGGCGTTCATCTGTGTTGTGAGTGAGGGGTGGAAGGAACAGATGCAGCCTAGGTGCTACGGGTGGGTGTGTGATGGTGGATCAGGTTTGATTGTGTATCGGTGTAGTGAGAGNTAGCCTCTGATATCGGTGTAGTGAGAGATATATTGGGAGTAAGGTAAAAGACTTACCATGAGCACTTATGAACCCCAACCAGTCACTTTTGTTCCTCAGCCCCAAGCGATCTGTGAGCTGGTGGATCCACTGGATCAGGCCCCCGTTAGCCCTATGGGCTCTCTGCTTGTGGGGAGCGAGGTGGAGATGAGATGTAACCTGTGTAGGTAGGTTTGATGTAGTTGGCTTTTGCAGGTGGTTATTTGAAATGGTGTTAGTTTTCCAGAGACAACACAAAACAGTATAAAAAAAAAAAACCCAACTGGGGGATTTTTTTTCATTTCCCTCAGCTGGGTTTTTTCCCCGCTCCCAGTCGCTCTGCGAGTCACCTAAGTTTGAGTGCAGAATGTGCTTGGGATGGGGTTTTCGTCAGGCAGGGTGACCTTTGAGGCCCCAGGGAACAGCGTTCCCAGAGAGTTGTCAGTAAACTACTCCACTGCTCTCTTCTCTCCGCCAGCGTTATCTCAGCACACCCTGCTCTGTGTGGAAATGTGAAGCTTTTGGCTGCCATCTCATTTCTGTTAGACTTGTGAGATCTGAAATGTGTTTGTGTGCAGTGCAGTGACTGTCCTGTCTGGACACCAGGAGGATCTGGTGATGCTTGGGGTGCAAAAATGACAATCTGGCTCTTTCCTCTGACACAGTTTACATTCTGTGCTCTCTCTGGTAACAGACTCCTCCCTTAATGTAGAGGAAAACTGTCTTGGGTGTGGATAGGGGATGTGAAATCACAGTGTAGTGAAATTGCTGTGTAGAGGATGTCATGCCTGTACGTTTAACTGAGTCACAGTGAGATGTAGTGTAAAGCACTAATAATGAAGCTGTGTTTTGTGTTGGGAATCTGTTAACCGTTGTCCTGTGTGTTTCCCTAGCGTGTCCGTCTCATGTCTGCCGTCCAGCGCCCTCGCCTCAGTTTGCCCTCCGAATTCAGAGTCTGTCCGAAGCTACACTGAAAATTTTCTAGCCAAACCCAGATGTGTGCGCCAGCCTCCGTTTCACCAGTTTGTCCTCAGGTTGAGCTCTGGTCCCGTGTTTGTAATCCAAGCACCAGATCAACGGCTCCTAGTTCTGTTCTCAAAGCTTTGAATCCCAGCACAGCACAAGTCCCAGCATCAGTCTCAGGCCAAAGTGTGCATTAACAAGTGTGGAGTCTGTGTGAGCTCCATTTTCAAAGCTGGCCTCATGATGGACTCTTTGATTTCCAACTGCAGTTCTCAAGCTGAGCTCTGGTTCCACCTTAGTAATCCAAGCACCAGATTGACATAGAGCAGTGATTCCCAGTTCTGTTGCTAAAGCACAAGTCCCAACTTTAGATGCACAGCTCAGCCTGACACCAAACGGTGGAGTCTGCGTGAGCTCCAGTTCCCAACCCGGCCTCAGGATGGAGTTTTGATTCCCAACCTCAGTTCTCAGGCTGAGCTCTGGTTCCACCTTTTGTAATTGAAGCACCAGATTGACATCGAGTAGCCAATGTTGAAGAGAGACCCAGCCCTCTGCCTGAGCCTCTATTTCCCAAGTTTGTCATGTTCCACATTTGTAATCCAAATTTGTGGCATCACTTATACATGACAAGCTGAGAGCCACTGCAGGGCTGTGACTTGGGGGTCTTTCTGTCACTGGGGGTTCTTCTCTCTTCCCATCCCCAGTAGGAAGGACACAGAGACGGGTGAGGTAACATGTCGGGTTCCATTGGAGAGAGCAGGCACTACACACATGGAATAAGGCCACCTGCACACAGGGCTGGATTAGGAGGAATGTGGCCACCATGCAAGGGAATTATCGTCCCCTTTAACTGAGTCCTGGTGTGGCAACTTCTGGATTATCAGTATCTGGATAAACGGAGTAACTGGACTGACCTAAGAGGAAGCCTGACAAGTTGAATGTCATGACATTTGTGCAGTGGCTGAGGATTTACAGCTGCTTTAGGCTGGTGAAGTGGAGGCTCAGAGCAATCCAAGAGTAGCATGACCTGCCTGAATTGTGGATTCGAAAGGCTTCCACACAGTGCAGATGGGAAGCTTCAGACTGGATGTGAGGACAAAGAACTGACACTCAAATGTAGCTTAGTGTGGTGGCTGTCCATGACAGCCAGTGAGGGTGAAGAAGCATCAGGGAATATAGAGAAGACTTGGAAGGAGAGCTGTATGAAAAAGCAAGAGGGGAGTTCAGAGCCTGAAGGGGGTGAGGTGTGGGAATGGACAGTGTAGGACCACATTCAGTAGAGATTGCTAAGGACTGTGTCAGGATCAACAGCACCAAGATCTTTGTCCCTGTGGCCATGGTAGATGCGTCTGCAACACTGGCCCTAATGATAAACTTTTTTGAATCTCTGGACTTTGTTTCCCTGCTCAGAGAGGCCAGAAGATGCCAAAGAATTTTGTTAAACTTGGCATTGCTCCATATAGCCTGAGCAACCCACGAGGGACAAGATTTGCCTTCCCAGGGCCTGGGGATCAAAGTTTTGCTCAACATTGCAGCCCCCTGAAGAGAGTCTGGACCTGTCTGCTATCATGGCCTCCAGGTACCTGCTCTAACCAGTCCCTGGGGAGTCTCTGGCCCCACCAAGGTCTGTTATTGACAATCTGTACTTCAAGGTGCTTTTTTTTTGCCTATGACTTGGTCTTTGTGAGAGGAGTCTTCAGGATTCTTTCAGAGATCTGACATTCATGGAAGAAAGTCCTAGGGTCCCAAGGAACTGTTGATCTTTCCATCATTTTCTTCAGTCTGCAAGACCTGCAACAGCTCATGGCAGACACTTCATACTGTAGTTAAGGAGGAGGATTTCAAAGTGCACTGAGTCACTACTGAGTTTATTTCACTGTAGGGGAATATTGTATTCCTTTCCAATTCATGGAGGAGGTGACAATTGCACTCTCTACAGGAGAAAGATGCAGCAGATCTCCTCAGCAGCTCTGCACTGGTAGGACAAGCAGTCCCTTGAGGTCTCACACTGCGTGGACAGCCTGGCTCCTCACACCCAAAACCTCATCATTGCTGGTGTTGGCCACATGGGATTGTATCCCTGCCCCTTGCCTCACCCTCCTCCACTGATCTCTGCTGCTGAAGGTTACAGCTCCTTTGCACCAGTTCCCACCTGATTTCCTCAAAGAACTGGCTGTTCACATGCCCAGAAGAGGTTTTCTCTTTATTGTTTAAATTGCTTTTACTTACAAAGATCCATAATCACCCAACACCCTCTGTAACCATGTACTCAGCACAAGCTGTCTCTAATGATGCTGCTGTCGATCTCAAGAGAAATTCTTGAGGTAGGAAAGTTTTAAGTCCCTGTTTTTCTATGTCTCTTTATCTGCTATCTTGTTCATAAAAGAACACAGGGCTCTACCATCGGCTGTTCAATGGCCAAATCACTAGCCAAGGTTACAGGTGTTACTTAACCTCAGCTTTTGCTCAGCAGATGATGGATGAGCAATACAGATTCCTTAATCAGTGCTATTCCAGTGTGGATCAGCAGTTGGTACCAGCTTACTCTCCATGTCTGTAGGAGAGTTTTCAGGTGCAATTCCCAAGGAAAAGAGCAGTTCTTCAAACAACAATAACAGCTGCACAGACACCTCACACATTATCATTAAAGTCCCATGATACCTGTCCTGATGGGAACACCTCTAGACATGTCCTGGCTTGGAGTATTTTGTGTCAGGCTGGATTTAACAAGGTCACCGAAAGTCAGAGTGGAAACCAGGAAGAGATAGAAATTGTAAAGAGAGAAGGGTTTTACTAACACAAAATGTTAACGGAAACTGTTTTACTAACAGAAAGTTTGAAATACAGGAAGTCAAACACTGAACTGTGGCTGAGAGCCTCCATCCAACTCTTTCCCCCAATGCAGATACACTGCTCTGACTATACTGCTGGCAAGATACCAATCTCCTCTGAGAGGGTAGAGAAGGTAGAGAGAAAATCTGTTGCCTTTTTATGGTTTTTGTGTGATAGATTAAGCAGTTTGTTGCCCGAATGGCTGCTCAATGACAGAGAACAGAAGCAGCCACGCTGGAGTCTAGTCACCTGCAAAAAGAATGTCTCCAGAAATTTGTTTGGTTGTATAGGATTATGGGAAGGGATATTGGGTTGTTGCATTGTCACTCGTAAACAGTCTGCTTTACAAGGAGAAGGTCCTGAGTTGGCGTCCCAGTGGAACAGCATGGCCAAAGATCACAGTACAACAATCCACCCCTATCTCCCTTTCTGTACCCTATATATATCTGCATTACATCAGGATTAACAAGGAACATCTGTACAATAAATGTAACCCCACACAATATACACAGCACATGACTTCCAAAATAGTGTGAACGGGGTGGTGCTAACCAGTCAGTGACTCCACCCGTGGGACTGACAGTTATTCTGCCAGTGTTAGTTTCTCTGGGGTGCTCACTGGACATGGCCATCTTCTTGTATGACCAACCAGGTGAGTCCAGGACCTGTGCAGAGATGACTCCGTGAAGGAGTTTGCCTCTCTTCAGATTTCCTTAGCAGGTTCCTTTCACGCACAACAGGAACTCTATCTGTCTCTTCTGCATGTGAAAGGTCTGAATGAGCAGGTCCAACTCAATCAATTGATCCCCTGTGTTAACAAGTGTCAAACTGTTGTTGGTGACAAGTGGAAGGACTCAGGTGTGATGAGCAGAGAGGACAGGAAAGGCCTTGCACCTGTTGAACTGAGACTCAGATGGACTGCTGTGTTGTAAAACCCAGCTCTGGTGTCATAGGTTTTGATTGTTTTTCCATCTGACTCAGATGTCCAAAGTTCCAACAGTGATGTCAGATATTGTGTTGCCATTATTCTGGACTATGACATCATAATTCCTGAATCTGATGTCGGAGAAGGGGACCTGTGATTGCAAGCACACTAAGATCATGTGCAGGTGCTGGGAAAGCAGTGACAAAATATAGGATATGTTTGATGAAGTCTCAAGAAGCCTGAGTAACACTCGAGGGACAGGATCTGCTTACCCAGGCCTGGAGGTCATGACTTAATGGATCACAACCAGGATTACTGAGAATCTGTTCCACCTTTACCTGGCCATTGCGAACCTCTCATCTTTGCCACCAGCTTTCTGCTCTAACTAGATCGTGGGGATGCTGTCTCAGGGGGACCTATTAACAGTCCCAGACACTTTGCAGTTTGCAGCTGACTTTGGCTTCTTGAGAGGTTTCTTCAGTTTCCTGAGATTCATGCACTGGGAACCATCAATGCCTGTGAGAGGCCATTACACACCTTGGGCTGGTCCTCTACTGCTGAGCTGACTGGGCTCCTGAGATGCAGGATGCTCATAAAACTGCCCGGGAGCAGCAATTCTGCCCAGCACAGCAGGGCTGGGGTCACTGCCTAGAGGCACAAAGGGGAGATGAGTCAGGAGAAGAGAGGAGGATGCTGAATGCTCCAGAAGAGAAATCTTCACAGCCATCCACATGCTTAGTCTCTGGGTGCAGTACAGTGCATCTGTTTCTCCTCAGGCTAGTACTTCTGACAGTCTCTGTGCTCTGTCAGAACGACCCCAAGTATGTCTGCTGTAGAGGAGAACAGTTTCCAGAAAAGGACTGCCCTGCTGCACCATGAGAGGAACAGGGCATGAGACGGCCTTCTCATGGGAACAGTTGTGAAGGGCAATGAGTGTGCGGCCAGGGGTGCCCAGGGTGTCCTTTGAGCAGGATCCCTGAATGCTCTGTGTGCTGGGGCAGGGACTCTGCTGCCAGGGTCACCTCTCTGCTTGCCCAGGGAGTTCCCCTTGGGAGGGGGAGGAGAAGCTGTGGGTGGAAGAAGGCCTCCCTGGAAGGGCTGAGCAGGGTCCTTCTGCTGTTGACAGGCTGCTCCGTGGTCACATTTGCTCACAGCTCCAGGTTACCCCTAAGCATTTCACAGGGGACTTCCCAGAAGAACATCAAGGCAGCATTTTCCTTGGAGGTCAGCTGTGTTTGCCTGAATTATCACCATTTAGTGTGCTGGGTGGGCCGTTTGAGACTAGAATTTATTTCTTCTCTCTGAGTAGGGACATAGAAGCCAGTTCCAATTAGCACTGTCTGAGCTACTCCTGAGCCCCTGTACACCCAGACCTGCTACCAAGCAGTGCCCTGCTGCTGCTGCTGGGCTCTGCAGAGCAGAGCTGAGCACACAGTGGGTGGGATGTGCTCTAGGAGTTCTGACAGGGTCCAAAGCTGAGAACAAACAAGTAGTTCCTGGTAGGGAAAAGGGGTCAGAGGCAAAAGGAGCTGCTGGTCCCAGAAATGCCTAGGAAGGCAGGATTCAGGACATTCCCTGTCATCTCTTGAGACACTTCATGGTCAGGACATTCTTTTCTCTCCCTGATGACATTTCTCTTTTGATGTAGTGGGGAATGTTGAGCAAAACAAAGAACCCCAAATGCCCTCAGCTGTGCTCTGGTGTTGGGTGAGTGGGGAGAAACAGTGCTGAAAAGCTATTTGCCATAGGATAAGTGGACTTAATGNTAAACTGGGACCAACACGTCCACACTCCAATGTACTTCTTACTCCTCAACCTCTCCCTCCTCGATCTGGGATGCATTTCCACCACTGTTCCCAAAGCAATCTTCTCTGGGACACCAGGGACATGCTCTACTCAGAATGTGCTGCACAACTGTTATACTTTCTCTTCTTTATCTCTGCAGAGTTTTATCTCCTCACTGTCATGTTCTATGACCACCGTATAGTCATCTGCAAACCCCTGGACTATGAGATCTCCTGAGCAGCACAGCTTGAGTCCAGATGGCAGCAGCTGTTTGGGGCTCTGGGTTTCTCTATGCTCTATTGCACACAGCCAGTACATTTTCACTGCCCCTCTGTCATGGCAATGTCCTGAAGCAGTTCTTCTGTTAAATCCCCCAGATCCTCAAGCTCTCCTGCTCACACTCCTACCTCAAGGAACTTGTGCTTATGGTGGTCAGTGCCTGTGTAGCACCTGGGTGTTTTGTTTTCATTGTGGTGTCCTATGTGCAGATCTTCAGAGTGGTGTTGGGGATCACTTCTGACCATAGACAGCACAAAGCCCTTTCCACCTGCTTCCCTCACCTGGCCATGGTCTCTGTTTGTCAGCACTGCCATATTTGCCAACCTGAAGCCCTCCTCTATCTCTTCACCACCTCAGAACCTGTTAGTGTCACTTCTGTATCCAGTGGTGCCACCAGCATGGAACCCCCTCATCTACATCATGAGGAATAAGGAGCTAAAGGATGCCCTGAGAAAACTTATGACTGGAACTTTTTTCTGTCCGTGTTGTTCTGCCAAGCAGCTCTGATGTCACTTTTATTGCACAATCAACTTATTTTCTCCATTTTCTGCTGCTGGTGGTGATTTACGTGCTGTGATGTTATCATCCTCTTCCACATTCACTGTGCTTTACCATTCTGACTGAATGTCCTGTGTAAATTAGGAGCTTGTCTCACTCAGATTCGTCCTCCTATATTGTATTAGGACTCCAGTCAGAGTTCTTATGTTCCAAGCTTGGTGGACAGAGAGTCCCAGCATGACAGCACTGCCAGGGGACTCATGGTTTTACAAAGCTGCTCATTTCTGCTTCATGGTGGAGAGAGAGATCATAAATACTGATCTCCTAAGGCTTTGGCAAACAGAGAAAGTCTGGAATTCTGTTGTATCCTCTACATCTGACACTACTATAGCCTCAAAGAAGAGCACCTGAGATGACAGGAGCTAGAAGTACATTGGTGACCTCACAGAGTGCTGATGTCTGCATGGTGATTTTGAAAAGACACTTTTCCACAAGCGCCAAATTTGTATTCCTGC